>JAHTMV010000042.1:0-65637 GCA_022315185.1 Agaricus sinodeliciosus
CGATTGGTGATAAACGCTGCTTTCCATTCATCTCCTTCTCTGATCCTGACATTGTTGTAACCCCAGATAATGTCCAGTTATTTGAAGTATTTCGCATCTCGCAGTTGGTCGAGTACTTCGCTTATGAGCGTAACGGCGTTTTGTCCTGATCGAATGTTCGTTGAGTTTCCTGTAGTCCTGGCATAGTTGGAGCGATCCGTCTTTCTTTGGTACGAAGAAACAAGGGGCAGCGTATGGTGACTTGGATGGTCAAATTTGTTTCGATGCTAGGTTCTCGTCTAAGAACTTATCGAGTTCCTCCCTTTCTTTTGGCATCATGTTATAAACCTTCGATGATATTTCCTTTGGTGCATCCTCCATTAGATTGATCTCGTGATCCCATTCTGTTCGAGCTGGTAATTGTTCAAAATTCCATTTGTTAAACAAGTGCGTGAATGGTCGAATGTAATCGGATAAATCTTCGGGGTTGGTGGGATCTGATTCTTTTTCCTCCGTAGTGCTGTCCACATCAGTTGTTAGCCATCGAGAAAAAAGAATCATTTGGTGTGGTGTAGTGCATGTACTGGGACATCTCGAAATCTGACTTCTTGGTTTATTCCAGTCGATCTCGGGTTATGCTGAATTAACCAGTCGTATCCAAGAAAAATATCCGCGCTCAGAAATGTCTGATACCAGTGCCTTGATTTCCTCCTTATGTCCTCCTAGATGCATCTGGATTTGGCATCCTCCGTTAATATCCCTGTCCGATTTGGTGTTTCATCTGCATTTCTCATGCGAATGGGTTGTTGCCATTTGACCTTCTTCAATTTCTCTCTCTCTGCCAACTCCTTTGCTACCATCGTCATATGTGCTCCTGAGTCGATAAGGCCTTGACCGTTTTGTTTCCATTCTGGTGTTGATGGTTGCATCCAGCAGAATTTCGCGCGTTGAGTCTCTCTTGAAGGAATAACATACTTGGATTTCGAATTTGTTGTTACATGGGAGAGACTCTACGATTTATGGTCGAGATTTCGCGCTCAATCGGACCCTTCGGCAAAATCCTGCATCTTGGTGGTATCTTCTTCATCCTGTGGACTTCCTCGGTCATTTCCCTAGTCCTAGCTCTCTTCGGCGCTCTACAATTCCTGGCGATGTGCCTGGTTTGTTACAATTGTAACACGTTACGGTCTTTTTCGGCTGCCTGCATTCTCTAGCAAAATGTCCGAACTTTCCACAGTTGAAACACTTCCTCTGATTATTCGGGGTTTGGACTCTAGTGGTTTCGAACCTTCCTAATTCCATGGGTTGACCACTTCCTCCATAAGTGACTCCTGTCACAGTGTGTTTGTCGAATAAACTCATCGTCTCTGTTCCCATTCCTACTGCTTTTATGGTTTCGAGCCAGCCGTTGAATTGTGGTGGGACTTTGTTCGGGGTGGGAATTGAGATGGTGCAAATGGTTTCCTTTTTGACGTTCTTCTTCAGCAAGAAGATGGCGTGTTGATCATCGTTCCCGCTTTTTCATCATCAAGGTGAATTCGACTAAGAAATCCACGATGGGTTTCCTTCCTTGTGCCATGGTCTCGATAGCTATCTCGCTCTTCTCCTTGTCCATTCCTCGATAACAACTCCTTCGCTTGCTTCTCGAATTGTTTCCATGTGAAATGTTACGTCTGGGTTGGTGACTTTGTCACTACGAGTGCTGAAAAACTTCCGGCTACTCCTCCTCTCATCCTGGATATGGCCGCTATGATTATCCTATCATTGTCGGTAATTCCTTAAACTTTATGACAGCTGAATGCTCCTCACCAGCTCCTCAAATCTCTCTCTGCTTCCTTCGAACCAACCGGGATCGGGGATAATTGACTTGGTGTTCTCTGTGGTCGACATTTCTGATGGTTCCTTCGTCTCTGATTGGTTCTTGTTGTCGATGTGTATATCCGCAAAACTGTGCCGCTATTTGATTAGTTCCTCGTCGATGTCTGATTGTGGTGCTGATTCCGGTCTCGATGTCGGGCTACTCGGTAAACTCGATTTCTCGCAACAATCTGTCATGATAGCATTAATTCTTCTTCGACAAGTCGTTTTCTTTCCTTGTCGGCTGCCTACTTGGCATAAACTCGTGCCCTGATGACTACGCTTGTAAAAGTCTCGACGCGATAAAAATTACGTCTGTTAGTTGGTAGATCTGTCGTATGCACTACCATACAGCAGCTCGCATAGGCTGCTGTCTTGCAATGTGATGTGTAGATGCTTTACCAAATGTTACGACCTTAATCTTTATAAGACTCAAGTTGCAGACAATGACAAAGACTTGAGGGCGATAAGAGAGAAGAGTAAGGGAAGGATACAATTGGTAAAGCGTAAGGAATACAGCAGTACCTACAGGGTTTATATACGTAGAGGCAACTACCCGAGGTAACTAAGTATAGAACAGGACTGAGTCATTAATACTCGGGTAGTGGAGTAAGTGGAGTCAGAACGTATGGACGTGGAGTAAAGCATATGGAGTGGAGTAACAGTGAGACAAAAGATACTAGAAAGAAAGATGAAAGAAAATGTATAACGACAGGCATGGAATGCGGAGTGACCATGAGATGAAAGATACTAGAAAGGAAAGGTGAAGAGAAGTATAACTGGCAGGCGTGAGAATGCGGAAAACAAAAGAGCCGGAGCAGTGACCATAACCGGTGAAACCATAACAACTTGTTCTGGGAACCAATGCCAGATGACTGCCAAATCATCAGAAGATTCCCAGAGAACCTATTGGACAGCCTACCAATCATATTACCTTGTTCCCCCCTTTCTATCCAGGAAACGTCTTATGGGATTATGTTGAGGCTTCTGGAAATTTAACCAATGAATTTCTACTGCCAGGGAGCAAAAGCTTGTAGTCCAGGTCCATTATGTAAACAAAATGGGTTTAGCATGGGATGAAACAGAAAAGGGAAAGATTTCATGATGAATATAATCTCACCTTGTTACGACCTTAATCTTTAAAAGACTCAGGTTGCAGACAAGTGACAAAGACTTGAGGGTGAATAAGAGAGAAGAGTAGAGGGAAGGATACGATTAGGTGGTAAAGCGTAAAGACTACAGCAGTACCTACAGGGTTTTATATACGTAGAGACAACTACCCAAGGTAACTAAGTATAGAACAGGACTGAGTCATAATACTCGGGGTATGTGGAGTAATGGAGCAAGAACGTATCGGACGTGGAGTAAGGCATATGGGAGTGGAGAGTAACATGTGACAAAAGATACTAGAAAGGAAAAGTGAAAGAAAAGTATAACGGGCAGACATGGGAACGGGAGATATCAAGAGAGAGAAAGTAATAAACTGGAAGAGAGATGAGTCAATCATTGAGAATAGAAGATTGATCATGGAAACAAAAAGATAAACAAGGAACGTCGAAGAGAGAACACAAATAGAAATAGAAGACGTCATCCCTGATGATAAGGAATATAACAGATAAGATCCGCATCGAATAAGGATTAGATAAGATTTAGAATTTCGGAGTTTGTTTCACAAATCATACACACCTGTCAAGATTCCAGTCACTGATCACATCCCATGGGCTCAGAAATCCCTTTCTATCCCTCCAGGCATCCACGAAAAAGTCATTTTGCTTTGTAAGCAAAAGATCAGCTCCGGAGTTTATGAACCATCATAACAGCTTCATATCGAATCAGTGGTTCCCATAGCTAAGAAGGATGCACAACCCCATTTGAATAGTACACATTTATAATGTAAATATTATACAAACATTACCATAAATATAATTTACATAGTACATGTGTAATATGTAAAACATATCTAAACTTTATGCAAACAAAAGTCTTAAAATGAGCTTTATTAAATTTTTATTTTCATATGATTTACATGATACATATGTATTATTGTAAATTCCATTTATGGTAATGTTTGCATAAAGTTTGCATAGTACATGTGTACTATTCAAATATAGAGGTTGTGATGGAAATATCAGGATTGTCCACAACTCACTCCTCGAAATGCAGTTACAGTAAAAGACTCACAAGAACCACCGTCTGGTATAACTTTTATACAGAACAAATATGCAGCACATGGAGTCTACTCGGAGTTGGATATTTTGTTGGTTATGATCATTGCAGTCTTGCCGATAAATCAAGGGGCTTCACGACCTTTGATACACTACTGAAATGATGCAATTGACTGTGCTACCCTAGGGATGGACAGGTTGTAGGAATATTTCATAGCAATGTGGCATTTCTGCTCCAAGACAAAACTGAAATGAGCTCCAAATTTTTAGAGACATCACGGTGTTGGGTCCTAAGACTTGATATGAGAAAGAGAATGGACTTTATGAAGTCATAAAAAGAAATATCCAGGCAATTCAGCAGTTCATATGGGAGCATGCACTTGATCTCAATAGAGTCTTACATTGGCTTCAGCATGCAGGGGCAACCAGTATCAGTGAAAAAGTACAAGTGTGTCAACCAGAAGATAGTGGTAGTGGGAAAGATATGTACTTACGAGGGACAGAGGCTGGATGAAGTGACAGTGAAGAAAGTGTTGAGGTGGCCAGAGTGGTAGACAGTGTCAGAGGTGAGGGGATTTCTAGGGATGGCAGGAGTGTCCAAAATTGGATAAAGGGTTTTGCGAGATTTGTGGACCATTGACGAAGTTGATGCAGTGACAAGGAGGAATTTAATGTGGGAGGAAGAGGAGCGAGAGGCATGAAATAAGATGAAGAAATGAGTAGCGAGCTGTGGAGGCTATCCACTCTATTGATACAGCAGCCCTTCTCCATCCTTTATAGTCAACACATCAGTCATTAGCAGTAGGTTTTATCTTGGCACAACTGGACAAAGAAATTTTGGAGCTTACAGCCTTTTTCAGGCAATCAAACAACTGCAAACTCTATCTAGTGGGAACAACAAGTTGATCATTGAGGTTGTATTGTGAAATACATTAAAAGGGATGATAAACTGACCTGATGTTCACCCAATACGCAGCAATGAATCGATGGATAGTAGCCATATGATGTTCAATTTGTAAGTTGAGGCATGTACCCAGAATTAAACACAAAGGACCAGATAGGTTATCAAGACAGAGGAGAGCAGAAGAAGATAGTGATGATGAGGAGGAGTTAGAGAATAAGATGGAAGGATGGGTAGATGAGGTGTTAGGAGTGTGGATGGCAGGACTGGAGGTAGCAGAAGAAGGAGAGGGAATAGATGGGCTGGTATCAGCAGTGAGTAGGAATAAAGGGAATGACAAGGACATCATTTTTCAAAGTGAGGGTAAGGGAAGGGAACCCATGACACCTCTACATGATGAGAAAGGAAAGGCAAGAGATGAGGAATTGCAAAAGATAAGGAGATTCTTGGAGACACTGAAAATGCCAGGAGAACTCAGTGAGAAGAAACGCATATTATTTCTGAGGCAGTTAAGTCAATTTTTCATGAAAGGAGACAAGCTGTGGAGGAAAGCATACAGTGGGAGGCACTAGGTAGTTGTCATGGGTAGGAAAGAGCAGTATACCTTGTTGATTGAGTTACATGATAACTTGGACACAAGGGTTTCTTTGCAATGTGCTGCAACTTGTCGATCACTTCTGTGGCCTTATATATATGATGAGTGCCTACCCAGAGTACTACAAATAGAATAGTCTAAGTAAAGATGGGAATGAAGATACAAACAGGGAAAGAGAATGAGTAGTCATGGAAAAGTATAAGTATCAGCATAGAATGAAAGATAATGAAGTAAGTCCAAAGAGAGTGACATGGAATGAATGATGATAGAACACCTACAAGAAGTGATTGCTCCCAAGACTTGAGAGTGCATGAACATAGTGACATCCAATCCTATAGGCAGTATATTCATAACACTATCCTTCAAATACACAGAAAGACATCAGGAATACTAGATTCACCAGTCTTATCTGAGCTTTCTGGTTAATGGAAGGAGAGTCTACTATTTATAGACTGCTGACAAATATATTTAGGATTTGTCATTTTTCCTAAGTTTCTATGAAGGGTTTGACTTGATTCTCAGGTAGCTGCTCCTGGAGAATAGTATATTTCTGTTAATAATAGCCCAAAAATTGCGAAAAAGTGTGCAAATATTTTTTGAGGCATATCATCTGCAGTGGAAGTATTAGCATTGGCGGGTTGGATAATGATATCAAACACGGTGGACATTTAACTGTCAAGTTGGCATCTGGTCTGGGATGCCAAGTGATTTATTGGATTATTCGGAACCTACGTCATGTTTTTTATGGAATGATAATCCCCGGAACCTTTTCTCGTATGTGGCAACCAATTCGAGAATGATCCAAGAAGGTGCATGGTCAACTATATGGACGACTTCGCGATCCAGACGTACCAAAGAGAACTTACTGCAACGGATGTCACGTTTCACTGAAATGCGCCGACAAACATAGTCTATTCTTCAACACGATCGAAATGCGAATTTGGCCACGGAAACCGCCTTTTTAGGCAAGGAAATGGAAAAGCTACTATGGAAAAGAGAAGGTCAAGGCCAAAAGAATGGAAAACGCCACAAACAATTAAGGAGGTAGAGAGTTTCTTGGGATTCGCAAACTTTTACAGATGCTTCATACAAAACTTCAGCATCATCGCTGCTCCGCTAAATCAGTTGAAGAAAGGAGGAAAAGAATGGAAATGGGAAGAAGCACAACAACAGGCATTCGAAAGCGTCCAAAGATTCCATTACCAGCGAACCAGTATTGGCGTTGCCAAATGACTATGGAAAGTTTAGACTGGAGTGGATGCATCGAACTATGGAATGGGAGTAGTCCTATCACAGGAACAGGAAGGAAAATGGCATCCGATTGCATCATGTCCAAAACGTGACTGAAGCAGAACGAAACTACGAGATCTATGACAAGGAGTTACTGGCTATAGTCAAGGCGCTGAAATTATGGAGACAGTACCTGTTGGATGCAAAGAACATTCGAAATCTGGACGGATGCAAAACCTGAAGTACTTCAAGACCCACAGAAACTGAATGCTCGACAAGCAAGATGGTACCTTATGCTGCAGAATACGATTTCGCACTACGACACATACCTGGAAAATCCAACACCAAAGCCGACATCCTCTCCCGCATAGTCAAACCAGATACAAAGCCGAGACAAAGGAACATGGAAATGTTCAAAGAAAGGAGTTTGTACGAAGAATAGTTGAAGAAACGCCAGTATATGAAGCACCGTTCTATGATCTCGACGATTCGAGATATCACCCGACCAACAGATCCTGGAAGTTATCAGAAAGTCGAGAGGAGGGAAACCATTACTGCAGGAATTGGCGAAACAACCAGAGAAAGTGGGAGAAAGAAGGGATAATTTACCGACAAGATCTATGTGCCGGATGAAAGGAACTTGCGAGATCAAATCCTACACGATCACCACTATTCCCCGACGTCGGACACCCTGGACAACATCGGATGCTAGAACTGTTGAAGCGGACATTCTGGTGGCCCACGATCAAGACGGACGTCAGGAAATATGTCAGAGGATGTGACATGTGTCAAAAGAACAAATCATTCGCAGACCCGAACCAATCACACTAAACCCATTACCAATCCAGAAGGCCCTTGGCAGGAATCTCTATTGACATGATCGGACCTTGCTAAGTCCGAAGACAAGGATGCATTGTTGTTATCGTACCGGTTCTCAAAGATGATCCACCTTGTTCCCACCACTACGACTCTCACATCAATCGAACTAGCGCATCTATACAAATCGGAGATTTGGAGGCTCCATGGAATTCCCGAAGAATCATCAGTGACAGAGGACCGCAGTTCGCATCTAAATTCATGAAGGAGCTATGCACATCATTGGGATAGAAAGAACTATCAACGTATCATCCTCAGACGGATGGACAGACGGAACGCATCAACCAGAAGTCGAAATGTATTTGCAGAATTTCATCAGCTATCGACAAACGATTGGACGAATGGCTACCTATGGGAGTTCCATTACAACGATAAAGTCCACCGCCACGAAGAACACACTGTTCTTTTGAATCATGGATTCCATCCATGGAAAGGGAATCACAGTTTACCTACGTTCAACCCAGCGGTAGTGGATTTCTCATCGGAGTTAGAGAAAGCCTGAGAAGAAGCTAAAGCAGCAATGGAAGAGAACAATGATCTTATACAAAACCGAGAAAACCACAGAATTGTCTCTAAAACGTTCTCACCTGGAGAAAAGGTCTAGTTAGAAGCAGTTAACATTCATTCCAACCGACCATCACGGAAACTTGACAACAAACGCTATGGACCTTGCGAGATCATCGAAGCTGTCGGAGATCGGTCATACAAGCTTCGCTTACCTAAGTCCTGGGCAATCCACAATGTATTCCACGCCTCATTGCTCACACGATGTCACGAACCCGAGTTTGACAGCCAACACCACCCTACCCCGCCGCCACCTGATATCATAAACGAAGAAGAAGAGTACGAAATCGAAGAGATCCGAGGACATAGGAAGCGAGGAAGAGGAACCCAGTATTTGGTACATTGGAGGGGTTACGGAAATGAAGAAGACACATGGTTACCAAGATCAGCCTTGGAGAACGCCAAGGACATCCTAGACGAATATGAGAAAACGCGATCGTAGGATATAAAACCCAGTGAAAGCACCCCAATCGGTATACAACAATCGTCAATCTCTTTCATCCTCCAAATCACCTTCAAATGTCCGACATCTCGACCTTTATTCCACCTTTCCAATCCACCACCAACGAAACACCTGCTTTGGTCAGAATTTGAGGAGCAGATTTATGTGTCCAAACCAAAGACGGAATGCGCTTCTGGATCCATTCATACTTCCTCACCAGAGAATCCGTTTATTGGCGAAGAAAATTAACTGGATACGATGATCCCCATCACACGTTCATCAGAAACTTCAACACCGCAGACCCCGCTTACATTGAAGATGCTAATGCCACAGAATTCCAAGTGTTCCTCTTTATCTTCTACAACACCAAATATGATGACTATTCGAGTCTCGTATTCGAAGAATGGTTAACATCCTAAACCTTGCGCACAAGTGGAAGTTTCCTGAAGTCAAGAATTTGGCAGAGAAACCCTTCAAGTTGGGATACGAGGTTCGACCTGCAAAGATGGAGATTAACTTCACAGATTAGGATACTTCGTGGTCATGAAGTCTAAACGGAGGATTGTTATGGTTTCACCGGTTATGGTCACCTGCTCCGCTCTTTTGTTTTTCCGCATTCTCAACCTGCCAGTTATACTTTTCTTTCACCTTTCCTTTCTAGTATCTTTCATCTCATGGTCACTCCGCATTCCCATGCCTGTCCGTTATACTTTTCTTTCATCTTTCCTTTCTAGTATCTTTTGTCTCACTGTTACTCCACTCCCATATGCTTTACTCCACGTCCATACGTTCTGACTCCACTTACTCCACTACCCCGAGTATTATGACTCAGTCCTGTTCTATACTTAGTTACCTTGGGTAGTAGTCTCTACGTATATAAACCCTGTAGGTACTGCTGTATTCCTTACGCTTTACCAATCGTATCCTTCCCTTACTCTTCTCTCTTATCGCCCTCAAGTCTTTGTCACTTGTCTGCAACCTGAGTCTTTATAAGATTAAGGTCGTAACACAGGTGGACCTTGTTAGCAACTGACTTGTAAGCGAGACAGCGGGCCATAGGTGTTAGAACTTGGCCTGAATGTCACGGCATCACGCTGTCACATCAGTCACATTATTTATTACATAATTATTTTCCTCTGCTACTTTAGTTTGACGGAGGCTAAACTATCGGCATACTGACTATGGCTCAGGCATCAGACCTACCTGTGGAACTATATCTACATATCTTATCTTTTTTACCACCACATCACAAACAACAAGTGCGATGGAGAAGACAAGCAGCTAGAATCAGACGGGTGTCACGCTCTGAAGGTTGGTACTTACGAGACTGCAGGTGTATAGAGTGTGGAAGGAGTTGATCATGAACGATGGAGTGGCAGAACAGCCGTGGGTGTTGATACGGTGGCAGAACCTATCTTTCCGATACTGGGAGCAAGTACGATTCTACACGATGTGCCCATGTGGAAAGATCTTAGCAACGTATCACGGGAGCATTTGGTGGATGTGAACATTTTCTATTTTTAGAACAATTTGTACTTGTTGACATTTTTATAAGGTTCACCCAAACTTATGGATTATTACTCATGCCTTTGGTTCTCTCTTCTTTTCTCATGATCGATTCTTTTCTAAAAATATAACTGCCTTTTCCTGTTGTTTATATTTTTATGGTTTGTTTATACTTTTATATTTAGCTCTTTCTCTCATGTCGTGCTTCACTGTCAATGTATAAATAGTTTATTTTCCCATGCTTTACTTCTTTATGATGTCATTGTGTAAAAATAGTTACCTAGGGTAGTTGGTCTGTGTGCCAGAACTTAGGTATAAAAGTAGGTAGAAACTTGTAGAAAACTCTGTCGAGTTTTCTTAGGTTCATGCCTAATAAACTCTTTTGCACTACACTCTAATAGTTCTTAAGTAAGGTGTGACCTGTGACATCACAGTCACAGTCACCCTAACAGTAGAACTCGACAACCCCCAGGTATCGCACAGCCCAGTGCCCTCCCTACCTCTTTTTCGTTACCTCGCTCTCATCGTCTCTGTGCGCCGTCGTGGCCGCCATCCTTTATAGCTGGTCCCTAGGCTTAAGGAGTGTTTGGGCACAGACATAATGTGCCCCGTTGAAGCTTGGGTGTGTCACGTGCCCAAGCCAAACACCAGACGTTCACCACGTGAGGTGTTTATTTAGCGTACTTGTACCTTTCTTTGTATAAACCTCATGCTGTGGCTGCCTTGTCAGCTGGTACATGCAGAGGAGTGAGGGAGCAGCCTTAAGCTACCTTCTAGTTTAGCGTGGGGATCTGTCCCTATACATACTTTTAAAACCCGTAGTCTGCCCCTTCGGCCAAGTGGCCATTCTTCAATTCAAACCTGTTATTTTAGTAGTGTACACGTTCAAGTGAGGTAGGCTATTGGCCTCATTGGACAGGTGGATATGTACTAGGTGACAGGAACAAGACCTCCCTCACCTCTGACCTCTCATAACTTTTTCAACATACCTCGTCAGCCACCAGGCACTTTTTGCATACCTTCCTCATCAGAAGAGGAAGAAGAAGAACATTCTTCGGAAGAACAATCTGAAGAAGAAGAAGAATTCGAATCTGGCTCTAACAAAGAGCTAGAAACACCCATTGCACCCCTACCCCCTTACCAACCCCCACCACCTTCATACAATGAGCCCGACATGTCTCAGGCTCAACAAATTCTCGAACAGCTGCATCAGCAGCAAAACTTAATCACCCAACTGCAGCAGCAGCTCACTACGCTGCAGAACCAAGCCCAACAACCAGGCCCACCAGGACCTCCAGGTCTAGAAGGACCAGCGCCTCCTGTACCGGTGGTCCGACTACCGCCACAAATCGATGTGGCAAAACCAAAGCTTTTTTCAGGAGAGGGAAAGGAGTTGAATTCATTCATTACAGCTTGCAAGCTGTATTTGGACCTGAAGATGGAAGAGAGGGATGAGAACGCTAGAATCATGTGGGTGTTATCATATGTGCAGGGAGAGGCAGGAAAATTATGGAAGGAAAACATTATGGAGATGATGGAAGGAGAGCAAGGAGCACCTGCCGACATGGCAAAACTCTTTAATAGTCTCCGAAACAACTTTGGAGATGCAGATGAAGAAAGTACAGCAGTAGGAAAGTTGCGGTTGATTGAGCAGGGAAGCAAGACAGCGGAAGAGCATGTGCAGGAGTTCAAAAGAATTGCTCAGGACAGTGGATATCAGGGCCATGCCCTGATTGAAGAATTCAAGAGGAGTCTCTCAGGGAGGATTAGAAAGGTGTTGATGGAGTCGGAGAATCCTCCAACAATGATTAGTAGCTGGTATAAGAGGAGTATGAAGTTGGACCATCAGTCGAGGCAAGCAAAAGTGGAGGAGGAATACTATCGTCACAGACAAGTAAAGCCCACACCCCGTCCCCAGCACACTTTTGTGAGGCCACAGCCTCAACGTCGAGATCCCAATGCGATGGATGTTGACACCATGTCTGGGCCCAATCAAGGGCCCATAAAATGTTACAAGTGCAGAAAAATGGGGCACATCGCCAAAAACTGTTGGAGCAAGGCTCCAGCACGAGATGTTAGGAGTATGGACGTAGAGGAACAAAGGGAATATTGGAAGCAGTTGTTTGAAGAGGAGCAGAAAAATTTAAAAGAGTAAGGGAAGCAAAATCTCCTCGCTTGACTTCCCAAAACAAATTCAATGTACTATATGATGAAATAAATGTGTTGAACATTGAATCAGAGGAGGGTTTCCTAGTAAGGACGATCAAGCCTTTAAGTAAAATTAAACTGAGTATCGGAGTGGAAAAGTTAGACACACATGACGGAGTAGGAGTACAAGCATTGTTGGATAGTGGAGCCACGGGAATGTTCATAGACAAGCAGTTTGCAGAAGAGGAAGGATTCAAACTGGAAGCTTTGGATAGGCCTATCCCAGTTAAAAATGTTGATGGAACAATTAACATGTCAGGAGCAGTAACACACCGAGTTGCTGCAAATGTATACTACCGTGGACACAAAGAGAGAGTCTATTTCGAGATATGTTACAACCTTAGACTATGTCTCAGGTTGCAATCAAGAGAAAAGACTTGAGAGCGGAGAAGAGAGAAGAGGAAGGGATGATACGATTGATAAAGCGTAAGGTAATACACTGAGTTGGTCTAGGTTTATATACTAAGAGAAAGAGAACTAACTATAGGTGAAACAGATAAGATGAGTCAGAGGGAGTCAGAGGTATCAGATAAGGTTAAGGGGTAAGAATGAAGGCTATACAACATATCATAGATATGTCGTTTATACTACTGATAGCAATGATGCGACTACTAATAGTAATGATGAGTTCATAACAATACCTCCCCTTCAATGTTCATGCCCACATGAATATCACTAATGTAAATGTCTGTAGTAGAATAAACGCATAATGGAAATCACGACGAAGTAGAATTTAAAACTGAACTTGAGTTAATGAATCAGAAACAAGTGTTGACTGTGCGACGTTTGGTAGGGCCTATCATGGGCATGCCATCCCTTTTGTGTAGGGTGAACCAGATAGGAGCATGATCCGATCCTTTAGCATAAACCTCTATATGTTATGATTTCACCGGTTATCGTCACTCATTCTGGCTCTTTTGTTTTTCTGCATTCCCATGCCTGTCCGTTATACTTTTCTTTCATCTTTCCTTTCTAGTATCTTTTGTCTCACTGTTACTCCACTCCCATATGCTTTACTCCATGTCCATACGTTCTTACTCTACTACCCCGAGTATTATGACTCAGTCCTGTTCTATACTTAGTTACCTTGGGTAGTTGTCTCTACATATATAAACCCTGTAGGTACTACTGTATTCTTACGCTTTACCAATCGTATCCTTCCCTTACTCTTCTCTCTTATCGCCTCAAGTCTTTGTCACTTGTCTGCAACCTGAGTCTTTATAAGATTAAGGTCGTAACATTTGGTAAAGTGCTACACCTCACCTTGCAGACAGCAGCCTAGCGAGCTTGCTGTAGTGGTAGTGCATACGGCAGATCTACCAATCGAACGGACGTAATTTTTTCGTCGAAGCTTTTACAAGCGTAGTCATCAGGGCACGAGTTTATGCCAAGTAGCAGCCGACAAGGAAAGAAACGACTTGTCGAAGAAGAATTAGCCGCATATCACGATGATTGTTGCGAGAGATCGAGTTACCTAGAGTCCGACATCGAGACCGGAATCAGCACCACGTCAGAACTCGACGAGAAGTAGATCAAATTGCGGATTTTTGCGGATATACACATCGATAACGAAGACCAATCAGAGACAAAGGAACCATCAGACATGTCGACCACAGAGAATACCAAGTCAATTATCCCCGATCCCGGTTGGTTCGAGGGAAGCAGAGAGAGATTTGAGGACTGGTGGAGGAGCATCAGCTGTTCATAAAGTTTAACGGATCACCGACAATGATAGGATGATCATAGCGGCCATATCCAGGATGAGAGGAGGAGTAGCCGGAAGTTTTCAGCACTCGTAGCGGACAAAGTCACCAACCCAGACGTAACATTCACATGGAACAATTCGAGAAGCAAGCTAAGGAGTTGTTTATCGATGGAATGGACAAGGAGAAAGCGAGATAGCTATCGAGACAATGACCCAAGGAAGAAACCCATCGTGGACTTCTTAGTCGAATTTACCTTGATGATGAACAAAGGGAACGGAATCAACACCTATCTTCTTGCTGAAGAAGAACGTCAAAAAGGAAACCATTCGCACCATTCTATCATTCCCACCCGACAAAGTCCCCACCACATTCAACGGATGGCTCGAAACCATAAAAGCAGTAGGAATGGGAACAGAGACGATGAGTTGTTCGACAAACACACCGCGACAGGAGTCACTTATGGAGGAAGCGGTCAACCCATGGAATTAGGAAGTTCGAACCGCTAGAGTCCAAACCCCGAATAATCAGAGGAAGTGTTTCAATTGGAAAGTTCGGACATTTTGCAGAGAATGCAGGCAGCCGAAGAAGACCGTGACGTGTTACAATTGTAACAAACCAGGCACATTGCCAGGAATTGTAGGGCGCCGAAGAGAGCTAGGACGGGAAACGAGGATAGTCCACAGGATGAAGAAGATACCACCGAGAAGCAGGATTTTGCCGAAGGGTCCGATTGAGCGCGAAATCTCGACCCATAAATCGTAGAGTCTCTCCCCATGTAACAACAAATTCGAAATCCAAGTATGTTATTCCTTTCAAGAGAGACTCAACGCGCGAAATTCTGCTGGATGCAACCATCAACACCAAGAACGGAAACAAAACGGTCAAGGCCCTTATCGACTCGGGAGCACATATGACGATGATAGCAAAGGAGTTGGCAGAGAGAGAAATTGAAGAAGGTCAAAGGCAACAACCCATTCGCATGAGAAATGCAGATGGAACACCAAATCGGACAGGGATATTAACGGAGGACGCCAAAATCCAGATGATCTAGGAGGACATAAGGAGGAAATCAAGGCACTGGTATCGGACATTTCGAGCGCGGATATTTTCTTGGATACGACTGGTTAATTCAACATAACCCGGAGATCGACTGGATAAACCAAGAAGTCAGATTTACGAGATGCCCCAGTACATGCACTACACCACACCAAATTCCTTTTTCTCGACGGCTAACCACTGATGTGGACAGCGCTACGGAGGAAAAAGAATCAGATCCCACCAACCCCGAAGATTACCGATTACATTCGACCATTTACGCACTTGTTTAACAAACGGAATTTTGACAATTACCAGCTCGAACGGAATGGGATCGAGATCAATCTAACGGAGGATGCACCAAAGGAGATATCATCGAAGGTTTATAACATGACGCCAAAGGAAAGGGAGGAACTCGATAAGTTCTTAGACGAGAACCTAGCATCGAAACGAATTCGACCATCCAAATCACCATACGCTGCCCCTTGTTTCTTCGTACCAAAGAAAGACGGATCGCTCCGACTATGCCAGGACTACAGGAAACTCAACGAACATTCGATCAAGGACAAAACGCCATTACCGCTCATAAGCGAAGTACTCGACCAACTGCGAGATGCGAAATACTTCAATAAACTGGACATTATCTGGGGTTACAAACAATGTCAGGATCAGAGAAGGAGATGAATGGAAAGCAGCGTTCATCACCAATCGTGGATTATTCGAACCTACCGTTAGTTTTTTGGAATGAGCAACTCCCCGGCGACCTTTTCACGCATAATGGCAACTATATTCGAGAAATGATCCAAGAAGGTGCACTGGTCAACTATATGGACGACTTCGCGATTCCAGGACATACAAAGAGGAACTACATGAACAAACTATAGTTTCTGAAGATGCCAACAAACATCTATTCTTCAAATGATCGAAATGCGAATTCAATGCCATGGAAATCACCTTGTTAGGCACGGTTGTAGGAATGGTAAAGCCACTATGGAAAAGGAGAAGGTCAGGGCCATAAAGGAATGGAAAACGCCATGAACAATTAAGGAGGTAGAGAGTTTCTTGGGATTCGCAAACTTTTACAGATGCTTCATACAAAACTTCAGCATCATCGCTGCTCCGCTAAATCAGTTGAAGAAAGGAGGAAAAGAATGGAAATGGGAAGAAGCACAACAACAGGCATTCGAAAGCGTCCAAGATTCCATTACCAGCGAACCAGTATTGGCGTTGCCAAATGACTATGGAAAGTTTAGACTGGAGGTGGATGCATCGAACTATGGAATGGGAGTAGTCCTATCACAGGAACAGGAAGGAAAATGGCATCCGATTGCATTCATGTCCAAAATGTTTGACTGAAGCAGAACGAAAACTACGAGATCTATGACAAGGAGTTACTGGCTATAGTCAAGCGCTGAAATTATGGAGACAGTACCTGTTGGATGTGAAGGAACAGTTTGAAATCGGGACAGACCACGAAAACTTGAAGTACTTCAGGAGAACCACAGAAACTGAACGCTCGACAAGTGAGATGGTATTTTATGCTGCAGGAATACGATTTTACACTATGACACATACCCGGAATCCAACACCAAAGCCGACATTCTGTCCATATCATCAAACCAGATTTGACCCGAGATAACAAAGACATAGAGATGTTCAAAGGAAAGGGATTTGTATGAAGAATGGTCAAAGAAATGCCAATATATGAAGCCACCATTCTATGAAGCCGACGATTCGAGATATCAGCCGACCAACAGATCCTGGAAGATATCAGAAAGTCGAAGAAGAGGGAAACCATGGCACTGCAGGAATTGGTGAAACAACCGGAGAAAGTGTGGGAAACAGAAAGAACAATTTACCGACAAGGACGGATCTATGTGCCGGATGAAAAGAACTTGCGAGATCAAATCCTATATGACCACCACTATTCCCCCGATGTCAGACACCCTGGACAACATCGAATGCTAGAACTGTTGAAGTGGACGTTCTGGTGGCCCACGATCAAGACGGACATCAGGAGATATGTCAGAGGATGTGACATGTGTCAAAAGAACAAGATCATTCGCAGACCCGAACCAATCACACTGAACCCATTACCAATCCCAGAAGGCCCTTGGCAGGAAATCTCTATTGACATGATCGGACCTTTGCCTAAGTCCGAAGGCAAAGATGCTATTGTTGTTATCGTCGACCGGTTCTCAAAGATGATCCACCTTGTTCCCACCAATATGACTCTCACGTCAATCGAATTAGCGCATCTATACAAATCGGAAGTTTGGAGGCTCCACGGGATTCCCCAAAGAATCATCAGTGACAGAGGACCGCAGTTCACATCTAAATTCATGAAGGAGCTATGCACATCATTGGGGATAGAAAGGAACCTATCAACGGCATATCATCCTCAGATGGATGGACAAACGGAACGCATCAACCAAGAAGTCGAAATGTACTTGCAGAATTTTATCAGCTATCGACAGAACGATTGGACGAAATGGTTACTACGGCGGAGTTCCATTACACGATAAAGTCCACTCGGCCACGAAGAACACACCGTTCTTTTTGAATCATGGATTCCATCCATGGAAAGGGAATCACAGTTTACCTACGTTCAACCCAGCGGTAGCGGATTTCTCATCGGAGTTAGAGAAAGCCTGAGAAGAAGCTAAAGCGGCAATGGAAGAGAACAATGATCTCATACGAAACCGAGGAAACCACGGAAATGTCTCTAAAACATTCTCACCTGGAGAAAAGGTCTGGCTAGAAGCAATTAACATTCATTCCAACTGACCATCACGGAAACTTGACAACAAACGTTATGGACCTTTCGAGATCATCGAAGCTGTCGGAGATCGATCATACAAGCTTCAATTACCTGAGTCCTGGGCGATCCACAACGTGTTCCACATTTCATTGCTCACACGATGTCATGAACCCGAGTTTGACAGCCAACACCACCCTACCCCGCCGCCACCTGATATCATAAACGAAGAAGAAGAGTATGAAATCGAAGAGATCCGAGGACATAGAAAGCGAGGAAGAGGAACCCAATATGGTACATTGGAAAGGTTACGAAATGAAGAAGACACCTGGTTACCGAGATCAGCCTTGGAGAATGCTAAAGATATCCTAGATGAATACGAAAAGGCATGATCATAGAATGGAATGCGGGATGGTAGATTGCAGATTCGGAGTATCTGCCTAAAAGAGGAGATGGAGAATGATATTTGAACCGAAACCTTTTCGTCTCCTTCCTCCAGAACATCGCATCCAAATCACCTTCAAATGTCCGACATCTCGACCTTTATTCCACCTTTCCAATCCACTACCAATGAAACACCTGTTTTGGTCAGAATTTGAGGAGCAGATTTATGTGTCCAAACCAAAGATGGAATGCGCTTCTGGACCCATTCATACTTCCTCACCAGAGAATCCATTTATTGGCGAAGAAAATTAACAGGATACGATGATCCCCATCACACGTTCATCAGAAACTTCAATACCGCAGACCTCGCTTACATTGAAGACGCCAATGCCACAGAATTCAAGTGTTCCTCTTCATCTTCTACAACACCAAATATGATGACTATTCGAGTCTCGTATTCGAAGAATGGGTTAACATCCTAAACCTTGCGCACAAGTGGGAGTTTCCTGAAGTCAAGAATTTGGCAGAAAAAAACCTCTTCAAGTTGGGATATGAGGTTCGACCTGCAAAGATGGAGATTAACTTCACAGACTAGGATACTTCGTGGGGTCACAAAGCCTAAACGGAGGGTATTGTTATGGTTTCACCGGTTATGGTCACTCATTCAGGCTCTTTTGTTTTTTCCACATTCTCATGCCTGCCCATTATACTTTTCTTTCAACTTTCCTTTCTAGTATCTTTCATCTCACAGTCACTCCACATTCTCAGGCCTGTCCGTTATACTCTTCTTTCATCTTTCCTTTCTAGTATCTTTTGTCTCACTGTTACTCTACTCCCATATGCCTTACTCCACGTCCATACGTTCTTACTCCACTTACTCCACTACTCCGAGTATTATGACTCAGTCCTGTCCTATACTTAGTTACCCTGGGTAGATGTCTTTACGTATATAAACCCTGTAGGTACTACTGTAGTCTTTACGCTTTACCAATCGTATCTTTCCCTTACTCTACTCTTTCTTCGCCCTCAAGTCTTTGTCCACTTGTCTGCAACCTGAGTCTTTATAGATTAAGGTCATAACAACCTACCTCCAATGCTCCCATGTTAGCCAAACAGGCTTATCTGAATAAGATTGCCCTCGCATGTATTAACTCATGCGGTGCCAAAGGCCTGGTTTCCATCAGGCATACAGGCTGCAATGACCTATGGACTGCCCTCCATAACTTTTATGGCACCACAGGTCCTGTGTTAGGGCAACTGTGACTGTGATGTCACAGGTCACACCTTACTTAAGAACTATTAGAGTGTAGTGCAAAAGAGTTTATTAGGCATGAACCTAAGAAAACTCGACAGAGTTTTCTACAAGTTTCTACCTACTTTTATACCTAAGTCCTGGCGTACAGACCAACTACCCTAGGTAACTATTTTTACACAATGACATCATAAAGAAGTAAAGCATGGGAAAATAAACTATTTATACATTGACAGTGAAGCACGACATGAGAGAAAGAGCTAAATATAAAAGTGTAAACAAACCATAAAAACCTAAACAACAGGAAAAGGAAGTTATATTTTTAGAAAAGAATCAATCATGAGAAAAGAAGAGAGAACCAAAGGCAAGATCAATAATCCATAAGTTTGGGTGAACCTTATAAAAATGTCAACAAGTACAAATTGTTCTAAAAATAGAAAATGTTCACATCCACCAAATGCTCCCATGATAAGATCTTTCCACATGGGCACATAGTGTAGAATTGTACCTGCTCCCAGTATTGGAAAGACAGGTTCTGCCATCGTATCAACACTCAAGGCCGTTCTGCCACTCCATCATTCATGATTAACATCGTCCTCCCACACTCTGTACACTTGCAGTCATGTAAGTACCAACCTTCAGGGCGTGACGCCTGTCTGATTCTAGCTGCTTGTCTCCTCCATCATACTTGTTGTTTGTGGTTAGGTGGTAGAAAAGATAAAATGTGTTGATATAATTCCATGGGTAGATCTGATGCCTGAGCCATGGTCAGTATGCCGGTAGTTTAGCCTCCGTTAAACTGAAGTAGCAGAGGAAAATAATTATGTAATAAATGATGTGACTGATGTGACAGCGTGACGCTGTGACATTCAGGCCAAGTTCTAACACCACCCCCCCCCTTAAGATCAGCTCCTCTGGAGACGATGCTCAGTATTTCCATCTCCGCCAACTCTGCTCTAATTTCTTCAAGTATTCCGCATCAAACTTCTTGTCATCCCAGCCAAATAGAGACTTAGCCGTGAATCGATTGGGGAGTTCCCTTTCCTGGAAACCCATGTCACGTAGGATGTGACTTATCCTATTGAGCTCACCGTAGAGTTGGTGAAACTCATCAATCAATTCTTTGGCATTAGCCAAGTTCTCCTCTGGTTTCCATGAGTCTGCTTCCACTGTATACCCTTTCTACCTGACCAGGTACTGTTTCTTCCCACGGAACCACTTGGCGTTAAGGATTTTCTCCACCTCCTATTCTTGTCCACCTTCTACTTCTACCGCCAGTACCGGCTTACTTCCCTGTCCTTCCACCTGCTCCTGGTAAAGTACAATCTGGCTAACATTGACTACCAGATGAATCTGAATGGATCGGGAAAGATCTAGTTCAACTGCATTGGGTGATACAATTTTCTTGATTTTATATGGCCCAATGAACTTTTCCATGAGTTTCCGGGTTGGACGTCCTTGCAGTTGAAGGTTTCGTGTAGCAAGTAAGACCTTGTCCCCTACTTTGTACTCTGTCGCTACCCCTCTGTCTCT
Source organism: Agaricus sinodeliciosus (assembly GCA_022315185.1). Classification (NCBI taxonomy): domain Eukaryota; kingdom Fungi; phylum Basidiomycota; class Agaricomycetes; order Agaricales; family Agaricaceae; genus Agaricus; species Agaricus sinodeliciosus. The sequence goes on from JAHTMV010000042.1 coordinate 20,992, forward strand.
GTCTGCGTACCTCCATATGTCATCCTGTGCTTTTTTAAGGGCTGCTTGAGTCTCTTCGTGTTGAGACTTCATGTGTTCCACAAATTCTGCTGCTGCCGGATGATTGCCTTAACATCGGAGGTCAAAACCGGTTCTCGGATGCCATCCTGTGTTGACCATAAAGGGAGTTTCCTTTGTAGAGGATTGTATTTTGTTATTGTAGGAAAACTCCACTGTTGCTAACCAATCAGGCTAATCAGTTTGTTTGTGATCAACAAATGATTGGAGATACTGTTCCAATTCCTGATTGGTCCACTCCGTCTGGCCATCAGTCTGCAGATGGAATGCCGTAGACAGCCAAGTGTCGATCCCCAACACCTTATTCAATTCTTTTGTAAAATCAGCAGCGAATTGTAGTCCCCTATCTGAGATAACTGTTTCCGGCAAACCATGTAACTTCCACACATGATCTCTAAACAATTTGGCAAGTCCTAAAGCAGAAGTTGTTTCTGTGGTAGGAATGAAATGTGCCATTTTACTGAATCAATCGCATACCACTAGAATCGAGATTCTGATAATTTTACCACAAAGTTGACAGAGATGTCGGCCCATAGCTTAGTTGGGACTGGGTTTGGCATTAATTTTCCTGCTGGTGGTACTGGCTGATTTTTATTCCTCTGGCATTGGTCGCATCCTTCCACATACTTCTGGATCTGCTTTGTGACGCCTGGCCACCAATAGTTGTGAGTGACCATTTCTACAGTTTTCCATTGCCCTCCGTGTCCAGCAATGGGAGTATCATGATGGAGCCGTATAATTTCCATCCTCAGTTTCTCGTCCTTTGGCACATAGACTTTCCCCTCTTTCAATACCAATCCGTTTTCCATCCTCCATTCATCCCCTCTTAATGACTTCACTTTCGCTTTCTTCATTACTTCCACCACTTTGACCACATCATCTTCCTTTGCTTCGGAGTTCCTGATCTTCTCAAGGATTGTTTCTTCTTCGCCATTGATTAATGCATACCCTGTTTCCATTGCTCGAACAGCAAAGTATTCAGGTTTCAACAAGATTTGATCCTTGTTGTCATCCTTAGCACTCTCCTCAAAGTCAGGCCTCCTACTTAATGCATCTGCCTTCCCCATCATTTTTCCTGGATGGAATTTGAGTTCAAAATTGAATCTAGACAAGTACAATGCCCATTGAGCTTGTCGTCAATTTAACTTTTGGGCTTTGGCAAAGTACTCCAGATTCCTGTGATCTGTCCAGATTTCGAACTTGTGTTTCACCCCTTCCAGGAAATGTCTCCATTTTTCTAAACACCAGATGATTCCTAACATCTCTCTGTCATGAATGTCATAGTTGCATTCCATTTCTGTCATTGACTTGGAGATGTAGGCTACCAGCCTCCACTTCTCATCTTCACACTTCATTGACAATACTCCTCCTGTCCCATATGCCGACGCATCGGATTCCACCTTTAGTTCTTTGTCCAATTCTGGTGTTACCAGAACTGGTTGTGACGTAAATTTTGTTTTTAATAAACCAAAGGCTTCCTCCTCTTCATCTCTCCAGCTCCATTTTCTATCCTTCTTGACCAATGCATGTAATGGCTTAGCAATACTAGCGAATCCTTCAATGAACTGCCGGTAATAATTTGCTAATCCCAAAAAATTTTGCACGTCTTTGACGCACTTGGGAGTTGGCCATTCTACTACATCTTTTACTTTCTTCTCCTCCATCTTGATTCCCTTCCTTCTGATAATGCACCCTAAGAATCCCATCTCGCTCTGCTTCCATTCACATTTTTCCGGTTTCACGAACAAGTCATTGTCCATTAGTCTCTGCAATACTTCTTCCACCACCTTGTCGTGCTCTTCCTCATCATCCGTACCAATAAGAATGTTGTCAATAAATACAGCTACCTTCCCAGTATATACTAGGTCCCTAAATAGTTCGTTCATCATAGTTTGAAAAGGGGCAGGAGAGTTTGTAAGTCCGAAAAACATAACTGTCAGTTCGAAAGCACCATGAAAGTAGTAAAGGCTGCTTTCCACTCATCCCCTTCTTTTATCCTAATATTATTGTAACCCCAGTGCAAATCAACTTTAGTAAAGAAACATTTGCTACCCATAGTGTCTATAAGTTCAGAAATTAAAGGTAAAGGATAATTGTTCTTGATTGTCCAGTCGTTCAGATAATGATAGTCCTGCACCATCCGTTTCCTTCCATCTTTCTTCAGCACAAAGAAGACTGGAGAAGTCTGAGGAGATTTCGAAGGTCTAATATACCCTTTACAGAGTTGGTCCTGGATGAATGCTTGGACCTCCTCTCTCTCGTTGGGCGATAAAGGATAAATTTTTCCCTTCTTTGGTTTAAAGTCCTCCTTTAGCTCAATAGCATGGTCCCAGGGCTTTCTCGTAGGCATTCTTTTAGATTCCTTTTGTTTGAATACCTTTAAGAATTTATGGAATTTTTTGGGTAACATTTGCTCCACCGAATCTGCTTCTCGGATCTCTTCTTCTTCCGGCATTTCTTCTTCCATGGTCCTAACCCATCTTTCCAACTGTTCCTTTTCCTCTTTACTTCTTCCTTTCTTTTGGTGGCATTCTCCTTTTTGTTGGGCGCTTATCGATGGAGGATGTACCTTGTCAGCTTCGGCTCCCTTTCCCACCTCTGCTGTTTTGCTGGTTTCCTCCTGACGTTCTGCCTTTTCCCTTTCTATTCGGTCAGCCATGCCTATGGGTGATTGTGCCCACTCCTCAGCTATTCCACTGGCTCTTCTTTCTTGGACCAGTTCCCTAGCGAATGCTGCTTCTACTCCCTGTTACGATCTTAATCTTATAAAGACTCATGTTGCAGACAAGTAACAAAGACTTGAGGGCGATAAGAGAGAAGAGTAAGGGAAGGATATGATTGGTAAAGCGTAAGGAATACAGCAGTACCTACAGGGTTTATATACGTAGAGACAACTACCCAAGGTAACTAAGTATAGAACAGGACTGAGTCATAATACTCGGGGTAGTGGAGTAAGTGGAGTAAGAACGTATGGTCATGGAGCAAGGCATATGGGAGTGGAGTAACAGTGAGACAAAAGATACTAAAAAGGAAAGATGGAAGAAAAGTATAACGGGCAGACATGAGAATGTGGAGTAAAATCATATGGATGTGGAGTGACCGTGAGACGAAAGATACTAGAAAGGAAAGGTGAAAGAAAAGTATAACGGGCAGGCGTGAGAATGCGGAAAAACAAAAGAGCCTGAACGAGTGACCATAACCAGTGAAACCATAACAATACCCTCCGTTTAGGCTTCGTGACCACACGAAGTATCCTAGTCTGTGAAGTTAATCTCCATTTTTGCAGGCCGAACCTCATATCCCAACTTGAAGAGGTTTCTCTCTGCCAACTTCTTGACTTCAGGAAACTTCCACTTGTGCACAAGGTTTAGGATGTTAACCCATTCTTCGAATACGAGACTCGAATAGTCATTATATTTGGTGTTGTAGAAGATGAAGAGGAACACTTGGAATTCTGTGGCATTGGCGTCTTCAATGTAAGCGGGGTCTGCGGTGTTGAAGTTTCTGATGAACGTGTGATGGGGATCATCGTATCCAGTTAATTTTCTTCGCCAATAAACGGATTCTCTGGTAAGGAAGTATGAATGGATCCAGAAGCGCATTCCGTCTTTGGTTTGGACACATAAATCTGCTCCTCGAATTCTGACCAAAGCAGGTGTTTCGTTGGTAGTGGATTGGAAGGGTGGAATAAAAGTCGAGATGTCGGACATTTGAAGGTGATTTAAATGCGATGTTCTGGAGGAAGGAGACGAAAAGGTTTCGGTTCAAATATCATTTTCCATCTCCTCTTTTAGGCAGATACTCCGAATCTGCAATCTACCATCCCGCATTCCATTCTATGATCGTGCCTTTTCGTATTCGTCTGGGACGTTCTTGGCATTCTCTAAGGCTGATTTTGGTAACCATGTGTCTTCTTCATTTCCGTAACCTTTCCAATGTACCAAATACTGGGTTCCTCTTCCTCGCTTCCTGTATCCTTGGATCTCTTCGATTTTGTACTCTTCTTCTTTGTTTATGATATCAGGTGGCGGCGGGGTAGGGCAGTGTTGGCTGTCAAACTCGGGTTCGTGACATCGTGTGAGCAATGAGGCGTGGAATACATTGTGGATTGCCCAGGACTTAGGTAAGCGAAGCTTGTATGACCGATCTCCGACAGCTTCGATGATCTCGCAAGGTCCATAGCGTTTGTTGTCAAGTTTCCGTGATGGTCGGTTGGAATGAATGTTAACTGCTTCTAACTAGACCTTTTCTCCAGGTGAGAACGTTTTAGAGACAATTCTGTGGTTTTCTCGGTTTCGTATAAGATCATTGTTCTCTTTCATTGCCGCTTTAGCTTCTTCTTGGGCTTTCTCTAACTCCGATGAGAAATCCGCTACCGCTGGGTTGAACGTAGGTAAACTGTGATTCCCTTTCCATGGATGGAATCCGTGATTCAAAAAGAACGGTGTGTTCTTCGTGGCCGAGTGGATTTTGTCATTGTAATGGAACTCCGCCGTAGGTAGCCATTTCGTCCAATTGTTCTGTCGATAGCTGATGAAATTCTGCAAATACATTTCGACTTCTTGGTTGATGCATTCCGTTTGTCCATCCGTCTGAGGATGATATGCCGTTGATAGGTTCCTTTCTATCCCCAATGATGTGCATAGCTCCTTCATGAATTTAGATGTGAACTGCAGTCCTCTGTCACTGATGATTCTTCGGGGAATTCCATGGAGCCTCCAAACTTCCGATTTGTATAGGTGCACTAATTCGATTGACGTGAGAGTCGTATTGGTGGGAACAAGGTGGATCATCTTTGAGAACCGGTCAACGATAACAACAATAGCATCTTTGCCTTCGGACTTAGGCAAAGGTCCGATCATGTCAATAGAGATTTCCTGCCAAGGGCCTTCTGGGATTGGTAATGGGTTCAGCGTGATTGGTTCGGGTCTGTGAATGATCTTGTTCTTTTGACACATGTCACATCCTCTGACATATCTCCTGATGTCCGTCTTGATCGTGGGCCACCAGAATGTCCGCTTCAACAGTTCTAGCATCCGATGTTGTCCAGGGTGTCTGACGTCGGGGGAATAGTGATGGTCGTATAGGATTTGATCTCGCAAGTTCTTTTCATCCAGCACATAGATCCGTCCTTGTCGGTAAATTATCCCTTCTTTCTCTCACACTTTCTCTGGTTGTTTCGCCAATTCCTGCAGTACCATGGTTTCCCTCTTCTTCGACTTTCTGATATCTTCCAGGATCTGTTGGTCGGCTGATATCTCGAATCGTCGGCTTCATAGAATGGTGGCTTCATATATTGGCATTTCTTTGACCATTCTTCATACAAATCCCTTTCCTTTGAACATCTCTATGTCTTTGTTATCTCGGGTCAAATCTGGTTTGATGATATGGGACAGAATGTCGGCTTTGGTGTTGGATTTTCCGGGTATGTGTCATAGTGTAAAATCGTATTCCTGCAGCATAAAATACCATCTCACTTGTCGAGCGTTCAGTTTCTGTGGTTCTCTGAAGTACTTCAAGTTTTCGTGGTCTGTCCCGATTTCAAACTGTTCCTTCACATCCAACAGGTACTGTCTCCATAATTTCAGCGCTTTGACTATAGCCAGTAACTCCTTGTCATAGATCTCGTAGTTTCGTTCTGCTTCAGTCAACATTTTGGACATGAATGCAATCGGATGCCATTTTCCTTCCTGTTCCTGTGATAGGACTACTCCCATTCCATAGTTCGATGCATCCACCTCCAGTCTAAACTTTCCATAGTCATTTGGCAACGCCAATACTGGTTCGCTGGTAATGGAATCTTGGACGCTTTCGAATGCCTGTTGTTGTGCTTCTTCCCATTTCCATTCTTTTCCTCCTTTCTTCAACTGATTTAGCGGAGCAGCGATGATGCTGAAGTTTTGTATGAAGCATCTGTAAAAGTTTGCGAATCCCAAGAAACTCTCTACCTCCTTAATTGTTCATGGCGTTTTCCATTCCTTTATGGCCCTGACCTTCTCCTTTTCCATAGTGGCTTTACCATTTCCTACAACCGTGCCTAACAAGGTGATTTCCATGGCATTGAATTCGCATTTCGATCATTTGAAGAATAGATTGTGTTTGTTGGCAATCTTCAGGAAACGTATAGTTTGTTCATGTAGTTCCTCTTTGGTATGTCCTGGAATCGCGAAGTCGTCCATATAGTTGACCAGTGCACCTTCTTGGATCATTTCTCGGAATATGGTTGCCATCATACGAGAAAAGGTTGCCGGGGAGTTACTCATTCCAAAAAACATGACGGTAGGTTCGAATAATCCACGATTGGTGATGAACGCTGCTTTCCATTCATCTCCTTCTCTGATCCTGACATTGTTGTAACCCCAGATAATGTCCAGTTTATTGAAGTATTTCGCATCTCGCAGTTGGTCGAGTACTTCGCTTATGAGCGGTAATGGCGTTTTGTCCTTGATCGAATGTTCGTTGAGTTTCCTGTAGTCCTGGCATAGTTGGAGCGATCCGTCTTTCTTTGGTACGAAGAAACAAGGGGCAGCGTATGGTGACTTGGATGGTCAAATTTGTTTCGATGCTAGGTTCTCGTCTAAGAACTTATCGAGTTCCTCCCTTTCTTTTGGCATCATGTTATAAACCTTCGATGATATTTCCTTTGGTGCATCCTCCATTAGATTGATCTCGTGATCCCATTCTGTTCGAGCTGGTAATTGTTCAAAATTCCATTTGTTAAACAAGTGCGTGAATGGTCGAATGTAATCGGATAAATCTTCGGGGTTGGTGGGATCTGATTCTTTTTCCTCCGTAGTGCTGTCCACATCAGTTGTTAGCCATCGAGAAAAAAGAATCATTTGGTGTGGTGTAGTGCATGTACTGGGACATCTCGTAAATCTGACTTCTTGGTTTATCCAGTCGATCTCCGGGTTATGCTGAATTAACCAGTCGTATCCAAGAAAAATATCCGCGCTCGAAATGTCTGATACCAGTGCCTTGATTTCCTCCTTATGTCCTCCTAGATGCATCTGGATTTTGGCATCCTCCGTTAATATCCCTGTCCGATTTGGTGTTCCATCTGCATTTCTCATGCGAATGGGTTGTTGCCATTTGACCTTCTTCAATTTCTCTCTCTCTGCCAACTCCTTTGCTACCATCGTCATATGTGCTCCCGAGTCGATAAGGGCCTTGACCGTTTTGTTTCCATTCTTGGTGTTGATGGTTGCATCCAGCAGAATTTCGCGCGTTGAGTCTCTCTTGAAAGGAATAACATACTTGGATTTCGAATTTGTTGTTACATGGGGAGAGACTCTACGATTTATGGGTCGAGATTTCGCGCTCAATCGGACCCTTCGGCAAAATCCTGCATCTTGGTGGTATCTTCTTCATCCTGTGGACTATCCTCGGTCGTTTCCCTAGTCCTAGCTCTCTTCGGCGCCCTACAATTCCTGGCAATGTGCCCTGGTTTGTTACAATTGTAACACATCACGGTCTTCTTCGGCTGCCTGCATTCTCTGGCAAAATGTCCGAACTTTCTGCAATTGAAACACTTCCTCTGATTATTTGGGGTTTGGACTCTAGCGGTCTCGGACCTTCCTAATTCCATGGGTTGACTGCTTCCTCCATAAGTGACTCCTGTCGCGGTGTGTTTGTCGAACAGACTCATCGTTTCTGTTCCCATTCCTACTGCTTTTATGGTTTCGAGCCATTCGTTGAAAGTGGTGGGGACTTTGTCGGGTGGGAATGATAGAATAGTGCGAATGGTTTCCTTTCTGACGTTCTTCTTCAACAAGAAGATAGTGTGTTGATTATCTGTTCCCACTTTGTTCATCATCAAGGTAAATTCGACTAAGAAGTCCACGATGGGTTTCTTCCCTTGGGTCATTGTCTCGATGGCTATCTCGCTTTTCTCCCTGTCCATTCCTGTTATGGTTTCACCTGTTATGTCAACCTGCTCTGGCTCTTTTGTTTTTCCGCGTTCTCATGCCTGCCATTATACTTTTCTTTCACTTTCCTTTCTAGTATCTTTCATCTCATGGTCACTCCACATTCTCAGGCCTGTCCGTTATACTTTCTTTCATCTTTCCTTTCTAGTATCTTTTGTCTCACTGTTACTCCACTCCCATATGCTTTACTCCAGTCCATACGTTCTTGCTCCACTTACTCCACTACCCCGAGTATTATGACTCAGTCCTGTTCTATACTTAGTTACCTTGGGTAGTTGTCTCTACGTATATAAACCCTGTAGGTACTGCTGTATTCCTTACGCTTTACCAATCGTATCCTTCCCTTACTCTTCTCTCTTATCGCCCTCAAGTCTTTGTCACTTGTCTGCAACCTGAGTCTTTATAAGATTAAGGTCGTAACATTTGGTAAAGCGTCTACACCTCACCTTGCAGACAGCAGCCTAGCGAGCTTGCTGTAGTGGTAGTGCATACGGCAGATCTACCAACGAACGGACGTAATTTTTTGCGTCGAGGCTTTTACAAGCGTAGTCATCAGGGCACGAGTTTATGCCAAGTAGCAGCCGACAAGGAAAGAAACGACTTGTCGAAGAAGAATTAGCCGCATATCACGACGGATTGTTGCGAGAGATCGAGTTACCAGTAGCCCGACATCGAGACCGGAATCAGCACCACAATCAGAATCGACGAAGGAAGTAGATCAAATGCGGATATTTTTGATATACACATCGATAACGAAGACCAATCAGAGACAAAGGAACCATCAGACATGTCGACCACAGAGAATACCAAGTCAATTATCCCCGACCCGGTTGGTTCGAGGGAAGCAGAGAGAGATTTGAGGACTGGTGGAGGAGCATTCAGCTGTTCATAAAGTTTAACGGGATCACCGACAATGATAGGATGATCATAGCGGCCATATCCAGGATGAGAGGAGGAGTAGCCGGAAGTTTTTCAGCACTCGTAGCGGACAAAGTCACCAACCCAGACGTAACATTCACGTGGAAGCAATTCGAGAAGCAAGCGAAGGAGTTGTTTATCGATGGAATGGACAAGGAGAAGAGCGAGATAGCTATCGAGACTATGACCCAAGGAAGGAAACCCATCGTGGACTTCTTAGTCGAATTTACCTTGATGATGAACAAAGCGGGAACGGACGATCAACACGCCATCTTCTTGCTGAAGAAGAACGTCAAAAAGGAAACCATTCGCACCATTCTATCATTCCCACCCGACAAAGTCCCCACCACATTCAACGGCTGGCTCGAACCATAAAAGCAGTAGGAATGGGAACAGAGACGATGAGTTTGTTCGAAAACACACCACGACAGGATCACTTATGGATGAAGTGGTCAACCCATGGAATTAGGAAGGTTCGAGACCGCTAGAGTCCAAACCCCGAATAATCAAAGGAAGTGTTTCAATTGTGGAAAGTTCGACATTTTGCTAGAGAATGCAGGCAGCCGAAGAAGACCGTAACGTGTTACAATTGTAACAAACCAGGGCACATTGCCAGGAATTGTAGGGTGCCGAAGAGAGCTAGGACTAGGGAAACGACCGAGGATAGTCCACAGGATGAAGAAGATACCACCGAGAAGCAGGATTTTGCCGAAGGGTCCGATTGAGCGCGAAATCTCGACCCATAAATCGTAGAGTCTCTCCCCATGTAACAACAAATTCGAAATCCAAGTATGTTATTCCTTTCAAGAGAGACTCAACGCGCGAAATTCTGCTGGATGCAACCATCAACACCAAGAACGGAAACAAAACGGTCAAGGCCCTTATCGACTCGGGAGCACATATGACGATGATAGCAAAGGAGTTGGCAGAGAGAGAGAAATTGAAGAAGGTCAAACGACAACAACCCATTCGCATGAGAAATGCAGATGGAACACCAAATCGGACAGGGATATTAACGGAGGACGCCAAAATCCAGATGGATCTAGGAGGACATAAGGAGGAAATCAAGGCACTGGTATCGGACATTTCGAGCGCGGATATTTTTCTTGGATACGACTGGTTAATTCAACATAACCCGGAGATCGACTGGATAAACCAAGAAGTCAGATTTACACGATGCCCCAGTACATGCACTACAACAAACGATTCCTTTTTCTCGATGGCTAACCACTGATGTGGACAGCGCTACGGAGGAAAAAGAATCAGATCCCACCAACCCCGAAGATTACCCGATTACATTCGACCATTTACGCACTTGTTTAACAAACGGAATTTTGAGCAATTACCAGCTCGAACGGAATGGGATCATGAGATCAATCTAACGGAGGATGCACCAAAGGAGATATCATCGAAGGTTTATAACATGACGCCAAAGGAAAGGGAGGAACTCGATAAGTTCTTAGACGAGAACCTAGCATCGAAACGAATTCGACCATCCAAATCACCATACGCTGCCCCTTGTTTCTTCGTACCAAAGAAAGATGGATCGCTCCGACTATGCCAGGACTACAGGAAACTCAACGAACATTCGATCAAGGACAAAACGCCGTTACCGCTCATAAGCGAAGTACTCGACCAACTGCGAGATGCGAAATACTTCAATAAACTGGACATTATCTGGGGTTACAACAATGTCAGGATCAGAGAAGGAGATGAATGGAAAGCAGCATCACCAATCGTGGATTATTCGAACCTACCGTCATGTTTTTTGGAATGAGTAACTCCCCGGCACCTTTTCTCGTATGATGGCAACCATATTCCGAGAAATGATCCAAGAAGGTGCACTGGTCAACTATATGGACGACTTCGCGATTCCAGGACGTACCAAAGAGGAACTACGTGAACGGACTATACGTTTCCTGAAAATCGCCGACAAACATAGTCTATTCTTCAAACGATCGAAATGCGAATTCGACGCCACGGAAATCGCCTTGTTAGGCACGGTTGTAGGAAATGGAAAAGCTACTATGGAAAAGGAGAAGGTCAGGGCCATAAAGGAATGGAAAACGCCACGAACAATTAAGGAGGTGGAGAGTTTCTTGGGATTCGCGAACTTTTACAGACGCTTCATACAAAACTTCAGCATCATCGCAGCTCCGCTAATCAGTTGAAGGGAGGAGGAAAAGAGTGGAAATGGGAAGAAGCACAACAACAGGCATTCGAAGCGTCAAAGATTCCATTACCAGCGAACCAGTATTGGCGTTGCCAAATGACTATGGAAAGTTTAGATGGAGGTGGATGCATCAAACTATGGAACGGGAGCAGTCCTATCACAGGAACAGGAAGGAAAATGGCATCCGTTGCATTCATGTCCAAAACGTTGACTGAAGCAGAACGAAACTACGAGATCTACGACAAGGAGTTACTGGCTATAGTCAAGGCTGAAATTATGGAGACAGTACCTGTTGGATGCGAAGGAACAGTTCGAAATCTGGACAGACCACGAAAACCTGAAGTACTTCAGAGACCACAGAAACTGAACGCTCGACAAGCAAGATGGTACCTTATGCTGCAGGAATACGATTTCGCACTACGACACATACCTGGAAAATCCAACACCAAAGCCGACATCCTCTGCCATAGTCAAACCAGATACCCGAGACAACAAACATGAGATGTTCAAAGGAAAGGAGTTTGTACGAAGAATGGAAGAAACGCCAGTATATGAAGCCACCATTCTACGATCCGACGATTCGAGATATCACCGACCAACAGATCCTGGAAGTTATCAGAAAGTCGAAGAGGAGGGAAACCATGGTACTGCAGGAATTGGCGAAACAACCGGAGAAAGTGTGGGAGAAAGAAGGGATAATTTACCGACAAGGACGGATCTATGTGCCGGATGAAAGAACTTGCGAGATCAAATCCTATACGACACCACTATTCCCCCGACGTCGGACACCCTGGACAACATCGGATGCTAGAACTGTTGAAGCGGACGTTCTGGTGGCCCACGATCAAGACGGACGTCAGGAGATATGTCAGAGGATGTGACATGTGTCAAAAGAACAAGATCATTCGCAGACCCGAACCAATCACGCTGAACCCATTACCAATCCCAGAAGGCCCTTGGCAGGAAATCTCTATTGACATGATCGGACCTTTGCCTAAGTCCGAAGGCAAAGATGCTATTGTTGTTATCGTCGACCGGTTCTCAAAGATGATCCACCTTGTTCCCACCACTACGACTCTCACGTCAATCGAATTAGCGCATCTATACAAATCGGAGGTTTGGAGGCTCCATGGAATTCCCCGAAGAATCATCAGTGACAGAGGACCGCAGTTCGCATCTAAATTCATGAAGGAGCTATGCACATCATTGGGGATAGAAAGGAACCTATCAACGGCGTATCATCCTCAGACGGATGGACAGACGGAACGCATCAACCAAGAAGTCGAAATGTATTGCGGAATTTTATCAGCTATCGACAGAACGATTGGACGAAATGGCTACCTACGGCGGAGTTCCATTACAACGATAAAGTCCACTCGCCACGAAGAACACACCGTTCTTTTTGAATCACGGATTCCATCCATGGAAAGGGAATCACAGTTACCTACGTTCAACCCAGCGGCAGCGGATTTCTCATCGGAGTTAGAGAAAGCCCGAGAAGAAGCTAAAGCGGCAATGGAAGAGAACAATGATCTTATACAAAACGAGGGAACCACGGAATTGTCTCTAAATGTTCTCACTGGAGAAAAGGTCTGGCTAGAAGCAGTTAACATTCATTCCAACCGACCATCACAGAAACTTGACAACAAATGCTATGGACCTTTCGAGATCGTCGAAGCTGTCGGAGATCGGTCATACAAGCTTCGCTTACCTAAGTCCTGGGCAATCCACAATGTATTCCACGCCTCATTGCTCACACGATGTCACGAACCCGAGTTTGACAGCCAACACCACTCTACCCCGCCACCACCTGATATCATAAACGAAGAAGAAGAATACGAAATCGAAGAGATCCGAGGACATAGGAAGTGAGGAAGAGGAACCCAGTATTTGGTACATTGGAGAGGTTACGGAAATGAAGAAGACACATGGCTACCAAAATCAGCCTTGGAGAATGCCAAGGACGTCCTAGACGAGTACGAGAAAACACGATCGTAGGATATAAAACCCAGCGAAAGCACTCCAATTGGTATACAACAATCGTCAATCTCTTTCCTCTTCCAAATCACCTTCAAATGTCCGACATCTCGACCCTTATTCCACCTTTCCAATCCACTACCAACGAAACACCTGCTTTGGTCAGAATTTGAGGAGCAGATTTATGTGTCCAAACCAAAGACGGAATGCGCTTCTGGATCCATTCATACTTCTTCACCAGAGAATCTGTTTATTGGCGAAGAAAATTAAGGGGATACGACGATCCCCATCACACGTTCATCAGAAACTTTAACACCGCAGACCCCGCTTACATTGAAGATGCCAATGCCACAGAATTCCAAGTGTTCCTCTTCATCTTCTACAACACCAAATATGATGACTATTCGAGTCTCGTATTCGAAGAATGGGTTAACATCCTAAACCTTGCGCACAAGTGGAAGTTTCCTGAAGTCAAGAAGTTGGCAGAGAGAAACCTCTTCAAGTTGGGATATGAGGTTCGACCTGCAAAGATGGAGATTAACTTCACAGACTAGGATACTTCGTGTGGTCATGAAGTCTAAATGGAGGGTATTGTTATGGTTTCACCGGTTATGGTCACCTGCTCTGGCTCTTTTGTTTTTTCCGCATTCTCATGCCTGCCCATTATACTTTTCTTTCAACTTTCCTTTCTAGTATCTTTCATCTCACGGTCACTCCACATTCTCAGGCCTGTCCGTTATACTCTTCTTTCATCTTTCCTTTCTAGTATCTTTTGTCTCACTGTTACTCTACTCCCATATGCCTTACTCCACGACCATACGTTCTTGCTCCACTTACTCCACTACCCCGAGTATTATGACTCAGTCCTGTTCTATACTTAGTTACCTTGGGTAGTTGTCTCTATGTATATAAACCCTGTAGGTACTGCTGTAGTCTTTATGCTTTACCAATCGTATCCTTCCCTTACTCTTCTCTCTTATCGCCCTCAAGTCTTTGTCACTTGTCTGCAACCTGAGTCTTTATAAGATTAAGGTCATAACAATTCCATCGATAAACAACTCCTTAGCTTGCTTCTCGAATTGCTTCCACGTAAACGTTACGTCTGGGTTGGTGACTTTGTCTGCTACGAGTGCTGAAAAACTTCCGGCTACTCCTCCTCTCATCCTGGATATGGCCGCTATGATCATCCTATCATTGTCGGTGATCCCGTTAAACTTTATGAACAGCTTGATGCTCCTCCACCAGTCCTCAAATCTCTCTCTGCTTCCCTCGAACCAACTGGGATCAGGGATAATTGACTTGGTATTCTCTGTGGTCAACATGTCTGATGGTTCCTTTGTCTCTGTTTGGTCTTCGTTATTGATGTGTATATCTGCAAAAATATCCGCAATTTGATCTACTTCTTCGTCGAGTTCTGACGGTGGTGCTGATTCCGGTCTCAGTGTCGGACTCCTAGGTAACTCAATCTCTCGCAACAGTTCGTCGTGAAATGCGGCTAATTCTTCTTCGATAAGTCGTTTCTTTCCTTGTTGGCTGCTACTTGGCATAAACTCGTGCCCTGATAACTACGCTTGATAAAAGCTTCGATGCAAAAAAATTACGGCCGTTCGATTGGTAGATCTGCCATATGCACTACCACTACAGCAAGCTCACTAGGCTGCTGTCTGCAAGGTGAGGTGTAGACACTTTACCAAATGTTACGACCTTAATCTATAAAGACTCAGGTTGCAGACAAGTGGACAAAGACTTGAGAGCGATAAGAGAGAAAAGTAAGGGAAAGATACGATTGGTAAAGCATAAAGACTACAGCAGTACCTACAGGGTTTATATACGTAGAGACAACTACCCAAGGTAACTAAGTATAGAACAGGACTGAGTCATAATACTCGGGGTAGTGGAGTAAGTGGAGTAAGAACATATGAACATGGAGTAAGGCATATGGGAGTGGAGTAACAGTGAGACAAAAGATACTAAAAAGGAAAGATGGAAGAAAAGTATAATGGGCAGACATGAGTAAGATCATATGGATGTGGAGTGACCGTGAGACGAAAGATACTAGAAAGGAAAGGTGAAAGAAAAGTATAACGGGCAGGTGTGAGAACACGGAAAAACAAAAGAGCCTGAACGAGTGACCATAACAGGTGAAACCATAACATCAATATTGGAGGAGCTATAGTGGAAATTTGTGTTTTTCATATGTTAAATGTGCCATATCTCAGTAGGACTTCATCCAATAAAAGATCTGATGAAATATATAGACTTCCTGACCTCAAAAACATAGGAATACACTTTTAAATTATTAGATTCCATGAAGATTTAGGCTGAAACCATTCCCACCCATAGCTTGAGGGACTTTGCTTCGAAAATCCCAAGTCCAGAGGTCATGTGATGTCATGTGACATGTTGAACTTCTGTTTCGAGCACAAGGAGGTAGAGCTGACTGGCGCGGCAGGGCCCACTACCAAAGACTTGCTCATGGTCAGTACAGGTGAATCTGACTCAATTTACACATGGCTAAGTAGACAACAGAAGACAACTTAAAAAATCAGTCCTCTTTTCTGTCTCCTATTACACTATACATTCAACGTACATATGTTTTGGATTGGCAGCATGCTATGTGCATGCCTCATGTATCCGATGATATCTTGCTTTGCTCTATGTGAGCTTCTATGGGATCTTGGCAGTGTACTGCAGTAGTATGTAGCCAGGGTAAATTTTTTAAAAATCAATTCGCAAATGCCCTTCCCCAAACCAATGAAACCAGATGCACCAGGACTGCATGGCTGGAAGGAGAAAACAGCATTAATGAGGCTAGACATGCCAGTATATTGGTGTATTTGTCGCTACACAAGGAAACACATAGGTGGACGAATAGATAGACAAGTAGATAGCCAGCCCAGAGAAAGATTAGTAATTACATAAGCCAGTTTCCTAATTTAGTTATCATAGTAGTCGTGTTCAGGGACCCTTAGAAGTTGAAGAGTCTAGTTTAGTCTCTCGTCATTCGCATTCAGAAAAGAAAAACAAGTCAATCCACTATCTTATTTTCTACCTTACTTGATTCCTACCCCTCTTGAACTCCCTACATTACCTTCAGTACAAATTGGAGCCCACCGCGAGGGGTAGTGCAGTCAAACACAGCCCTCTCACTACCTTACCTTCACTATTTCAACCTCTACACATAATCTACGCTCTTGACAGCCTCCAAAGGCACCACCCCAGCATAAACCTTCAAACACCTTGCCAAAGAGGAAACCTAAGCCACAGTTGGAAGAAGAGATGGAACTCCAAGAACAAGAGCTAAAGAGAGAAGAGTCAGAATCAGAGGAAGAACAGCCAATTGTTGACAAAAGCTTATGTGCTCATTCTCGAAGACTCCTTTTTGAAGAATTTTCTACATGTCCTATTCCCCCTATTCTGACTCCAGCCCCAACATCAGTCCTACCTCCAAACCCAGCTCATAGTACCTTGCTAACTGGTATACCAATGTCGACCACTACAAAAGACTCTATGCCAGATCCTTCCAGTAAGAAAAGTCTGAGGTTTGAGAGGAAGAAGCCATTGAAGTTGTATGACTTCTTCAAGAGCTTTGAAGAAGTGGCAAAGGAATGTAATCTTGATGCCAAAGAGATGTTGAAGGCAGTTGTGAGGTATACAAATGAGAAGACAAAGAGGTATTGGAAGACTCTGGATAGATATGATAAGGATTTCAGACAGTTAAAGAAGAGTATAGTTGGAACTTACTTGAAAATGGAACTAGAACCCTCCTTTTCGGTGAAGAAGCTGGTGAAACTGGTGGAAAAATCTGCAAAGTCTCATATTTCAAAGAATGATCAGCTTAGCAAGTATAACCGAAACTTCGGATATCTCGTGGGTCAACTACAGACAG
Source organism: Agaricus sinodeliciosus (assembly GCA_022315185.1). Taxonomy (NCBI): domain Eukaryota; kingdom Fungi; phylum Basidiomycota; class Agaricomycetes; order Agaricales; family Agaricaceae; genus Agaricus; species Agaricus sinodeliciosus. Next base: position 37,934 of record JAHTMV010000042.1, read on the forward strand.
CCAACAAGCTGTCTGACCTCGACAAGAAAGAGTATTTCTGGAAGGGGCTTCACCCTGCAACCAGAAAGAAGGTTCGGGCCTACCTGGAAATTCGGGACCAGAAGTTGCAGAGGTCAGACTACCCTAGTGTCGAGAAGGTATTGGAGGAAGGAATGTTCCTGTTTTCGAAGGAGGCTGATGGCTGTTGGATTTAATTATAGCGCTTGATGCTGACTAAGCTCAGTACTAATTATGACATGCATAGCGCCTATTCTAAGGTGCCCTATCTTTAGATGTGCTACCTAGCACTGCCTCGTCCTATGCATTATGTCCCTGTGCAGGTGCTGCATTGCACAGCTATTGTTACGACCTTAATCTTATAAAGACTCAGGTTGCAGACAAGTGACAAAGACTTGAGGGCGATAAGAGAGAAGAGTAAGGGAAGGATACGATTGGTAAAGTGTAAGGAATACAGCAGTACCTACAGGGTTTATATACGTAGAGGCAACTACCCGAGGTAACTAAGTATAGAACAGGACTGAGTCATAATACTCGGGGTAGTGGAGTAAGTGGAGCAAGAACATATGGATGTGGAGTAAAGCATATGGGAGTGAAGTAACAGTGAGACAAAAGATACTAGAAAGGAAAGGTGAAAGAAAAGTATAATGGGCAGGCATGAGAATGCGGAAAAACAAAAGAGCCAGAGCAGGTGACCATAACCGGTGAAACCATAACAGCTATGCTCTATTTCTGCTATTGGTAGATAGTATTGTATAGGTACAGCCTTACACAGCCCATTATGCTCGCACAGACCATCCTAGAATAGTATATAAGGTCTGTGTATCTCTTCTCATGAATTATCGGATTTCCATCCATTAAGTGTGTTCCTTGAGTCATACATAGCCTTAGCTACTCATTGTACTACCCTAGTCTCAGCTCACTATTCCACATATAGCAATCATCCTCTATCACTGTATACCACTATCCTGTTCAACAGGTTATGGGCCCTGATTGTCTGCTCCCTCTAGTGTGCTCACTGTTGCACATTGGTTGAGAGGGTTGATCACTAACCTGAACACTGTAGTGAGACTGCCTGTCTCTCAAGCTATGTTGAAATGCCTCGAGTTTTCATCTCGGCTTTCACCGTTCTGGTCTATTACCCTTATGCAGGCATGAAAGGGTTTATGACATTGTTTGGTGTAGTGCACATTGTTTGCACACCTGATACTGATCATGCTTCTCTATAGAACACTCGAATCACAATGGCCTCTTACATGCCCCTTCTTGCATTAATCGAACTCCTCACAGGAGCCAAAAACTATGTTGACTGGGTCGATGTGATATCTAACGTCCTCATGCTCATCCAATCTGATGCTGAGGAGGTTTCTGCTCTTGATCTCTGTATGGGGATGGCACCACCTATGTTATGGTTTCACCTGTTATGGTCACTCATTCAGGCTCCTTTGTTTTTCCGTGTTCTCACGCCTGCCCGTTATACTTTTCTTTCACCTTTCCTTTCTAGTATCTTTCGTCTCACGGTCACTCCACATCCATATGATCTTACTCATGTCTGCCCGTTATACTTTTCTTCCATCTTTCCTTTTTAGTATCTTTTGTCTCACTGTTACTCCACTTCCATATGCCTTGCTCCACGTCCATATGTTCTTACTCCACTTACTCCACTACCCTAAGTATTATGACTCAGTCCTGTTCTATACTTAGTTACCTTGGGTAGTTGTCTCTACGTATATAAACCCTGTAGGTACTACTGTAGTCTTTATGCTTTACCAATCGTATCTTTCCCTTACTCTTCTCTCTTATCGCTCTCAAGTCTTTGTCCACTTGTCTGCAACCTGAGTCTTTATAGATTAAGGTCGTAACATTTGGTAAAGTGTCTACACCTCACCTTGCAGACAGCAGCCTAGCGAGCTTGCTGTAGTGGTAGTGCATACAGCAGATCTACCAATCGAATGGACGTAATTTTTTTGCGTCGAAGCTTTCACAAGCGTAGTCATCAGGGCACGAGTTTATGCCAAGTAGCAGCCGACAAGGGAAGAAACGACTTGTCGAAGAAGAATTAGCCGCATATCACGACGAATTGTTGCGAGAGATCGAGTTACCTAAGAAGCCGACACCGAGACCGGAATCAGCATCACAGTCAGGAGATGACGAAGAAGTAGATCAAATTGTGGATATTTTTGCGGATATACACATCAATAACAAAGAACAATCAGAGACAAAGGAACCATCAGTCATGTTGACCACAGAGAATACCAAGTCAATTATCCCTGATCCTGGTTGGTTCGAGGGAAGCAGAGAGAGATTTGAGGACTGGTGGAGGAGCATCAAGCTGTTCACAAAGTTTAACAGGATCACCGACAATGATAGGATGATCATAGCAGCTATATCCAGGATGAGAGGAGGAATAGCCGGAAGTTTCTCGGCACTCATAGCAGACAAAGTCACCAATGCAGACGTAACATTTACGTGGAAGCAATTCGAGAAGCAAGCTAAGGACTTGTTTATCGATGGAATGGACAGGTGCAAAGTCGACGATTCGAGATATCAGCCGACCAACAGATCCTGGAAGATATCAGGAAGTCGAAGAAGAGGGAAACCATGGTACTACAGGAATTGGCAAAACAACCGGAGAAAGTGTGGGAAACAGAAGGAATAGTTTACCGACAAGGACAGATCTATGTGCCGGATGAAAAGAACTTGCGAGATCAAATCCTATATGACCACCACTATTCCCCCAACATCAGACACCCTGGACAACATCAGATGCTAGAACTGTTGAAGTGGACGTTCTGGTGGCCCACGATCAAGACGGACATCAGGAGATATGTCAGAGGATGTGACATGTGTCAAAAGAACAAGATTATTCGCAGACCCGAACCAATCACACTGAACCCATTACCAATCCCAGAAGGCCCTTGGCAGGAAATCTCTATTGACATGATCGGACCTTTGCCTAAGTCCGAAGGCAAAGATGCTATTGTTGTTATCGTCGACCGGTTCTCAAAGATGATCCACCTTGTTCCCACCAATATGACTCTCACGTCAATCGAATTAGCGCATCTATACAAATCGGAAGTTTGGAGGCTCCACGGGATTCCCCAAAGAATCATCAGTGACAGAGGACCGCAGTTCACATCTAAATTCATGAAGGAGCTATGCACATCATTGGGGATAGAAAGGAACCTATCAACGGCATATCATCCTCAGATGGATGGACAAACGGAACGCATCAACCAAGAAGTCGAAATGTACTTGCAGAATTTTATCAGCTATCGACAGAACGATTGGACGAAATGGTTACCTACGGCGGAGTTCCATTACAACGATAAAGTCCACTCGGCCACGAAGAACACACCGTTCTTTTTGAATCACGGATTCCATCCATGGAAAGGGAATCACAGTTTACCTACGTTCAACCCAGCGGTAGTGGATTTCTCATCGGAGTTAGAGAAAGCCTGAGAAGAAGCTAAAGCGGCAATGGAAGAGAACAATGATCTTATACAAAACCGAGGGAACCACGGAATTGTCTCTAAAATGTTCTCACCTGGAGAAAAGGTCTGGCTAGAAGCAGTTAACATTCATTCCAACCGACCATCACGGAAACTTGACAACAAACGCTATGGACCTTTCGAGATCGTCGAAGCTGTCGGAGATCGGTCATACAAGCTTCGCTTACCTGAGTCCTGGGCAATCCACAATGTATTCCACGTTTCATTACTCACACGATGTCACAAACCCGAGTTTGACAGCCAACACCACCCTACCCCGCCGCCACCTGATATCATAAACGAAGAAGAAGAGTATGAAATCGAAGAGATCCGAGGACATAGGAAGCGAGGAAGAGGAATCCAATATTTGGTACATTGGAAAGGTTACGGAAATGAAGAAGACACATGGTTACCAAAATCAGCCTTAGAGAACGCCAAGAACGTCTTAGACGAGTAGGAGAAAACACGGTCGTAGGATATAAAACCCAGTGAAAGCACTCCAATCAGTATACAACAATCGTCAATCTCTTTCCTCTTCCAAATCACCTTCAAATGTCCGACATCTCGACCTTTATTCCACCTTTCCAATCCACTACCAACGAAACACCTGCTTTGGTCAGAATTTGAGGAGCAGATTTATGTGTCCAAACCAAAGACGGAATGCGCTTCTGGATCCATTCATACTTCTTCACCAGAGAATCTGTTTATTGGCGAAGAAAATTAACGGATACGACGATCCCCATCACACGTTCATCAGAAACTTTAACACCGCAGACCCCGCTTACATTGAAGACCAATGCCACAGAATTCCAAGTGTTCCTCTTCATCTTCTACAACACCAAATATGATGACTATTCGAGTCTCGTATTCGAAGAATGGGTTAACATCCTAAACCTTGCGCACAAGTGGAAGTTTCCTGAAGTCAAGAATTGGCAGAGAGAAACCTCTTCAAGTTGGGATATGAGGTTCGACCTGCAAAATGGAGATTAACTTCACAGACTAGGATACTTCGTGTGGTCACGAAGCCTAAACGGAGGGTATTGTTATGGTTTCACCGGTTATGGTCACTCTCAGGCTCTTTTGTTTTTCCGCGTTCTCACGCCTGCCCGTTATACTTTTCTTTCACCTTTCCTTTCTAGTATCTTCATCTCACGGTCACTCCATCCATATGATTTACTCCATTCTCATGTCTGCCGTTATACTTTTCTTTCATCTTTCCTTTTAGTATCTTTTGTCTCACTGTTACTCCACATTATATGCTTGCTCCACGTCCATATCTTACTCCACTTACTCCACTACCCCGAGTATTATGACTCAGTCCTGTTCTATACTTAGTTACCTTGGGTAGTTGTCTCTATGTATATAAACCCTGTAGGTACTGCTGTAGTCTTTACGCTTTACCAATCGTATCCTTCCCTTACTCTTCTCTCTTATCGCCCTCAAGTCTTTGTCACTTGTCTGCAACCTGAGTCTTTATAAGATTAAGGTCGTAACAATTGACCAGATAATAAATCTAATGTCAGATTTGGATTCCTGACCTTGAAAACATATACTTACACTCTTAATGCATTAAAATCTGCACAGATCCTAGTAGAAAATATGGCATTCTTGTTATGTTTTTCTATATCTCCATAACTGGTATGTCTTTCGACAAGAACATATGTATAAACTCATGTTCTTTTAATATTTCATAATTTTTCGTGATTTTTCTAGAATTTTCTGGTTAGTAAAACAGGCTGCATGACAGGTGTAATTATGGTTGATAATGACCTCCCACTCCTTGATGAAATCTTGATATCTCCATAACAGGTATGTTTTCCGACAAAAACATACATATAAACTTATGTTTTTTTAATATTCTAAGATTTGTCATGGATTTTCCGGAATTTTATGAGCAGTAGAACATGACATACAGCATAATGTCTTCAAAAACATATTCAATGGAAATCTTTCCTTATTACCCAACTTATAATGCAAGATTTACTTCATTGTGAACTTATTGTGGTTTGATTTCAGAATGACTCCTTATTATCCCTTACTTACCCTCAATGAGCTTTTTCTTATCTGAATAAGTAAACTTTAAGTCACTTTATTACCAAGACAGGAAAAGTATATAAAAGTATTTTGAGTTTTGCTGATGGAGTAGTTCATTGACGAGGGATCATCAGTAGCAGGAGGACAAGGGATAAATGAGTCTGGAGGGGTGATAGGTGATAGAGGTTCCGCAATAGAAGTGATGATAGGCTTTCATAACAGCATAGGACGAGGCAGCGCTAGGCAGCGCATCTAAAGATAGAGCACCTTAGAATAGGCGCTATGCATGTCATAATTAGCACTGAGCTTAGTCAGCATCAAGCGCTAAGGTAGAGTTCATCCGCAACGCGCTCCATCACGTGGACTGTGACATTGTGTGACCGTTTACTTAGTGTCGCATGTCGCGTAGACAGCTCAAAGAAAAGGAATTATTTAGCCGCAAGATTAGTCGAAAAACATTTTAATAACTTCTGTCGTGTTGCCTCTGGTTTTTTGCGGTGTCCGAGGTATTTCTGAGCAGCCCAGGCAGCCTGCCTGACCATTTAGGCCTTTTGCATAGCCACTGGGATAAAAGGGTCTATTTTCATTGCATTTTCATGAACTAGTCCTCTACAATGCAGCTTTCCTTGAATCGGACTCTAGGGGAGCTTAGAAAATATTATTCACCATTGTCCCTCGGAGTCCAATTTCTCCTCAGAGGCCTCACCATAGACTAGTTCCTAGAACTACTGTTTGTCACGCTCATGCTACGTGGTAGAGCGTGTTGCGCATGAACCCTACCTTATAATTTATTCCAACACCCTGGGGCCACGAGAGCATTCGGGTGCGTGGGAACCATCAATCAAAGATGAGCTGCTGGCAGCAGATGATCTGCATCAGCTGTTCAAAGCTGCGCAGCCGCACAACACTAGACTCGTTACTATTGGCCCATGCCTCGCCACACTTTTCCGTCCGATTTACGAAATGGCTTCTGTCCTCTGTCCTCATATTTGCCTCGAGATCGAGGGCCTGGATTACAACAAGAGTAATTTCCAATAAGTTCAATTCGGGAAAATGTCCGAGTCGAAGCGCGGTTTTCTCGTTCCGTCCCGAATACATGTTATTACGCATACTGTTCCACACTCTTCCTGAGTTCAGCCCAACTCCCATTGTTCCAAGTCATCAAATCCTTGAAACCCTGGCTATCCTTTCCAATGCAAACTTCCGCTGCATAAATCATCCCAGCAACCGCAAAGTCCACAAACGTAATGGTATCTCCCATGAAATACGGTCCCGTGCTCTGACTCAACCAACCATAAAGTGTATTATACGTCGCTTCGACCTTTTTCCAAGCCTCTACCCGCTCCTGGCCTTTCGGTCCAAAGTCCGCCAGAGGCTTCCCATCCCTTTCAAGACAAATTTGGTTATAATATTCCGCACTTGGCGGGTTCAAAATCCCAGGGAACGTTGGAAGTAAAAACGGGAAAAATGGGACCCTAAGTTCATTGAACTGCGCATAGAACGCGGCTTGCAGAGCTTCGGTACCCGGTGGGAATAACTTCGGAGTATCAGGATAGGCTTTATCGAGGTATTGTGCGATCTTGTACGAATCGGATACACCTGTGTTGGTCGAGTCGTCGAAAATGGAAGGGGAGGTGTACTTTGAGCGTCCATCGGGCCGTGTGGAACTAGGGGGAATGCCGACTTTTTTGAACTCGCTCTCCATCTCGGGAAACTCGAGGTTTACCGTCTTGTATGGGAGCTTTTTGTAGTTTAAAGCAAACCTGGTCATCACAAGAGGCATCGTTAGAATTGATAGCGGCGTTTCTTCTCGCTTCATACCTCGTCTTGAATGGATTTGGGGACCACGTCGTTTGCGGGCTTTGTTTTGCTATATCGTAGAACGTAATCATGCTGGGTAGATATTGACAGAAGAACCTGGCATGGTTGGTAAACTAGTTCGCTGATTTATACACGATAATCTTTTTCCCACTGACCATTCAGACTCGGATAACCCTCGATCTTGCTGCGCTGCGTAAGGAGATATAATAGGGGTAGCATGACTGTATCTGTGATACGGCCGATGCCCGAATGAGGAACGGCCTCCAGAGTCCACCGGCAACCTTAACATCATCATACCCAATCCGCCAATGCCAATACTTCCACCGCCGACATCATAACAGTAATTTACACATGGATTATGGATACCAATACCACAGGATACAAATACAATCCAATTCTCTGGAACTCAAACGCTAACCACTGTACGTGAACAAGCTTTACTCCATGACATTTCGAACTTTAGGCTTTCAATCTCTGAATTCGTATAACTCCGACGTAGATGTCGACCTCATAAAAAAGAAACCAAAAGTCCGCCAAATTGAAATGAAGGAACGCGCCGAGTATTCGTACAAAGATAAAATCCGAAAGATAGTCTAATGTTTCTATCAAACAAACTGAGACAGCGAACGGAAATCAAACTCCTCCCCTTGCAGGCGTACATCCACATCTACAACTCCGTTTATCATCAATCACCTCTAATCCCGGTATACACGCAGCCACAGCTTCGCTCACAAGACGATCAGGATGCCCTTCCTGACAAGGTGATCTATGCGCCAATTTCAAGTATTTGACCGGCCACGGTGCAAATCTACGATTTTGAAATTGCGCGCAGAATGCAGACCTCTCTGCTTTCTAAATAATGAATATCATCAGCAGGTTTAATCTTCAAGCAAAGATTTTAAAGACCTGGTGTAGTGTCTCCCACCCGTCGAAACGTGGCTGTGCATAAGTTATTTTTAGAGACGTCAGCCCAGGGAGGCTCGATGAAAGTTGTAGAAACAAGTCAGGGCTGAGATCCTGCACCTGAATATGAAGAGAGCGCAAACCCACTCCATATTCAGATAGATTTCGTAGCAGATTCGTGATATCTTCGTTATTTAGATAATTGGGTGAGAACTGTATTTTGAGTGTCTTTATATTTGGAGCAAAATGAACGAATGATGGCAGATGAAAAGGTACTCGGGGTTTGGTGTAGGAGTAGATGCCTATATCAAATTCGGATAATGCGGGCAGCGAGAGCCTTGGTAGTACGTCGAAGAGAAATTGCTGGGTTGTGTCGTCAGGAAGCAGAAAGCGTCTGCACTTCAGGACGAGGCATTCGAGAGTAGATGCGTTGAGGGTAAGGAAATTTTCTAGGTATTCGAATCGGGGTAATGTTGATAGAAGCATGGGTATTGAGAGCTCGAGACGTTTCAAGCTCGGAAGACAGCCCAAATCCCGGAATACGTTGGAGACATCAATGAAAGCAGGGTCGGCAAAAATGAGGGTGCGTAAGGATTGCTTATTAGATTTGATGAAGGTGGTAATGGCGTCGCACAAATCATCTAAATCCTCCTCCATGAAGAAGTCGTGTGATGCTGCTAGCTTCAGATCCAAGTATTCGAGGCCAGGAAATGGAGACAGCGCCGCTAGGTGAGACTCTAGGAGCTCATTCACCTTGTGAACGGTGGCATTAATGCTCAATTTGCGTATGACTGGACCGCTTGTAGACAAGAGATCAGAGAGGAAGTCAGAAAAGATCGGGTCCCACATTTCATCTAGAACGAGGGAGATATGATCGAGTTGACGCAGGCGAGGTAGAGCTTCCGTGAGAGCTGATAGGATATCTTTTGCGCAGCATGATCTTGAGGAGCAGCTACTCAAAAGTGAACGGGTTCTGCGGAAGGAACGCGGTGGGGTACTGTAATCCAGGTGGTGAAAGCAATGAGACCAGATATCCAGCCTTCGTATATAAGGAGCAACCAACGGCGCCCTGTGACAACATGAGGCGTGTTCAACAGGGTACAAATTATGAGAGGACGTGCTGAAGTTGAGCAAGCGTATGACCATTAGCCTCGGTGAGGTCGAATCTCCAATGCAAGGCGTCCATCGCGAAATCGAAAAAGAGGCGGTTGACGCCGAGTAATTTACGAGCAGAACAAGGCGGTAGGTAGGAGAGGATTTTAATCCAGAGCTCAGCAGGTAGATCGGGGATCATGGAGAAACTTTGGAAATGCAATGCAGCGAGGAACGAGTCGGGGGCGGTTCCCTTTTATTGCATTCCCACGCATTCACTCGCGTCGTCTCGTGACTGCTTGGAGTGGATTTGTAACATACCACACTCCGAGCCAAGGATCTTCGGAGGTACTATCGGTACAGCTGCGTACGAAAGGCCATGATGGATGCAGGAGGTGTTTCGTTTTCAAAATTCACAAGATGAGACCTGATCGGTATAGGAAACATGGTACGTCGAAGCAGTACTATCACCACCCACATACCAACATGAATCAAATTTTCTCTTAGCTATGACCCGCCAAAAGTGCCCAAGCATTTCTGCTCTAGAGACGGACACCCGATTGTTTGATATTCAGAGTAACCCTTCAGTTTACTAATATGCCAAGCCACAACAACTCCAGCACAAAAGTATCACCTAAATTCCAAAGGCCGGTCCCCGATTTCGCTATCTTCCATGAAACGATTTACCCCACCTGGTTTCCGGAACGGAAATATTTATTGTCACACGAATGTCAACCTTTGGGAAACGAAGCATTGTGCGTCATTCCTTGGCGATAGGCTGAATAATGTTGGCCGTCTTCTGGAAGATCGAAAGCCGGGAATTTAATTTGTCAATGCAACTGCGACCTCGTTTGTTAGACATCAACTGAGTGCTGTCCGAGCTATATCATCTCGAGCATGATTACCTTCTACGATATCGCGGTAAAAGATCCCATCAAGACAGCGTCCCCGAATACATGGAAGACGAGGTGCGGTATACTATATTGTACTATCTTCATTCCCGATCGGACATTATACTTATACTTATCAGATTCGTTCTCAACTACAAGAAGCTTTCGTACAAGACCGTCTACCTGGAGTTTTCCGACATAGAGAATGAATTCAAAAAGCTGGGCATTCCTCCTAGCGGGGCACCTGGACAGCCTTGGCCACTCTACACTTGTCCCTCCATCATCGATCACTCGCACAACACGCCTATGACCGAAGCATACGCAATTGCCAAGTATCTCGATAAAGCATACCCAGACACTCCGAAGGTGTTTCCTCCTGGCACGGAAGCCCTGCAAGCGGCATTCCACGCTCGGTTTTCCCAAGTCATGTACCTACTACATCCACTCATTAGTCCCAAAGTCCCCAAGATCCTAAACTCGCCGGGTAAAGAATATTTTATCCGCTCCCGAAGTGAACTACTCGGAAAGCCATTGGCCGACTTTGAACCGAAAGGAGAGGAACGTGTAGAGGCATGGAAAAAAGTTCAAGCCGCATTTGATATCTTCCATGGGTGGTTGAAGCAATCTTCAGGACCGTATTTTATGGGGGAAATCGTTACTTTTGCAGACTTTGTAGTCGGTGGCTTGCTATACGCGTTAGAATTGGTTTTCGGAGAAAGTAGCGAGGAATGGAAGGATATTTCAAAGTGGAATGATGGGCGGTGGGCCACGTTTAAGAAGAGTTTGGAACCGTATGCAAAGACCGATAATTAAAACCATAAACCAGTAGGTAATATAAGGTCTCTCGATTTCAACGGAGACATGGCCTTGAGAAACCGTTCTATCGGATATGTCTTGGGAATCATCTGCGCTAGCGTAAGATGTCTGACCAGCATCCGAAATCTTACGCGACGGGCTTGGAGGTGTTTAGTGACCCCCGTAAGGCACGCCGCCTGACACGTCGCGCCAAGTTAAACGAGCTGTCAATACGCTCCACATCCGGCTGCACCGCGTCGGGATATGGTGCCGATATTCTACGCAACAGGTTTTTCAGTGCTCCCGAGACAATACAACGCCTGGGTTAAATCAGAGGAAGCCACGCAAGGCATAAAAACCAGAGAACGTGTTCTCAAGAAATGTGCACAATTGGCAATTGTTATCAGAAAGTTGAACGTTTGGAGAAAGATTTGTCGGCTCGCACATCGCGTCATCGGTGCTGCTATCAAACTTCGTACTCTTTCTCAATATCATGCCAAAAGCACGAACATTTCCGGATAAACTTCAATCTATGAAGAAACGATGCAGAGATAAAAACACTGAAACCAACAAAGGACAAAAAAGAAAATGTAAGGGCGATGGTCGTTCCCAGCAATGACCCCGTCATGTTCGATATAAATAATAAAAAGAATAATCCTAATCAGGCCCACCTCAAACGAAGGAATGATGTCGCATGTAAGACAGATTTTCAACAACAGTTCAACACAATTCTTATCAGATTTTGGTTGCGTCTATTTTTAGCTCGATAACGCGTACACTCTCAAGTCCGGTGGGTACTTGTCGTATTTTTAGGTTATTCTTCCTTTGAGCATTCGGCACTTGTGGACAGCTTCGAAAAAATGCCATGAACCTATTCAACGTGGCCCACGGTTTTGATCTCGATCTGCTTGATAATCTTGATATAAGAAATTCACAGAAGGTGACAGAATAATTGATTATCATGATCCTCGTTTGTACTCAGCGACTTGAGAAGCAATGTCATAATGAACTCGTCACTCCCAGCTGGTCCTTGCTCCTTCCTGGAACTCCTTCAGTTCTGAATCCGAGCCGTGAAGAAATTTTCTTTAATAATTTTACGAGATAGTCGCGTAAAGGTGACTGGCATTATTCCACGGTAGGGACGTGCGGATTTGTTGTCGATGGGTCGCTTAATTTTGTGAAGATGGTGTTTGGAGGGGGTAATGAGGAATGAAAAAAATGTTGGGGGTGGGAATATCTAACCGGGAAGGGGGGAACAGAGATATCACAGCATATGAGAATATGCGAGCATGTTAGGAACGAATAACCATACTCGACAATGTCAATAGGGTTGATTTTGCTTGATTCTTTAAGTTCCGGTGGAATCAAGATGCTGCAATGGGGTGTCAGTGGTTGGTTGGGGTAACAAGAAGATCTGAATTTGTTAAGTATATATCCGGATCATAATACCTGATAGGATGGAGAAATCATTCTGGGGCACATTATCACAGACGTCGCCACCACTATCATACCGTGGCAAGCAATTCCTAATATAAGTTCGTATTATAAAGAAAGGTACCTCCGCGTAGTAAGATCGATGGTCATCGGTATGGTCCGTGGGAAAACAGATTATCGTTGCAGGTGTATAAATCGGCGAACTGGTGTCTCGCCGATCAGGTTCTCCCCTCAAAATTTACCAGCATGATTACCTTCTACGATATAGCAAAGCAAAGCCCGCAAACGACGTGGTCCCCAAATCCATTCAAGACGAGGTATGAAGCGAGTAATGATATCACTATCAATTCTAACCATGCCCCTTGTGATCATCAGGTTTTCTTTGAACTACAAAAAGCTCGCATACAAAACGGTGAACCTCGAGTATCCCGAGATGGAGAGCGAGTTCAAGAAAGTCGGCATTCCCCCTAGTATGACGTGGCCCGATGGGAGCCCAATGTACACCTCCCCTTCCATTTTCGACGACTCGACCAACACGGGTATAGCCGATTCGTACAAGATCGCGCAATACCTTGATAAAACCTATCCGGATACCCCGAAGTTATTCCCACCGGGTACGGAAGCTCTGCAAGCCGCGTTCTATGCGAAGTTCAGTGAACTCCTGGGCCCATTTTTCCCGTTTTTACTTCCAAAAGTCCCTGGAATTTTGAACCCACCGAGTGCGGAGTATTTCATCCGTACTCGTGCTGAAAAATTTGGAAAACCTCTGACGGACGTTGAGCCGAAAGGCCAGGAGCGGGTGGAGGCTTGGAAAAAGGTCGAGGCGGCGTATAATACGCTTTATGAGTGGTTGAGTCAGAGCACGGGACCGTATTTCATGGGAGATACCATTACTTTTGCGGACTTTACGGTCGCTGGGATGATTTATGCGACGGAAGTTTGCATTGGAAAGGATAGCCAGGAGTTCAAGGATTTGATGACTTGGAACAATGGGAGGTGGGCTGAATTTAGGAAGAGTGTGGAACAGTATGCGTAGTAAAAATGTATTCGGGACGGAAAGAGAAAATTGCGCTTTGACTCAGACATTTTCCCGGATTGGAAATTATTGGGTTAATCTTGTTTATGCCGTTATCATTCAAGACTCGATCTCGAGGTAGTCGCGAGGACAGATCGGGACATCAGAGACAAAGGTTGAACTGGCAAAAGATCAAGCTTTAATATAACGACCAATGCGGTGCCAATGCAGATGCTCTTCCGGCTCGCCTTCCTTCCCCCAAACGTTGCTTTCCTTCCAAATACTTTCCCCAGCGTCATTTCCAATTTCATCGATATATAAATGGCTTGGCCGATCAAGTCTACACCCATCAAACATAAAAGCCCAGAGCGGTGTCCACAGTCTTTGCCAAAATGCAACATCTCGTCTAGGACTGAGGACATGTTCGTAGTACAAGAACAAACCCCCTGGTTTGAGGGTATCACGTATGAGGTTTGTTATGGATTGTTGGGGTGAGGGTATGGAACAGAGGGTGAGGATGGATATTATGGTGTCGAAGGGAGTGTTGTTGAGAGCGGAGAGGATGGCGGATGAGTCTTCGACGCCGTATGGAAGGATGAGAAGAGAGTCATCGGATTCTTTGTATCCTTCTTGTGCACCGATGACGCGAATCCGGTCGTGCATTTTGACATTAGGTTCCAGAGCGACGTATTTGATTATCTTTTGACGGTCAAGGTACTTCATCGTATGCCCGAAGCCTATAAAAATAGACGAATCAACATAGTCCTCATTTGCGGACAAGAAATGTATACTGCTTACCAGCGCCGAGGTCGAGAACTGTGCCGTATGCATAGGGAGTGATGAGTTTTTCTTTGACAGGCCTACAAGCTTGATCTGCGACTGCGCCCAGGACGTCCCAGATGGGTGTAAAAAATGTCTGCGAGAGTCTTTGAGGTTGGAGGAGGAGGCTGGGGGATTGCCAGATGGCGATGCAAGTAGGCCAGAAGGAGACGCGGAGGCCCCACCAGACGTCGGGGAAGATACCAAAGGCAGTTGAGAGTTTCATGACCGATGGTGAACCTGGGGTATTAAGCATTTTATTTTTGTAGTCTGCAGTAGTGAGCAGGCTGTGCGGTGGAAGCACGTGAGATGGGTGGGAAGGTTTTCTGCGGGGGAACACCCAGTAAGAGAACTCTGGGCTGGCGTCGACATCTCTCCGTCCATACCGCCGCCGTCATCGTCCCCGTGAGTGTCAGCTATCATTTATTCGAAAGAGAAGGTCTGACGTGTGTGTGCCACTCAGTCTGCCCCACTCGTACTTGCCAGCTGTGCTACGACGAGCTCCCAGATACCCGTGCAATTCAATAGCCTTGATCTCAACCATCTACACACGAGGTGCGCGCTGCCACTTTGTTACCCACCATCTACCTGACATTTTGGAAAGGAGCGGTGGATATCTAGAGCCATGCGTCTACGAGCAACAGTTGTGCAAGCGTTCAACACACTCGGTGCTGCGCTTATAGCTGCAGTCGGCCGCCTCGACAAATCCCTCTCACCCGTCCTTACACTTCGCAAACTGAGAACCTACACCTTCGTTCTCTCTGACTGCATGTACATCTTCCATGCTCTTGTCGCGACACTCTGGTTCATCCTAATGCAACACCCCGGATTCCCCATCAAACTTCTTATTCCCATCCTTTGGATAGTCGCACTTCTCATCCCACTCACATCTCAATTCTTCATTCCCGCCACTCCTGTATTCAACTACCTTCTTTCATTTTATTCAGCGCGATTTGTTCCACAATCTTGGAGACCAGGAATTTCAGTTGCTTTGCTTCCCACACTCGAATACGTCCTCTACGGTGCCAACATCTCCGACATTCTCACTCGATGGACACATCCCGTACTCGATATCATCGCCTGGTTCCCTTACGGCGTCGGGCATTTCGTTTTCCCCTTTGTCGTAGCCATTTTCCTCTGGCTCTTCCGTCCTAAAGAAGTCCTTCACTTCTGGGGTAAAGCTTTCGGTTACCTCAACCTCACCGGCGTCATCTTTCAAATCGTCTTCCCGTGTTCTGCACCTTGGTACGAACTCATCCATGGTCTTACACCCGCCAATTACACCATGAAAGGATCTGCTGGAGGCTTGGGCCGCATCGACGCCTTATTCCATTCCCATGGATACACAGTCACATTTTCGAATTCACCTGTCGTGTTTGGAGCTTTCCCTTCCCTGCATGCTGCATGCGCAACGATGGAAGCACTCTTCCTATCTCATTTTTTCCCGCAAATTGCGCCATACATATGGGCGTACGCTGGCATTCTGTATTGGGCGACCATGTATCTCACGCATCATTATCTCATTGATGTCGTCGGTGGTGCATGTCTTGCTACAGCGTTTTTCTATCTCTTCTTGCCTAATGAGCTGAAGGGTCCGGGTGCGATTGCTCCTCCAGGCGGGCTTGCCAATGCGTTGAGGCATGGCAGTGGACAATCCTCATCGTCTAAATATGAGAGATATGATGTAGAGGATCCGAGGAGGAGGAGGGGTAATGATGCGGATGAATTTGAGTTGAGTGAGACGAGTTCGGATGATGAGGAGGTGGATATTACGTATCGCTCGCCTGGTGGTATTCCTGTGACGCCGCAGTAGGCGAAACCACTTTTGGATAAGAATCATCGTTCTGAGAGTAATAATAATAGTAATGGTAGTAGAGGAGGACAAGGAGGGAGGAAGAAGAATGGGAATGGGCATAGACATACAGCTAGTATAGTGAGTTTGATTAGGGGAGAAGAGAGGGGACCGGAGGATGGATGGAGTCCTGTTACGCCGTCGTTTGGAGTTGCAAATTCGAGATAGGAGGAGGTGCTGATGAGTGTTGTTATCTTAGGTGTTTGGAATATTGGCGGTTTCGAGGTGGGGAGGGTGATGAGAAGGACTTTGGTTGGAGAGAAGCATGGTGTTTTTCACAAAATCGTTCTTGGAGGTTTTGATTATCTTAACGGTTTTAGATATAGTTTCATGTAAACATTGAAGATAGTATATATACAAAATCACTTGTGACTAAACGAAACGTTGATGGCACGTTGATATGCAATGTTAATGTGATCTAGGGTGATTTTGAAATGCGTACAGATTTTTCTTTTTCGGATGGTAGACGGTCAGTGGATGACTTTCCATAGCATCTAGTAATACAGAAGTACTATGAGTCCTAAAGAAAAAGACTCGTTCTTTCTCGTGCATGCCTCTTCAAATCTATTGTCCATTTCCGGTAATTTGCTGTGCTGTTTTGTTTGGTTGTTAGCATTATATAATCGTGTTCTCATTTGTCGCTACTGTATTTATTGTTGCATTGCACCTGTTGTAAGATGTTTGTGCTACCTGATGTTGTTAGTTTTATTGACATTGTCTGACTGTTTGGTAGTTATTCGGGTCTGTCTACATATGTGAGTTGCTAGTCATTTATGAGTCCTAAAATCCTAAAATTCATAACTTTTCTTGATGGTAGTAGATAGTAATATCTCATGGGAAATAAACACAATAAAATTGGTAACAAATAGGACAACCAGGCAATAAGTCATCAGCCATCACCTCCAGTAGGAAGTAGATTGATCCAGTTGAGTCAAATAATGTCAAATAGAGAGCCTTGATCCTAATTGATGAGAATTGATAAGTTGCACTGTAGAAGATAGTATAAATGTGTAGATACAAAGAACACAACAACAAAAATGATATAGTCACTTGGTAGCTACTATATTGCCTCTGCGAATTCGAAGAGGGAATAGCTGATGATATGAAGGTAAAAGTTTAAACTTCTGGAAGGAAGTATAATGGTGTGATTCGAATGCTTAAACTACTTGAAACTTGTACTTGTACTACTGAACTTTGACTGACTAACTTGACTATATTAGACTTCTTTGTCTCTGGGTAATGCTAAATCCAGAACAGCCAGCCTCAAAATGCCTCTGTGCACTAGGTGGTCAATTCCGAACTTAGTAGCTACTTTGCTTAAAAGTGCTAAGTTGCAGAAATCTTTGTCTGTGTCTGAGTTAAAGCTTAATAAGAGCTCATCTGAGTTCTGTATACATCTGTAGGTAGTCAATGACTGAAGCAAACTTAAAATATTCCAAAAATGCACCTGCAATGTCCTAAGTGCAAAAGTGAGGGCAAGAATGCTTGCTTGTCTTTCCCTTGTACCTAGTCTTTTATATTTGAGAGAGGTACTAAATGTGTACATTTCTGCATACATGAGAAAGCTGATTAACAATAGGAAAATTGTCTAATAATAAAAACTATAGGATAAGCTACAGGGGTATATTTCTGTCAAGGGCAGTTCCTTAAGTTGCACTGAGCTTTCTAGGCCTTCGGATTGATCTGGAGATCCCTTCATCATCTGGAAACCCTAAGTTCCTATCCATGGGGATGCCTTGAGATATTTCTTTATCATGATCTGTTGCCAAGCATAAGATCCACTCCAGGAACACTTTTCCTAGAATAAAGCAAAGCTCTGAGGTGTTGTTTAGACTTTCCTGAAAGCCTAGTCTAATCTAGATAAGGTTTTTTTATTATATCTTCATCTTATCATGGTAATTTCTTCATCTGGAATTTGAGTATAGGGATAGCTATGTTATGGTTTCACCGGTTATGGTCATCTGCTCTGGCTCTTTTGTTTTTCCGCATTCTCATGCCTGTCCGTTATACTTTTCTTTCACCTTTCCTTTCTAGTATCTTTTGTCTCACTGTTACTCCACTCCCATATGCTTTACTCCACGTTCATACGTTCTTGCTCCACTTACTCCACTACCCGAGTATTATGACTCAGTCCTGTTCTATACTTAGTTACCTTGAGTAGTTGCCTCTACGTATTAACCCTGTAGGTACTGCTGTATTCCTTACGCTTTACCAATCGTATCCTTCCTTACTCTTCTCTCTTATCGCCCTCAAGTCTTTGTCACTTGTCTGCAACCTGAGTCTTTATAAGATTAAGGTCGTAACATTTGGTAAAGCGTCTACACCTCACCTTGCAGACAGCAGCCTAGCGAGCTTGCTGTAGTGGTAGTGCATATGACAGATCTACCAATCAAACGGACGTAATTTTTTCGCGTCGAGGCTTTCACAAGCGTAGTCACCAGGGCACGAGTTTATGCCAAGTAGCAGCCGACAAGGAAAGAAACGACTTGTCAAAGAAGAATTAGCTGCATATCATGATGGATTGTTGCAAGAGATTGAGTTACCGAGTAGCCCGACATCGAGACCAGAATCAGCACCACAATCAGACATTGACGAAGAAGTAGATCAAATTGCGGACAGTTTTGCGGATATACACATCGACAACGAAGACCAATCAGAGACAAAGGAACCATCAGACATGTCGACCACAGAGAATACCAAGTCAATTATCCCCGATCCCGGTTGGTTCGAGGGAAGCAGAGAGAGATTTGAGGACTGGTGGAGGAGCATTCAGCTGTTCATAAAGTTTAACGGGATCACCGACAATGATAGGATGATCATAGCGGCCATATCCAGGATGAGAGGAGGAGTAGCCGGAAGTTTCTCAGCACTAGTAGTGGACAAAGTCACCAACCCAGACATAACATTTACGTGGAAACAATTCGAGAAGCAAGCGAAGGAGTTGTTTATCGATGGAATGGACAAGGAGAAGAGCGAGATAGCTATCGAGACTATGACCCAAGGAAGGAAACCCATCGTGGATTTCTTAGTTGAATTTACCTTGATGATGAACAAAGCGGGAACAGATGATCAACACGCCATCTTCTTGCTAAAGAAGAACGTCAAAAAGGAAACCATTCGCACCATTCTATCATTCCCACCTGACAAAGTCCCCACCACATTCAACGGCTGGCTCGAAACCATAAAAGCAGTAGGAATGGGAACAGAGACGATGAGTTTGTTCGACAAACACACTGCGACAGGAGTCACTTATGGAGGAAGCAGTCAACCCATGGAATTAGGAAGGTTCGAATCCGCTAGAGTCCAAACCCCGAATAGTCAAAGGAAGTGTTTCAAGTTTGGACATTTTGCCAGAGAATGCAGACAGCCGAAGAAGACCGTAACGTGTTACAATTGTAACAAACCAGGACACATCGCCAGGAACTGTAGGGCACCGAAGAGAGCTAGGACTAGGGAAACGACCGAGGATAGTCCACAGGACGAAGAAGATGCCACCGAGAAGCAGGATTTTGCCAAAGGGTCCGATTGAGCACGAAATCTCGACCCATAAACTGTAGATCTCTCCCCATGTAACAACAAATTCGAAATCCAAGTATGTTATTCTTTCAAGAGAGACTCAACACGCGAAATTCTGCTGGATGCAACCATCAACACCAAGAATGGAAACAAAACAGTCAAAGCCCTTATCGATTCAGGAGCACATATGACGATGATAGCAACGGAGCTGGAAAAGGGAGAATTGAAGAAGGTCAAACGACAACAACCCATCGCATGAGAAATGCAGACGGAACACCAAATCGGACAGGGATATTAACGGAGGACGCCAAAATCCAGATGGATCTAGGAGGACATAAGGAGGAAATCAAGGCACTGGTATCGGACATTTCGAGCGCGGATATTTTTCTTGGATACGACTGGTTAATTCAACACAATCCGGAGATCGACTGGATAAACCAAGAAGTCAGATTTACACGATGCTCCAGTACATGCACTACATCACACCAAACGATTCCTTTTTCTCGACGGCTAACCACTGATGTGGACAGCGCTACGGAGGAAAAAGAATCAGATCTCACCAACCCCGAAGATCTACCCGATTACATTCGACCATTTACGCACTTGTTTAACAAACGGAATTTTGAGCAATTACCAGCTCGAACGGAATGGGATCACGAGATCAATCTAATGGAAGACGCACCAAAGGAGATATCATCGAAGGTTTATAACATGACGCCAAAGGAAAGGGAGAACTCGATAAGTTCTTAGACGAGAACCTAGCATCGAAACAAATTCGCCATCCCAATCACCATACGCTGCCCTTGTTTCTTCGTACCAAAGAAAGACGGATTGCTCCGACTATGCCAGGACTACAGGAAACCTCAACGAACATTCGATTAAGGACAAAACGCCATTACCACTCATAAGCGAAGTACTCGACCAACTGCGAGATGCGAAATACTTCAATAAACTGGACTAATCTGGGGTTACAACAATGTCAGGATCAGAGAAGGAGACGAATGAAAGCAGCGTTTATCACCAATTCGTGGATTATTCAAAACCTACCTCATGTATTTTTGGAATGAGTAACTCCCGGCGGCGACCTTTTCTCGTATTGATTTGGCATCCATAAATTCCAGCAGAATTGATGATGCACTAAGAAAGACGTCGCATCTGCGAGGCCTTTAATACTGCCAAGATCGATCTCGTTCGGCTGATCTTCCAGTGACGTTCTACACAACGCAGGAACTGACGATTGACCAGGATCTGAGTGTCGTTTCACCTGAAATCGCCCACGACAAAAACATAAAAATATGATCTTCTCAACGTAATTCAGAAAGATGCGAAATTTCTGCAGCGATCTCATGAGAAATTCGTGTCGAATTTAGGAACTTCCCAGCTAGTTGATAGGAATGATGATAAAGTACTCGGTACCTGGAATATATAGGAGTGACAGGTCACACTTGCCATAGAAAAAGAAGTTGTGAAAACGCCAACTGCAACAAGTAAGGAGGTAGATGATGGTTTCGTAGGGCTTTCGCGATACTCTTGTACATGCCACGCGGCCTACTATATCAGAACATCAGCATCATTGAGCACAAAGCTCGTAGCTTAATTCCCTGTTGATAGGAGGTAAGCGAAAGGAGAACTGGAGGGAGGAGACAAGGCGATGGTGAAGTAATTGACGGACAAACAAACGAGCATATTTGACAGTCTGTCAAAGATTATCATGATACTCTAGAACGAAGCCAGTATAAGTCATATCGCTCGAACAATAAGAAATGAATAGGCATTAATAGTAAGGATTTGGCACTGCTCTGGCCTATTGTCTACCTTTCTAAACTGCGAGTGGTCCACAAGTGAAGCAGTCCTATTCTAACAGTGACAGGGAAACGCGCAAAATGGCAGATCTCAGTTTAGCTACTTCAACTGCTCTCAATATGACGTTTGACCTGAGCTAGCATATCCGAATATCTACGAGAAGTATGTATGCTCACAAGGGCATGATTTACTGGCTATTACGCTGTCCAGAGGGTGCTGAAATGAGGAGACAGTTAGCCTGTAGGAAATATGTCGAACGTATACTAGGTTTCGAAATCAAAAGGAAACGGTAGCCTCAAAGATGAAGATCCTGAAAGTACATGTTCAAAGACGCACAGAAACTGAAGATCAGTATGCTTCGATCCAAGCGAGAGGTTGTCGGCCGATGTATGCTGGCACAAGAAACGTATTCTGACTACTCATCGTACACATATCGCGATATATCCGATAAGCAGCTGTACCATCTAATCAGAGTGTGATAATAAGAAAAAACCGAGATCGAAAGAAAAAAGAAAGAATATTCATAATTGTGCTTAGACTGACAAAATAGTAGCCGGACAAATCGCTCTCCCCTGCGATGAGTCGTGTACATCTGACTTCTTGGTTTTATCCCAAGTCCGCAAAACAGACATCCATGCCGAGCGAACATACAGGATACAGAGAATGTGAAGGATTAAAGGAGAGTCCTAGTGCTATCACCCAGAAAGAAATATTGACAACGCCCCAGGTATAAAATTGGATAGCCAGACCTAATTCCATGCCTATTCGATCCCTACCACACTCTCCGATGAATATCAGCTCCGACCAACAGATCCTGGAAGTGTATCAGTCAAACGCAGCGAGGAGCGAGGGGATAAATCGCTTGGATCGGACTCTCCGTTAGAGTCAAGGAATCTCGCGTGTCCGCAGAAATCAGCCGGAGTGAATGTGTTGGGACGTAAAACCGCAAGTGGATTTCATCAATGCTGATACATTGAGCAGGAGTGTTACAGTATTCTGTTAATGGCGGATAGAACGGATACTTGGACGCACATCTCAAACATATTTACTACTGACCTCACTTTCTATCTAGTCTCCAGCTCCGACATCTGGACACACTGGACATACAGCGCGCATGCATAGAACTGCTCGACACGTCGGAACGTTCGTACTGGGTGCCCACAACAAGACGGACGTCAGGCGTAGATAGTCAAAGCTAGAGTGTGACATGTGCATAAAGAATCACACACACATCATCGTGTCAGCTTTAGAGTACCGGCCGAACCAGGACTATCGTCTCGCACACCCATACCACATCCCACAAGTAAGTTGCGACTTGGCAGTGAAATGATGCTCCTCACTCTTGAGACAATGGAAATCGGAACCCTTGCCATAAAACTGTATCATGAAAGCCAAAGAGCTATTGTTGTTATCGTACGACCGATTTCTCAAAGATGATCCAGCCTTTTCCCACCACTACTGATTCTCACATTCAGCTCGCACTAGCCTATACCAGTACAAGATCCGAGAATTTCTGGAGGGCTCCATGGAATTCCCGCGAGAGAATCACTAGTGAGAAGATCCGCAGTTGCCGATCTAAATTTCGCAGAAGATGCTATACGACATTCATTCGGGGATGGAGTAAGGTAACCCTATCAACTGGCAGGGTATCATCCCTCAGTACGATGGACTAAACGGAAACACATCATATTGTATTAGTCGCAATGTATTGCGGAATTGTTATCAGCTATCGAACAGCAGACTGATTGGACGAAAAGGTGGGGTTACCTACGGCGAGTCTCCATACAACTGATCTAAAGTCTCACTCAGTCCCACGAAGAACGACACCCATCTTTTTCTGAATTCTCGGATTCCATCCATGAAAGGGAATTCACAGTTCTACCTACGGTTCCACTCCAGCAGCTAAGCGGAATTCGTATCGGAGTAGAGCGCAATGCGGCGCCGATGAAGAAGCTAAGCGGCAATGGAAGAGACAATGACTTAGGTGCGGAGCAACCGAGGAAACACCGGAAATCACCGCTCAAGTGTTCTTCCCGGAGAGAAGGTCGCTGGCTTTAGAAGACCGTCTAACCATTCAGTCCAAACCGACCATCTCATGGAAACTTTGACAGACAAAGCTATGGACCTTTTTGAGATTGTCGTATAGCGTTCAGAGACTCGTGTCATACAGCTATCGCTTCCTGAGTCTCTGGGAATCACAATGTATTTCCATGTTTCTTAGGCTCACGACGTATGTTCACGAACCGAGTTTGTAACAGCCTAACTAATTCACCCCCTACCCCACCCGCCAGCCCGGTGGATATCAGGAAACGAGATAGTGAGTTTTGCTAATGGTCTACCGGACAACTTCGGGAAGGAGCATTCTCTCCCCGACTTGGATCTGGCCTGACTGCTCTACTCTTGTGTGGCGTGGACCAAGAGCGAGGAAAGACGCGCCAGATACCCCCAGTTAATTAGGCTGGGTATCCAACTTCGGCGTCCAAAGTGTTACGGGAACCTATCAAAACGACAACATCGGCTTTCACCAGGATCGGCGCCTTGGGAGAAGCCAAATGGGACATTCCTAGACGAAACGAGAAACCACGGTCGTGAGAATCTTAACCCAGTCGTAAGCACCCATATCTCGTGTATCCAACAATCGTCAGGTCTCTCTGTGTACTCGCCCCCGGTCGGGCTCATTTCCCCGCAACCCTCCTTTCACGCTCTTTCGCGTTTGGTTAACCCTAACCGATCTACGTAGGCCACCTGAATGTGCTGCGCCTCATTTGGCATGGCGAACCACCCCTGGATGCATCCCGCGCTATAACCTTCGGGCAGGCAACTACGTCAGATATATTTCTTTCCAATCTAACACGTTGCCCAAACCACAACCGCATCCAATCAATGCAAGATCATCTGCTCTATCTCCAAGCTACACACACATGCCTATGTACCAGATCGTAAGAAAATGCATGGACGACTGATATTTTGAAGTTAAAGTAACGTGTCAGAACGTCTGGAGGTGGATCAACTGCTACCTTGGCTCAACTGTGCGAATACGACTCGTTGGGTGTAAAGACTCAAGCGCGTGTAAGTAAACAAACTGCGCGGTCTGATGGAAGCAAATGAGCAACTGCGAGGATAGGACCGGAACATGGAACCGGAGGCGACTGAGTCAGACTATAGCAGATTTGGAACACCATGCCTAAAAGAGAGTGTATGTATCCGGTATGAATTTAAGATAAACCGAAACTTTTCCTTGTACTTTTCTCTCAGTAGAGCAGCCTTATTGCATCCTCACCCGTCAATACAACATGTTCGTAACAACCTCCTCCACCCTCTCTCACCAAAACACCCTTAACCCTCTATGGAACACGGAAGATTCATACCTACATTCCAACAACAACTAGGCGCTCTTTGAACAATTGCTAAAAGAGAGAGCGATCCTCATTAGCTACAGCTGATCTGAAAGGTTTGTGAAGCTCACAATATCGTCAGCTTCTCTACCGCGCAGCGCACTGCTTTAACTAAACTTATCCGTTTGCACAATCAACACAAGTCAAACGGAGCCTCCTTGGATGGTCCAGACATGTGGTACCAAAAACGAAGCCCTTAGAGGTGTGCGAGAGCACAATATTGTCAAAAAGAGACAGAACGCAGAACAAGTCCATAAGGAAAAGGCCAATGGGATAACAGCGGTATTGGTGTGAGGTTAAGACGCCAAGGCAGGCATACATAACCTACCAGGAGATGTAATATATACCCTCACGTAGGCACTCTCAACGTATGCTAGAAACAAAATCATAAGTCCCAATGACAGATTTCTAACTCAACAACTGGCGTCCTAACTTACTACTACTGTGCACCCAGCCCAGAGGGTAGGATCTGAGGAAAGGATAAGATCTGATGCCAACGCGATACAGGTTGAGCAGCTCAGAAGAACGGCTTACTTAGGACGGTTAGCGCGACGCCCTAAGACAGTCCCTAACCCGGAATGTTCAGATATACGGCTGACATCCCTGCGACATTCCGGAATTCAAAATGCAGCCTTCTCATTCCTTTCAAAAACGACCTCCGATACGGTAATAGCCACCTTTAATGTCGACGGCGGGACCCGCTACGGCTCACAGAGCGACACAAACTACTCTATAAGGCACGGATACGACATCTCATCGAAGCCCAGTCCCAATGTGTTGTTCCTCTCTGGAGGATACACAACACCTCATCGAAGGAGGAGAGGAACGATTGAAACCTTCTGGAAGGAAGTTGTTTACATGCTCTTTGACAATCTCGCTGTCCGAAGAAAGTTATGCAGGAGATAAGCGTATTTTGTAGCCCAAGTCCGGAATTGCCCAATGCTCCACACTCATTGGCCGTGTCGATTTCGAATACACCATATCATCGGATCGAAGACAGAATAGCGATACTCGCACTTCTCCATACCCTCAAGACACTAAATTTTCGTGTTGGCACGAAACCCTAAGATGGAGGGTATTGTTATGGTTTCACCGGTTATGGTCACTGCTCTGGTCTTTTGTTTTTCCGTGTTCTCATGCCTGTCCGTATACTTTTCTTTCACCTTTCCTTTCTAGTATCTTTTGTCTCACTGTTACTCCACTCCCATATGCTTTACTCACGTTTATACGTTCTTGCTCCACTTACTCCACTACCCGAAGTATTATGACTCAAGTCCTGTTCTATACTTAGTTACCTTGAGTAGTTGCCTCTACGTAACTATACCCTGTAGGTACTGCTGTATTCCTTACGCTTTACAATCGTATCCATTCCTTACTCTTCTCTCACTTATCACCCTCAAGTCTTGTCACTTGTCAGCAACCTGAGTCTTTATAAGATTAAAGGTCGTAACAAGTACTGAAAGATCGTCCTCTAGTACTTCATAGTTTCTGTTAATTAGAAACCCAAACTTTGTAAAAAATAGCCTATACAGGTCATTGGTCAAATACACCAGCTTAGTCCTTTGGTTGTGCAGTAAGTTTTCCTGCTATTTGTGCTTCTATCCTTCAAATACACAGAAAAACAATTCAGGAATACTAGATTCACCAAGTTCTTATCTAGCTTCCATAAGTTGTGCGGAAGGAGAGTCCTACTATTTATAGACGCTGACAAAATATATTAGGATTTGTCATATTTTCCTAAGTTTCTATGAAGGGTTAACTTGATCTCAGTACTACTCCTGAAATAGTTATTTCTGTTAATAATAGCCCAAAAATTGCGAAAAAATGCCAAATTTATTTTGAGGCATATCAGGCACAATCTTTATATAACCCTAGGGTAGAAAGCAGCTACTTTCTTACCCTTATCCCATTACCCCTCTTTACAAGAGTAGAGGATTACCCTTAAATCAGTATGTGACAAAGAGTACACTCTACCCTCAGGTGATTACAGGTTATACAACAAATCTTGGCTCCAAGTTTACACAAAACTCTATTACAAATTTTCTGAAAAGTCAATGAGTCAACTGACACAGCCAATTTACCCTTGATTTGACAAGGTTTACCCCTAAAACAGAGAGGGTAGAGGCAAGGGTAGCCAAGTAGCCCCTATCCTTACCTCACTCCTGGCTCTTAACCCTCAATGATACTCTAGGGTGGGCCTATCCTTGGTGGACCACTACGATGTTATGATTTCACCGGTTATGGTACTCATTCAGGCTCTTTTGTTTTTTTCCACTTCTCATGCCTGCCATTATACTTTTCTTTCACCTTTCCTTTACTATCTTTCGTCTCACGGGTCACTCCCACATCCCATATGATTCTTACTCCACGTTTCTCATGCCTGCCCATATAACTTTTCTTTCATTCTTTTCCTTTTCTAGTATCTTTTGTTCTCACTGTTAATTCCACTCCCATATGCTTTGCTCCACGTCCATACGTTCTTCACTCCACTACACCGGTACTTATGCTTCAGTCCTGTCCTAACTTAGTTAACCTGGGTAGCTGTCTTGTGTATATTAAACCCTGTAGGGATCTTGCTGTAGCTTTATGCTTTATTCAAATTGTATCTTTCCCTTACTCTTCTCTTTATCGCTCTCAAGTCTTTGTCCACCTTGTCTGCAACTGAGTCTTTTATAGATTAAGGTTCGTAACACTACACTCTCTATCATAGAATGAAACCGAGTTTTTCTCATACTAAAAGAAAATTTAGAACTATGTAAGTTGATGAAGCATCATAATGATACCATCACCTTATTTGCAGACAAGTTGCGAGGGTTATAGTAAGCTCTGGATCACACCTTAATCTGG
>JAHTMV010000043.1:0-10159 GCA_022315185.1 Agaricus sinodeliciosus
TGGGGGTACAGAGGGAGGTTGTTTATATTTGGGAGATGACTCTTATAGAGAGAAGATACAACTCTCGAGGTTTCATAAATGCCATTTAATGGTTATTTACCTTATTAGGTTCTGAGCTCCTGTCTTGTGAGACTGTGTAGATCCCAAATAGGATAGGAACTTAGTATTTTAGGGTTAGGTTGTGGTCAGCCCTGTGAGGGGTTTCTTATTTACACTATTTTAGTTCACAAAATAAATGTTAAGAGATAGTTTATGTTTGTTTTAATCTTAATCTCTTCTAGTTAGAAGCAATATAGCAATAATTTAAGTATCATGAGAAATTTAAGAAATTTACGAGAAGCCATATTAAAATATGGTATAGGTCCTGTTGTTACTTTTGCTACCTTAGATGGTTACAGAAGAACATATCTAAACGATTTAAAGCAAGAAGAACTAATAGCTGATCAAAAAGTCGAAAATAAGGTTATTGAAACAAAATTCGTTCAAGGACAATTAGAAAGACATAAAATTATGGAACAAAATGATCAAATTATTAAACTCTTTCAACAAAATGACCCAAAATATGATAAAAAAATGGATGATGATATAAAAAACACTCTTGAAATCAAAAATGATGAAGACAGGGCAGCTTTCACAGAATTTTTTAAAAATTTAATTTCAACAAAATCGGATGACATCAAAAGTGGTGATGAGAAAGAAGTTCAAAGTGAGATAGCAAAAGAAATCACATCTAAATTGAATATGGAGAGTGTTAGTCCAGAAGTTAAAGAAATATTGGAAGGTTATAGAAAATGTTTTAGAATTGATCTAGAAAAGGATATAGCCATAAGAGAACATTTATTACATAACAATGAATTTACTAACAGAAAATTGAAGGATATTGAGGTAAAATCTCAATCTTGTGTGAATGATTTAATTGAATTAAAAAAAGATATTTATAAATCAGATATAGGTGGAATTTTCTTTGAAGCTTATAATCAATATGTTAAATATTTGGATACCTTAACTCCTGATAAGATTGTTTGTTTGTTTAATATAATAGTAGGTGGTATAACATTATTTTCTTTTTCAAGTGTTTTAAGTATAATGTTAAGTGATAATATTATAAATAGAATCAAGTTTTTAGAAAAATATCCAATAATTCTTAAATTACTTAAACTAAGAAATATTATTAATAGAAAAGTAGCTAAATTTCATCTATTGATGCATTTTATTTGGATATTAGTCGGTCTTTTATGTAATATTTATATGTTTTTTCTTTAAATTTTTAGATATATAATATAGAATAGAATAAAATAGTTTAGATGATATTGTTAGATATTAAATATTGAATCTATTAGATGTCCTCCCCATAAAATTATGGTTTTAAAGTAAACACCAAAAACAAACAAAACAAAAACAAAAACAAACAAACAAAAACAAAGCTTTGTTTTTTTCTAACTTTATATATAATATATAAATATATGAGGTTAGGTTTTTATAAAACTGGTGTTATTAATTAAGATTTGTATCATAGCTACTTAAAAATATAAAATCTTCTAGTTTATAAAATATAAAACAAATAAAACAATGAAAACCACACATTTCACTTATAAAGTATTTCCTTATAGCTTTACTAAAAATTCTTTCCTTAAAGGTATTTCAAGTTCTTTATTAATATTAAACTTCAGTTCCTATTGGGGTTTTGCTTGGGTTTTAGAAGTAGATGCTCTTGTTCCCTTTGTTAGTATAAATTTATTGGCTTCCACTTTAATCCCAGTTACCTTAAATAAAGAAGATAATAATAAAATTATTAGTACAAATCAAAATTCTCCTAGTAAAAATCAACTAAGAAGAAAGGTACACAAAATAAGAGTAATATTTACAGAAATGACTGAAGCTAAATTTGTATCTATTTTAATTTTAACCTTGCGTACTAATTCATTAAACACAATATTATTTCAATACTCTGAATACAAATCGTTTACCAATCTAATGTTGGGTCCTCAAGTCGGAATAGTGGTTGGAGATACCCACGATATTAAGTATTATAGATCTTTGTTTGAGCATTACAAAGATATGTTAGACATGCTGCTAGATCGGTATAATATCTCAATTTCTCCCGATTTTATCATAATTCATTTAATAGAAATTTCGATTGACGAAAAATTTAAATTAAGTAAGTTTACTAAACCTTCTTCAAAATTAGTTAAGTTAAAGGAAACTAAAAATCAATTCAATAATAATATTTTACCTTTGACTCTGGTTGAAAAACATTACGGAGCTCTTCTTCAGGGTCAGTTAAGGATTAATTATTTAACCGATTTGATTAACTTGCTAGAAAAAAATATTTTAGCCTTAACAAATGTATCCAATAATATTAGTATGACCTTAGATTTCAATAAAGAAAATATCTTGGCAAAATTGCATGATGAAAAAAACCAGGTAGCTTTTCTTAAATCTGTACGAAAGGATGGAGAGGTAAATCAAGGATCAAATTTTAACGTTTATTTATCTAATAATAAGCTATATTTAATAATAATTTACGTAAATTATAAAAATGGTGGTAAAAACAAAATTGTTTTCAAAATAAGAACAGCTAAACTATTATTAGCAGGAAAGGATTCATTTAACCAAGAGATTCTTAGATTCTTAAATAAAGATACAAGCAATCACTTCGTTCGAGAAATTGGTAATGTAAGTGTTTCTTTAAATAAGAAGCATGACGTAGAATTATTCACTAAATCAATTGAATTGTCCCCTATTGTTTATAAAGATCCGGATCTTAAACCAAAAAGAAAAGGGTCTTCAAAAGGGTTCTCTTTACAACAAACTATCGCTACTCGAGATATTAGAATAGGTACGCTCGATCTTGAAACATTCACTGAGATTCAACAGGACGGTAGTGTCTTTGCAAGGGTTTTTGCAATAGGGTTTGCTTCCTTGAAAAAGACACAAATGTTTTATTTAACAGATTATTTTGATAATACCCCAGAAGGATCTAACCAATTGGTTCTTAAATGTATTAATGAAATCTTGCATTCTGAATTTAATGGATATACTTTATATGTTCATAATCTTGGAAAATTTGATGCTATTTTCTTACAAAAAATAATTTTAGATTTTAATACTCAATCGATTGATAAGACTAAATTGTTTACCTTTGAGCCGTTGTATAGAAATGGAAAAATTATCAAGTTGGAGATCGGTAAAATGATTAACCAGAAAAAGGTTAAAATAAAACTAGTCGATTCTCTTAATATTCTTAATAACAGTCTAGAAAATCTATGTAATGATTTTAAAGTTAATTCTAAAAAAGGAATCTTTCCGTATAGCTTTGTTAATAAAAATAATTTAAATTACGTAGGGCCTACACCCGCTATAGAGTTTTTCAATCAATTCGTAAAATTAGAATTATACAACACCATTAAAAAATTAGATTGGTCATTAAGAGATGAAACTTTGAAATATCTACAGTTAGATATTCTTTCTTTGTTGGAAGTTATACTAAAATTCCAGGAAATATTATGGGAAGATCATAACATAGAACTGACTAAAGGGTTAACTATCTCAAGTTTAGCAAGAACAAAGTTCCTTAAATATTATCTTAAAGATAGTAAGATTCCTTTGATTAATAGCAATACAATATTCCAATTTATTTATGGTGCTTATTTTGGAGGAATTACCGAAGTTTATATACCGTTAGCTCAAATTTTTAATTATTTAGATGTTAATTCTTTATATCCTTCGGCGGCTTTAAATCCTATGCCAGGATTAGATTGTAAATGGATTGAAAGTTATAATAGTGAAGGGCTTGATCTTTCAGAATTATTTGGGTTTTTCCATGCTGAAGTTGAAACCAATTCACAATATTTAGGCTTATTACCTCTCCGAACCAAATCGGGAGTAATTTTCCCTGAAGGTAACTACGAGGGTGTTTGGACATCTGTAGAGTTACAGCATGCTAAGGAGCTAGGATATAAAATTAAAGTGATTAAAGGGTTTCAATTTAATAAAGAGAAAAGTCCATTTATAGGATATGTTACAGAATTATCAGAGCTGAAGGATTCTTTGAAAGGTAGTCCCAGACAAGTTGTTAAAAGCTTATTAAATAATCTTATAGGAAGATTCGGATTAAATTTTGTTAAACCTATAACGAAAACAGTAAGCAAAGCTGCCTTGGATAGAATTTTAGCTACAAAAGAAGTGTCCACATTTAAACAAATTAATGAAAAAAATTTCCTAGTTACCTTTAATCCTATTGTTAATAAAGAGATTTGTGATACTCATAATTTAGACTATTTTAAAGTTATTTTGGAAGAACGAAATTACGTGTTAGGCCAAAATGCAATTTTCCAAGACGTGTCGATCGCTATTGCTGCTTTCGTTACTGCCTATGCTAGAATTCATATGCATACTATTAAGTTACTTATATTGAAAATAGGAGGGAAAATTTATTATTCTGATACTGATTCAATTGTTACAAATTTATCTTTAAAATTCTTATTGGAAAAACTTCCAGAAAAAATTGGAAATAAATTAGGACAACTTAAACTAGAACACTTTGGAACTAAAGCTTATTTTATCTCTAATAAAACTTATTTATTAATCACTGATCAAAATGAAATAATTAGAAAAGCTAAAGGAATATTCCCAGAAAGCTTAGAATTATCTGACTTTGAAAATATGTATTTTAACTCAAAATCGGTGGTAGGGGTTAAAACAAGCTCTAATACAAATTATTCTAAAGGTTATGTTACAATCCAAACAAACAATATTACAATTGATTGGAATAGTTTTAAAAAAAGAGAAAAAATATATGACTCTAATAATCTCTGGATAGATACTAAACCATTATATATAGACAATTTAACAAGAAGTATAACTATATATCAACCCTTAAACATAGTTACGTATCAACACAAGATATCTTTGCAGCTAGTAGATTGTTGATCGTTTTACAAATACTAATACGATTCCACTTCCTACAAGAATTATGCTGGATATTTATAATCATATGTTTATACTACATTATTATCTTCTAATCTATTCTATCCTTTATAGAAAAAAAGGAATTATATTTGAAATAATAATAGTAGCTTCGCAACACCAACACAATGGTCCTAAGCAAGGAATTGATTAGCGACAATTTGACTGTTTTAGTCAAGAAAAATAAAATTATTAAATTAGTTTTTTAATCCCTTTTTCATGGTTTTCTGAGTTTCTTTCCCCACTTCTAAATTTAGGAAAGGAATATAAGTTTGACTGTGAAGAAGGGTTTTTTTTGTTTGTTTTTGTTTTTCTCCTTACCCTTTTTAGAAATTGTAACTTAATCTCTTCATTAAAGAAATTATAACTTAATTAAAAGTCTTAAATTAGTCCTTGTGCGGTTCCTAAAAAAAATAAGTAGGTCTCTACCTTATCTTGGACTAACTAAATGTAGTTGATTTTTACGAAATTCAACAAGTCCTTTTTCGTCAACCTTTTCCGATGCTTTAAAATTTGAAATAAACAACACAAAAGGTCTATTAAAACAACAAAGCCATAGCCATTCAAGATTGATTGTAAAGATTAAGATTTAAGAATTGAAATACAAAACAAATGGTTCTAACAAAATACCTAAACCAATTATCTAGATTGGATTCATTTTAAAATAAAACAAAAGACAAAAAACAAAAACAAAACAAAAAAACAAAAACAAAAAACAAAAAAAAAAGGCCACCGACTAAATGTCGAAGGCCCAAAAAAAAGAATTTTACGAAATTTAAGAAAATTCTTTTGTTTTAATTATATTAGAGTGAAGAACAAATTGATTTGAAATAATTTTATTTATTATTTGATTCCATTTTTTAACTAATGGATTAAGTATTTGCTATTTTTTACTGTAATTTCAGATCTTGGATTTTGGACTACTGAGCTAATAGAAGGATATTTAATAGTTAATTTTTCATCATTTAATTTTATTATTAATTTACCTTCTTCATCTTTGAATGAAACGGCTTGTGTACCAAAAGTTTTAGTTATTAGAGATTTAAAATTGTTATCAAAATTTATTAAGTAATTATTTTCGGAATAAAGGATGCAATAAGCACTTTTTAAAAATCCAGTTAAAATATTAACTTTATTACAAGGAACTGCAAAACAATCGTGGATTGAATAAAAATTTGCGTTGTCTATTTCTTTAAAATAATTAACGATAACTAAGCATAAACTAGCAGCATCAAGAGAGTGTATAAGATTTGGCATAAGAGCAATTTTTTGCTTATTTTTATTAAATTTGGTTTTATTTAATACAGATAAATTTACAATATTTTTAGTATATGCAAAGGGTTTAATTTTAATAACTTCTGTTTTGAAATATTGTTGGTTTATTTCTAAACCTGTAGGTAAAAACCAAGGAATCGGAATTTCTAATTTATTAGCTACCTTTGCTATGCCTTTTAAGTATTCCGATAGAGCAGTCAATTTAGGATAATCAACAAATATAGAAATGTTTAAAGCTTTTCTTAGATTTTGAAAATCTATTTCCTTAAACGTTAATTCTTTTTCGTTTTTGTATTTATCGGTATTCAATAAATATCTGTAATAATCTTTATGGTTGATCTCATTTGAAACATCCCTTAACTCTAACTCAGTCTCATCCTCTAAATCAGGATTTTTCTTTTTATCAAAAATACTTTTAATATATTCGATTATAGCAGAAGCAGAGGCATTGTAAGGTATAGTCATCACAGCCTTTTTAATTAAATCTCGGAAAATATTTAATTCAGCTAATCTTCTATAACTTTCGATTTCTTCCAAGCTTAACTTTAAGTTACCTAGTCGATTTTCTTCTAATTTATTAACAAAATAATTTTTAACTTTAAAACCAATAAATGTATAAAAATCTTTAGGTATATCATCCTCACTAGCAGCATTTAGATTTAACTCTTTAGCTAAAGCAAGATCATCTATTAATAGTGTTAAATGTTGGAAACCATTACAGCTGGCATCCAGCTGGATAGGTAAATTAGATACAAAGTAAGAACTATGATCATTTAAAGCTTCAATATATTTTCTATATTCAAAACAAAAACTAAGGAAAATAGTTTTATTTTCAGCTTTACTTAATAAAATACCATTTTCAAAGTTTTCAAGATTTACCCTATTATTATCAACCCAGGCTATTCTTTCTGAGAAAGATTTTTTCCCTATACCATTTCCAAAACAGTTCGCTCCAAATATTTTTAAAAAATTAATAGCTTCTTGATC
The DNA here is from genome assembly GCA_022315185.1 of Agaricus sinodeliciosus. NCBI lineage: Eukaryota > Fungi > Basidiomycota > Agaricomycetes > Agaricales > Agaricaceae > Agaricus > Agaricus sinodeliciosus. Next base: position 7,231 of record JAHTMV010000043.1, read on the forward strand.
ATTTAATGAAACTTTTTCTCCTTTACTAAATTCTAGTAAACTTTTAGATAATTCTATACCTTGATAGTTTAGATATTCAGTTGTACAATATAACCTCCCTCTATAATCTATTCGTACTGGTAGATAAATAGAAGGAACATTTCTAAAAATAGTTGCCAATCCTAAAATGTTTAATTCTAAGTGTTTTCTACTTTTAAAGGATGCAAGCTCTCTTTGTTCTTTTTGAGAAAGTTTATTTTTTAAACTTAAAGGATTCACATAATTAATATCTGTAAAAAAACCATATTTATAATTGTTTAATAAAACAAAATCCAGAACATTTTCATTTATTCTAAATGCTACCGAATTAATTTTATTTACCATATCTACAATATCATTTTTGATCAATAATTTACTATTTAAACTTAGTACCCTATTAATTAATACTATATCATCTTCATACTCTTCTCCATTTAATAAATATCCACCAAGTTCTAAAATTTTATTTTCTTTATATTTAAAGGTTTTGGGAGGACAAACCATAGGTATTCTATTGGGAATAGATTGAATACTAAATTCAGTTTTTAATTCGGGTATTAATTTCACTAGAGCTGGACCAGCTACCAGAATAGTTTTCTTTTCGTTTCTAGCTAAGCTTTTAACTTCAGGTTTGATAAGTTGTAAATCTACCATAAAATTAATTAAGAGATTTCCTAATTCAAATAGAAATTGAGGTTCACTTGTTTGAGTGATAATTTCTGTAGAAGAATTCTCTTCTTTCCATTGAATATAAGTTAAATTTGGATTAGATTGTTTTATTTTTTTATAAATTTCATATTTATATTTATTTACTATTTCTTTTCCCAAGTCAATTGTAACTTCAACTTGATAGGTTTTATTGTTTAATAACTGATTATTAGAAATAATATTTATTATTCTACCATACGTTATAGAGATTAAAAATGTTGTATTCATACTATATATGATTTTAGAATTTAAACTAGATAAATTACTATCAATTAAAATTAATTTAGTCTTATAATTATTAATAATTTTTTCTAGTCTAGGACTTATCTCTTTCAATTTAAGTATTAATAATCTATAGTGGAAATTTGGTTTGACTAAAAAGGGAGATTCACCTTGACTATTTAATTTATGTTTAACAATTTCTAAAGCTTGGTTTTGTAATAATTGTTCTATTTGTAGTTGAGTTTCCTTATTAACTCCTTCATTAATCAGTGATAGTAGCTTTCTAAAAATAGGACTATCTAAATCATAAGAAATACTAGAAGCAGAATTATTATTTTTCGTAGTTATTGAAGTCTGAGTTGCAATACCCTTGTTTCCTGTTACCTTAGTTTTATTTATTGGTTTAGTTAAATCATTATTTAATATTAAACCTGAGTGCATAAATTTTACTGTAGAACCAGCTTTACTAGCCAAAGGGTTTGGACTATCATTATTTGAGTTTACCGGTCTGATAGCTAGAGTACTATACCTCGATCTCATAATATAGTAGGGATTTCTTTTTTTGATTAAAGCAGTTTGATTTAGCTTTGATACATAATAATTTATATCTGCAGTCCCAGCATCAACTCTAGCATTATGAATATTTTTATAATAGAAATCTATCGCATCTTTTTTAGTAAGTAAGGTAATATTTTGTTTAGCCTCTTCGACTTCATTAATTCGAATTTGTAATTTAGGATAAATTTTTAATAGGTTATATAATAGACTCTCTATTTTTATAGAAGAACCTAAATCTAAAGATTTCATAGTATTAAACTCTCTTAAGAAAGGATTTAATTTAAACTGTGTAATAAGCCATTTTATTTTATATAATTTATTAATTAAATTAATTTTCTTAAAATCTATTTCGATTTCACCTGAAGCTTGTAGTGACTCAAGCATAGATTGTACATCTAAAACATCTTTTATTATACCATTTAGGTAATCTTTCTCTTTATTATAGTATTTTACTATTAATTCCATACATACTTGAACACTGATTTCTCAATTTCTTGGATCTACCATATCCCTATCTTTAAGTTCTTTTTCAAGCTGTTTACTTTTCCATACATCATGATAAGTATATCCCATTGTAATTAGGTTTTTAGTTAATAAATACTCACTAGTACTTAACATATGTCGTTTACTATTACTCCCCCCTGAGACAGATATGTTAAAACTTTTGAATAGTAATTGTATATTGGACCAGCTAAGACTTTCAAATACCAAAAGTATGTTTTGATAACTGTAATGCATATTTAAGTCTGTTTCATAATCTGGATAAACCTTCTGAAATGTGGCTGAATCCCCAAATATTGAAGTTAGAGCTTTGCTAAAGGATGAATTTACGGGAGGTTCTGAACCTTTTACAATATAAAAATAAGGAATTAACATTTCTAGGATATTTGATTTTTCCCTAATTTGACAATTGACATCCAGAATATCATTGGAAGTAATAGTTAAAACAAGAAGGTTTTTGAGTACCTCCTTTTGAATGAAAAATGGGATACGATTTTCGTATGTATAAAAAGTACTAAAGATTAAATGTGTTTTTTGATTCTTTAGATGATAGGGATCGAAACTTCGACTAATTGTACAAATAATATAAAAAGGTAAATTTGGATTTTGTGAATAAACTTTTTGTAATTCTAACATTAAATTATTGCTATATTGCTTCTAACTAGAAGAGATTAAGATTAAAACAAACATAAACTATCTCTTAACATTTATTTTGTGACTAAAATAGTGTAAATAAGAAACCCCTCACAGGGCTGACCACAACCTAAACATAAAATACTAAGTCCTAGCCTATTTGGAGCTTCACAGTCTCACAAGACAGGAGCTCAGAACCTAATAAGGTAAATAACATTAAATTTTATGTAACCTCGAGAGTTGTATCTTTCTCTATAAGAAGTCATCTCCCAAATATAAACACTCCCTC
>JAHTMV010000045.1:0-308662 GCA_022315185.1 Agaricus sinodeliciosus
CACATTCCTTTGAGGCCAACATCATCGAAAAAGTCTTCACTACAGATTGCAATCCACTGGTACCTGCCTCAAAGTCATTGAGAGAAACATCCTAACCTTTGGTGAAGATACGAGGGAGGAAGTGGAATATGTTCATTATAAAATTGGCTGGTGCTTTCCTGCTCAAGGGTGTAAGTGACATTTGTATCTCGCTTTCTTCCTCAAAGTTTCCACTTTGATATTATACTTCTTTTTGTCCTAAATTGACTGGGATTCTGGTTTGCAATCGGATTTTCAGCAGGGCGACTGTGAGACTATGGAGTATGCTTATTAATTGATATAAGGACTCGAGGGCAAGGACAACATATACATCAAGCAGTGGATCCAGGGTCGTTTCCTGCCAGAAGTTCGATACTGCTGAAATGTTACTGACCTATTGATTCTTTACCTGACTTGTACAATCTGCTCACAACCTAAATATCTCATTCCTTCTTAGCCTTCTGCCATGATGGACAGCTAGATATCTTATTGACTCATTGCTTCACGTTTGGCTTTCCTCTGGTAATATCAATGTCTGCATAAGATAGTGAGACAGCCACCGGAATATGGTATAGGTCTGCTAATGTGAGCAACTGTGGGTAATCAGCATTCATGTTAAGGTTCAATAAAAGCAAGAGATCGGTACTCATATCATCAGCAATATACTTCTGCTTTGCAAGTATCCAGTCATAAATGCTAAGCATAGCATCGAGGTTGTCAAACCTCTTCTTGTGCAATGATAAGCTGAGCTCCAGATTTAGCCATATAAAGCAATGATGATGAAACAGGCGTCAGTGACTCTTCAAAGTTTCTACTCACTTTTTCACTACAGCCTCGAACACAAGCGGTGAACATTAGTGATAGAAATTAGAAGCTTCCGAGGCAGCAGCCTAGTCAAACAAAGTGCATTTCCTTTTAGATCTTATCCAAAGTCATCTTCTTGCCCTTCAGTCTGATAGTTTCTCTCGATCCCAAACCAAAAAATGAATTTGTGGCGAGGCCAAGGAACTAGTCTCCACCTACGTCTGGGTAACTTGCATCAATGTTGAGTTCACTGAGTATGTGAATGAGAGTCACATCTGATCCTTTGAGTTTCAAGTCTTTGGGTTTTGCAATCACAGATTTGACAGGGTACGCATGGTTAAGGTCAAATCTGAGAAAAGGGTGTAATCGCCTGGCAGATTTGTTCTCGAGAAAGGTTCTAAGAGAAGTCTTGAACGGATGCTCCAGTTGTCCATCAATGGAAGATTGAATGAGTAGGAACAGGAAATCATCTGTCATCATCAAAATAGATGGTTAGGTGATGGTGACTCAGTTGCCAACCTCCACAGGGAGCATCTCATGCTCGAAATCACTGGAAAAGGCAGCTTAAGCCACAGATGGCACAGAGTAATCATGAAGCAGAGCAGATCCATCAAAATTGAACTTGCAGCCACAGTGTCTGAGAAGTAGATTGCCACCCTTATGCGTAAATAGAAGTACAATGATGAGGGAACCAAACATATCCTTACTACAAGGTATGTCCTGATGGGCACAGATTGTGCTGACAAAACAAGTGCAGCGATGATAATGGCAGAGACGAATTTCATACTGGTCCAAGTGTTAGCCGGGTTGTGGTTTGAGGAGTTATTACAAACCTGGCTTTGGGTTGTGTTTCTGTTGATCATAGGGTAGTAAGATTTGTGTCTATGATATGAAGGAGTAAAGAAATACTTACAGCAGTCTACAGTTGGTGGACTGGAGTAGAAGCATTGAAAGTTGGGCCTCTTATACTCTCATGAAATACTGCTTCAATTCCACTGGAAGGCCTAACTGGTCACCTCAGGAGTCTGAGTGTGCTCTCATTGGTAGTGCATGATGCATGATGGAAGACCACTTTAATGCAGGATTGATAGGCAATCAGATGTTCCATTTCCAGGATGGGCTTAAGGCACACATTTAGCACTCATCCTACTACTTATATTTTTAGTGAATGATAAAAGCAACGGAGTGTTACGACCTTAATCTTATAAAGACTCAGGTTGCAGACAAGTGACAAAGACTTGAGGGCGATTAAAGAGAGGAGTAAGGGAAGGATACGATTGGTAAAGCGTAAGGAATACAGCAGTACCTACAGGGTTTATATACGTAGAGACAACTACCCAAGGTAACTAAGTATAGAACAGTACTGAGTCATAATACTCGGGGTAGTGGAGTAAGTGGAGTAAGAACGTATGGACGTGGAGTAAAGCATATGGGAGTGGAGTAACAGTGAGACAAAAGATACTAGAAAGGAAAGATGAAAGAAAAGTATAATGGGCAGGCATGAGAACGCGGAAAAACAAAAGATCCGGAGCAGGTGACCATAACTGGTGAAACCATAACACGGAGGTGTAATTCACTCATAGATAGTTCTTTGGCATTAAAATATCCATCAGGTCTGCTTTTTCGTATCTTTTTCCAATGCCCTTTGGTGCATTGGAACTTCCATTTGTATCCTTCATTGGGGTTGAAAGATGGCTTGGGAGATGTAAGATAACACTGTGAGCCCAAATGTGTAGGCTTTCCCTGAGTTAACCATTGAAAAGAGTAAATTACCGAAATTGGTTAAGCTTTTTGAAAGTACATTTTCAATACATTCTCATTCAGTACTACATTTATGTAAGAAAATATCCAACTAGGGCTTTTTAGCTTAGAGAATTGAAAGTATTTCTCAGAGATTCCCTGAATGTATATGAAATTTAAGTAAGTCAATTATCTAAGCCCAGGGCTCACAGTGTAAATGCGAAGTCTAGTGCAAGGCCTGATCGAAATCACAGTCACTTGACTGATGGAGAAATTTTCAGGGTTGCATTGGAATTCTGCTGCTTGATGTGAGTTGGCATAAGATGAGCCCTCTGAGTCAGTGGTCTATCATAGTTGATGGCAGACAGTTAAATCGGTAGATTCGCTCAAAGTGGTCTCTCTGATTTCAATTAAATACTGTAAATCGCTTACTTTGAAAACCCAAGTATGCTTTGTTGGATTTAATTATAGTGCTTGATGCTGACTAAGCTCAGTGCTAACTATGACATACATAGCACCTATTCTAAGGTGCCTTATCTGTTATGGTTTCACCGGTCATGGTCACTTGTTCAGGCTCTTTTGTTTTTCTGCGTTCTCATGTCTGCCCGTTATACTTTTCTTTCACCTTTCCTTTCTAGTATCTTTTGTCTCACTGTTACTCCACTCCCATATGCCCTACTCCACGTCCATACGATCTTACTCCACATCCATATGATCTTACTCCACTTACTCCACTACCCCGAGTATTATGACTCAGTCTTGTTCTATACTTAGTTACCTTGGGTAGTTGTCTCTACGTATATAAACTCCGTAGGTACTGCTGTATTCCTTACACTTCACCAATCGTATCTTTCCCTTACTCTACTCTTTCATCGCTCTCAAGTCTTTGTCCACTTGTCTGCAACCTGAGTCTTTATAGATTAAGGTCGTAACACTATCTTTAGATACACTACCTAGCACTGCCTCATTCTATGCATTATGTCACTGTACAGGCACTGCTTTACACAGCTATGTGCTCATTCTGCTATTGATAGATAGTATTGTATTGGTGCAGCCTTACACAACCTATCATGCTCACACAGACCATCCTAGAAATGTATATAAGGTCTGTGCATCTCTCTTAATAAATCATCAGATTTCCATCCATTGTTAGGGCAACTGTGACTGTGATGTCACAGGTCACACCTTACTTAAGAACTATTAGAGTGTAGTGCAAAAGAGTTTATTAGGCGTGAACCTAAGAGAACTCGACAGAGTTTTCTACAAGTTTCTACCTACTTTTATACCTAAGTCCTGGTGCACAGACCAACTACCCTAGGTAACTATTTTTACAAATGACATCATAAAGAAGTAAAGCATGAGAAAATAAACTATTTATACATTGACAGTGAAACATGACATGAGAGAAAGAGCTAAATATAAAAGTGTAAACAAATCATAAAAACGTAAACAACAGGAAAAGGAAGTTATATTTTTAGAAAAAAATCGATCATGAGAAAAGAAGAGAGAACCAAAGGCAAGATCAATAATCCATAAGTTTGGGTAAACCTTATAAAAATGTCAACAAGTACAAATTGTTCTAAAAATAGAAAATGTTCACATCCACCAAATGCTCCCATGATGTGTTGCTAAGATCTTTCCACACAGGCACATAGTGTAGAATCATACCTGCTCCCAGTATTGGAAAAACAGGTTCTGCCATCGTATCAATACCCAAGGCCGTTCTGCCACTCCATCATTCATGATTAGCATCATCCTCCCACACTCTGTACACCTGCAGTCGCGTAAGTACCAACCTTCAGGGCGTGACGCCCATCTGATTCTAGCTGCCTGTCTCCTCCATTGCACTTGTTGTTCATGATGTGGCGGTAAAAAAGATAAAATGTGTTGGTATAATTCCACGGGTAGATCTGATGCCTGAGCCATGGTCAGTATGCCGATAGTTTAGCCTCCGTCGAACTGAAGTAGCAGAGGAAAATAATTATGTAATAAATAATGTGACTGATGTGACAGCGTGACGCCGTGACATTCAGGCCAAGTTCTAACATCCATTAAGTGTGTTTTCTAAGTCATACTTAGCCTTAGCTACTTGTTGTACTTGTTATGGTTTCACCGGTTATGGTCACCTGCTCCGGATCTTTTGTTTTTCCGCGTTCTCATGCCTGCCCATTATACTTTTCTTTCATCTTTCCTTTCTAGTATCTTTTGTCTCACTGTTACTCCACTCCCATATGCTTTACTCCACGTCCATACATTCTTACTCCACTTACTCCACTACCCCGAGTATTATGACTCAGTACTGTTCTATACTTAGTTACCTTGGGTAGTTGTCTCTACGTATATAAACTCTGTAGGTACTGCTGTATTCCTTACGCTTTACCAATCGTATCCTTCCCTTACTCTTCTCTCTTATCGCCCTCAAGTCTTTGTCACTTGTCTGCAACCTGAGTCTTTATAAGATTAAGGTCGTAACATTTGGTAAAGCGTCTACATCTCACCTTGCAGACAACAGCCTAGCGAGCTTGCTGTAGTGGTAGTGCATACGGCAGATCTACCAACCGAACGGACGTAATTTTTTCGCGTCGAGGCTTTCACAAGCGTAGTCATCAGGGCAGGAGTTTATGCCAAGTAGCAGCCGACAAGGAAAGAAACGACTTGTCGAAGAAGAATTAGCCGCATATCACGACGGATTGTTGCGAGAGATCGAGTTACCGAGTAGCCCGACATCGAGACCGGAATCAGCACCACAATCAGACATTGACGAGGAAGTAGATCAAATAGTGGACAGTTTTGCGGATATTCACATCGACAACGAAGACCAATCAGAGACGAAGGAACCATCAGACATGTCGACCACGGAAAGTACCAAGTCAATTATCCCCGATCCCGGTTGGTTCGAGGGAAGCAGAGAGAGATTTGAGGACTGGTGGAGGAGCATTCAGCTGTTCATAAAGTTTAACGGGATCACTGACAATGATAGGATGATCATAGCGGCCATATCCAGGATGAGAGGAGGAGTAGCCGGAAGTTTTTCAGCACTCATAGCGGACAAAGTCACCAACCCAGACGTAACATTCACGTGGAAACAATTCGAGAAGCAAGCAAAGGAGTTGTTTATCGATGGAATGGACAAAGAGAAGAGCGAGATAGCTATCGAGACTATGACCCAAGGAAGAAAACCCATCGTGGATTTCCTAGTCGAATTTACCTTGATGATGAACAAAGCGGGAACGGACGATCAACACGCCATCTTCTTGCTGAAGAAGAACGTCAAAAAGGAAACCATTCGCACCATTCTATCATTCCCAACCGACAAAGTCCCCACCACATTCAACGGATGGCTCGAAGTCATAAAAGCAGTAGGAATGGGAACAGAGACGATGAGTTTGTTCGACAAACACACCGCGACAGGAGTCACTTATGGAGGAAGCGGTCAACCCATGGAATTAGGAAGGTTCGAAACTGCTAGAGTCCAAACCCCGAATAATCAGAGGAAGTGTTTCAACTGTGGAAAGTTCGGACATTTTGCTAGAGAATGCAGGCAGCCGAAGAAGACCGTAACGTGTTACAATTGTAACAAGCCAGGACACATCGCCAGGAATTGTAGGGCACTGAAGAGAGCTAGGACTAGGGAAACGACCGAGGACAGTTCACAGGATGAAGAAGATGCCACCGAGAAGCAGGATTTTGCCGAAGGGTCCGATTGAGCGCAAAATCTCGACCCATAAATCGTAGAGTCTCTCCCCATGTAACAACAAATTCGAAATCCAAGTATGTTATTCCTTTCAAAAGAGACTCAACGCGCAAAATTCTGCTGGATGCAACCATCAAAACCAAGAACGGAAACAAAACGGTCAAGGCCCTTATCGACTCGGGAGCACATATGACGATGATAGCAACGGAGTTGGCAGAGAGAGAGAAATTGAAGAAGGTCAAATGGCAACAACCCATTCGCATGAGAAATGCAGACGGAACACCAAATCGGACAGGGATATTAACGGAGGACACCAAAATCCAGATGGATCTAGGAGGACATAAGGAGGAAATCAAGGCACTGGTATCGGACATTTCGAGCGCGGATATCTTTCTTGGATACGACTGGTTAATTCAACACAACCCGGAGATCGACTGGATAAACCAAGAAGTCAGATTTACACGATGCCCCAGTACATGCACTACACCACACCAAACGATTCCTTTTTCTCGACGGCTAACCACTGATGTGGACAGCGCTATGGAGGAAAAAGAATCAGATCCCACCAACCCCGAAGATCTACCCGATTACATTCGACCATTTACGCACTTGTTTAACAAACGGAATTTTGAGCAATTACCAGCTCGAACGGAATGGGATCATGAGATCAATCTAATGGAGGATGCACCAAAGGAGATATAATCGAAGGTTTATAGCATGACGCCAAAGGAAAGGGAGGAACTGGATAAGTTCTTAGATGAGAACCTAGCATCGAAACGAATTCGACCATCCAAATCACCATACGCTGCCCCTTGTTTCTTCGTACCAAAGAAAGATGGATCACTCCGACTATGCCAGGACTACAGGAAACTCAACGAACATTCGATCAAGGACAAAACGCCGTTACCGCTCATAAGCGAAGTACTCGACCAACTGCGAGATGCGAAATACTTCAATAAACTGGACATTATCTGGGGTTACAACAATGTCAGGATCAGAGAAGGAGATGAATGGAAAGCAGCGTTTATCACCAATCGTGGATTATTCGAACCTACCGTCATGTTTTTTGGAATGAGCAACTCCCCGGCGACCTTTTCTCGTATGATGGCAACCATATTCCAAGAAATGATCCAAGAAGGTACACTGGTCAACTATATGGACGACTTCGCGATTCCAGGACGTACCAAAGAGGAACTACGTGAACGGACTATACGTTTCCTGAAAATCGCCGACAAACATAGTCTATTCTTCAAATGATCGAAATGCGAATTCGACGCCACGGAAATTGCCTTATTAGGCACAGTTGTAGGAAATGGAAAAGCTACTATGGAAAAGGAGAAGGTCAAAGCCATAAAGGAATGGAAAATGCCACGAACAATTAAGGAGGTAGAGAGCTTCTTGGGATTCACAAACTTTTACAGATGCTTCATACAAAACTTCAGCATCATCGCAGCTCCACTTAATCAGTTGAAGGGAGGAGGAAAAGAGTGGAAATGGAAGAAGCACAACAACAGGCATTCGACAGCATCAAAGATTCATACGAACCAGTATTGGCATTGCCAAATGACTATGAAAGTTTAGACTTGAGGTGGACGCATCAAACTATGAACGGGAGCAGTCCTATCACAGGAACAGGAAGGAAAATGGCATCCAATTGCATTCATGTCCAAAACGTGACTGAAGCAGAACGAAACTATGAGATCTATGACAAGGAGTTACTGCTATAGTCAAGGCACTGAAATTATGGTGACAGTACCTGTTGGATGCGAAGGAACAGTTCGAATCTGACAGACACGAAAACCTGAAGTACTTCAGAGACCCACAGAAACTGAACGCTCGACAAGCAAGATGGTACCTTATGCTGCAGGAATACGATTTTGCACTACGACACATACCTGGAAAATCCAACACCAAAGCCGACATCCTCTCCCGCATAGTCAAACCAGATACAAGCTGAGACAACAGGAACATGGAGATGTTCAAAGGAAAGGAGTTCGTACGAAGAATCGTTGAAGAAACGCCAGTATATGAAGCCACCATTCTACGATCTCGACAATCGAGATATCACCCGACCAACAGATCTTGGAAGTTATCAGAAAGTCGAGGAGGAGGGAAACCATGGTAACTGCAGGAATTGGCGAAACAACCGAGAAAGTGTGGGAGAAAGAAGGGATAATTTACCGACAAGGACGATCTATGTGCCGGATGAAAGGGAACTTGCGAGATCAAATCCTACACGATCACCACTATCCCCCGACGTCGGACACCCTGGACAACATCGGATGCTAGAACTGTTGAAGCGGACGTTCTGGTGGCCCACGATCAAGACGGACGTCAGAGATATGTCAGAGGATGTGACATGTGTCAAAAGAACAAGATCATTCGCAGACCCGAACCAATCATGTTGAACCCATTACCGGTCCCGGAAGGCCCTTGGCAGGAGATTTCTATTGATATGATCGGACCTCTGCCTAAGTCCGAAGGCAAAGATGCTATTGTTGTTAGTCGACCGGTTCTCAAAGATGATCCACCTTGTCCCACCACTACGACTCTCACGTCAATCGAATTAGCGCATCTATACAAATCGGAGGTCTGGAGGCTCCATGGAATTCCCCGAAGAATCATCAGTGACAGAGGACCGCAGTTCGCATCTAAATTCATGAAGGAGTTATGCACATCATTGGGGATAGAAAGGAACCTATCAACGGCATATCATCCTCAGACGGATGGACAGACGGAACGCATCAACCAGGAAGTCGAAATGTATTTGCGGAATTCATCAGCTATCGACAGAACGATTGGACGAAATGGCTTACCTACGGCAGATGTACAGTGACCCCGGCCCGGTCCTAAGCTGGGCGTTACGTCGATAGAAATACTCAGAGTTCTAAAGCGTAACAAAGGAGACCTCCTCGATGAATCGAGAAGAGTAACTCAAATGCGCCGTTTATAGTACTAAGAGCTTGAGAGCGGTTTATAGAGCTTAGCAATTAAGTCTAACGGTTCAAGCGTTATAGTAGAGTAAGACTTTGTATTCAAGTCTCCACCTAACCAAGTAGAAACGTTGTTTCTACATGGTAAAGTTGAGCGACTTATATATGTTTTACAAGTACTCTATATATAACTACGATCAAACTTCTTAAGGTACCGAGACTTGACTCGGGAACGACTCGGGAACTATAAAGAAGTTTTCGTAATACTAAAATAGAAAGGAAGAACTTCTTCGGAACAAATGATCATTAATTATAGAAGGCTAAATAAGTAAAGTAATCCGGATCATTAAAGCGGATCAATAAGAGATATAAAACAATCACAATCAGAGACGCAAATATAAGTACAATAAAAGGTAAACATAATTGTAGTTACAAATGTAGTAATTACTATGAGAAATATAACCGTAAATGTCACGGTTCATAACACTATCCCTTTCCTAAGATAGTTTACCAGAACTATCTAAATGTCAGGATGTCCTTCACCGCTCATGTTGTATTCCGCAACATCGTCGTAAGTATATTCGTCGCCTGCGTCATAAGGTTCTGGCGACGGGGATCGTTGGTGTTGAGGGTGTTTAAAAGACGGAAGGTTACTGGAAGCTGTTCTTCCAGAGTGACGATAGGAGGGAGGGATGGATAGCGCAAGGTTTCCGTACTTGCTGTTGTTGTTGTATTTCGACCTAGGTTTGGGTTTAGGTCGATAGAGTGGTCGATAGGTTGGTCCAAGTTTGGTGGTGGTAATTGGACGGGAAGTTGAAGTGGTGTCGGAGGTATGGAGGGTGCTGGTTGGTACACCGGACTGTTTGGACTGTAGTTTGCTAGACTGTAGTATGAGGGGGTGTATGGTGGCGTAGGAAGTTGGCGTTCTGGCAGTATAGGAGTATGGACTGGACTCTGAGGCTGTGACTGCGGTTGGGTTAATAAGGGTGTCAACGTATGCCAGGGCATTTGGGGAAAGTTCCCTGCGTGCAATTCCCGCATAAGGATTTCGGGAACAAAATTTGGCAAAGTGTCCAGGTGCCTTGGTGTCGCAGTAATGGCAGTAATATAGCGAGCATTCCGTCTGGATATGACCCATTCCGCTACATAGTTTGCAGGGTGCACGTCCACGTCGATACGAGGGAGCAACTCCTGGTGTGCGAGTAACCGGATGATGGTTCGACGGATTTGGAGGAGGCGGTACTCCTGGGTGTGGTATAACCAATTCATGAAATTGCTGTGGTTGTATAGAAGATGGGGGAGTTGTGATACTGTCAGATTGGGGGTGCTTCCAGAAGACGATTCATGTCCGTCTGTAGATGATTTACCGATGTCCGAATCTTTGTGAAGTGGGTAGCATTGATGTCTCTGACTCTCCTGAAGATCTCATTACCATGGGGAGACCTCGGGAGATGGCGTGCCAGACGAGTGAGGCGGGCGTCCATTTCCTCCATTGCTTGAAGGTATGAACGTCTTGCAGAAGTAAGCTCATCAATGTGAGCCCCGATGTCGTGCACGATTTCAAAGAGTCGAGGAACGCGGCCGTGACCGGACAGAAAGTTTGAGGCTGTTCGTTCATGTAGAAATGCATGTCGAACGGTGGCATTCTTGTCAATGGATGTCTCTTCTTGACAAGGAGAATTGCGTGGCGGTTGTGGGGGAGAAGGGGATGGAGATGTTGGTTTCGAATCAGAATTACTGGTTTGGTTCTTCTGATTAGTGGCATTGAGAGGAGAGGACGATGAGAGAGTAGTTGCGAGGACTTGTTGGATGGCTTGTATGTTGCTCATGAAGCTGGGGAGTTAACTGAGTTTCTTCAAGGCTTTATACTCTCCAAGTATCTCGCTCGAATTTGTAAGATCTTCTTCAGATTCCCATGAGTCCTCTGACGGTCCATATCCTTGCCATCTGACAAGATATTCCAATCTTGTTGCGAGTCTTCCATTTCCAAGCGTTTCTTCCTTGCTCTATGGTTTAGGATCGCTTCGACTTCATACTCTTCTTCTCCTGACACTAAGGTCGGAGGCGGTTGTGGATTATGCTTTCCATAGACGTCATTCTCTACTACGGGTGTGAGCAGAGATGCATGGAATTTACTATGTATCTTCCATCGTTTCGGAAGTTCTAACTCATATGTGGTAGGAGAAGTTCTTCTAATTATCTTGAAGGGTCCTTCTCTTCTTTGACTGAGCTTCTTTGATGCGTACGGCACGGGCAAGTTTCGGTTATCTAGCCAAACTCTATCTCCAACCTTTAATGCATTCCAGGGTCGGTTACTTCGGCTAGCCATCTTTAAGCGTGCTTGTTCATGTGCTTCAATTGCTGCTTCTCTCGCTTGTTCTAAGAATAATGTCTTCTCTTCGATAGAAGGTACATTTGATTCTTCTTTGTTAATGAACGCTTTAGGATTGTATCCTAATATGAGTTCTGAAGGTGAGTGTTGTCTTCCTGCATGTGGTTTAGTATTGTGAACGAATTCAATCATAGGAAGTGCTCTTCTCCATGTATTAGGATTTCTTGAAGTGTAGACTGCAAGATAGAATTCTATTTCTTGATTGTATCGTTCTGTAGTTCCATCAGTTTGTGGATGATAAGCTGTTGAAAATGCGGGCTTGATGTTAAGCTTTTCATAAAGTCTTTGCATAGATTTGGCTGCAAATCGAGGGTCTCGATCTGAAATGATCTTTTGAGGTGTTCCATATTTAGAGAATACCTTATCGATTAGCATTTCGGCTATATCATCAGCTGTTGCTGTCTTCTTTGTAGGGGTTAGAATTATCCCTTTCGTAAGTCCATGGTCCACTATGGACAATATTGCATCATAGCCATCACTAGGGGGTAGATCTGTGATAAGATCCATAGATATTTGTGTAAATGGCTTCGTTACTTGAGGTCCTTTGATCGGTTGCATCGGAGGTTTGAGTGGATGTCTGTTAATTTTATACTGTTGACATATGGGGCATCCTTTGACGTAGTTCTGGACATAAGTGTTCATTCCTGGCCAGTATACTTCCTTCGTTAATTTTCGAAGCGTTTCGGCTATTCCAGGGTGTCCAGCTGATTCATGATCATGAACTCGGGTTAAGAGTTCTTTCTTGATGTCCGAGTCATCCGGAATCACAAGTCTTCCTTGATAAGTATAGATGTCTTCTTCACGAGTAAACTGCTCTGATGGTGTGATAGTGTCCTTCTTTTCTTTGATCTTCTCTTCTATTTCTTCGGTTAAGAAATTGATAAACTTTGTAGAAGGTAGAGCAATTAAGTTCTCATTGTCTACTCCTTCTGGAGTTAGATCTGGCCGTCTACTCAGGGCATCGGCTAGGACATTCTTATTTCCAGGAAGATGTTTGATGACATAATTGAATCTGGTCATATATAACATCCATCTCGCTTGTCTTCGGTTTAATTGTTGGGGTTCCTTCCATCGGGTAAGGTTCTCGTGATCCGACCAAATTAGTAGTGGCTCAGGTGATCCTTCGACATAATGTCTCCATTCTTTCAATGCTCTGATGATTGATAAGAATTCCTGATCCGAAACATGATAGTTCCTTTCGGCTGGATTGAGAGCTTTTGAATAATAAGCAACTGGATGCTTATCTCCATTCGAGTCTCTTTGTAGTAAGACTGCTCCAGTGGCAAATGCGGAGCACATCACATTCTATTTCAAATGGTTTGGTTTGATCTACCATTTGTAGTACTGGTCGTTTTAGGAATTGTTGTTTTAGGGTTTCAAATGCTTTCTGTGCATTTGGATTCCATTCGAATTTCTTCGTTTTCCTCATAAGAGAGTTTAACGGTTGGGCGATTGTTGCATAGTTGTGAATGAACTTTCTATAGAAGTTGCAGAATCCAATGAATTGTCGAACATTCTTGACCGTTTGTAGTACAGGCCAGTCTTCGATTCCTTTTAGTTTAATTGGATCCATTTCGATAGAATCTGGAGTGATAATAACTCCAAGGTATTCTAGTCGTTGCGTTTCAAATTCGCATTTCTCTGTCTTGAGGTAGAGATGATTCTTCTCTAGTATTTGTAGAACTTGCTTGGTAAGTTCATCAAGTTGTTTTTGTGTTTTTGTATGGATTAAGATATCGTCCATATAGATAATGACTCCTCCATTATCAATTAATTCTTTGAAAATGTGGTCCATCATTGATTGAAATGTGGCTGGCGAGTTTGTCATTCCAAAGAACATGACTGTAGGCTCATATAATCCATTAGGTGTTCTGAATGCAGCTTTCCATTCATCTCCTTCATGAATTCTGACGTTGTTATAGCCTAGTCTGACATCTAGCTTTGTAAACCATTTCGAATCCTTTAGTTTATCCATGATTCGAGCAATGTTGGGAATAGGGTGAGCATTCTTAATCGTGTTTTGATTAAGATAGCGATAATCTTGACAAGGGCGTAGATCTCCTCCTTTCTTTCCTACAAAGAAGAAAGATGATGCCATGGGTGATTTAGATTGTCGTATGTATCCCTTTCGTAGGTTTTCAGCTATGAACTTGTCTAGTTCTTTTCGTTCTATAGGCGTCAGATTGTAAACTGGCATTCTCTTGGGTTTGAAGTCAGTTTGAACTTCAATTTTGTGATCCCAAGGGCGTCTTGGTGGTAGTTTCTCTGATTCTACTTTGTTGAATACTTTAAGAAACTTGTGAAATCTTTTCGGAACTGCTTTACAGGATCAGATTCCATTTTCTTCTTTTCAGCTTTGTTGAATAGTTGTTGCGAAGTATTGCTTTTGGAATTGATTTCTATAAAGATGTTGTTGATATAGTTGACTGATGGTCCTCTAGAAAGCTTTAGAGTTGAGTCGTCATTTCATCTCTCCACTTTAGAGTTTGTGCTGTCCAATCTATTGCTGGATTGAATTTTCTTAGCCATGATATACCTAAGAATAATTGGTGGCTTCCAAGCGAAACTATGTTTGCTTGAATCATCATCTTGTTGTTGTTGATTTCGATGTTGAGTAGAACATAATGTGTGCATATTCCTGATGCGTTTCTTGATCCATCAGCATTTAAAGTGTGTTTGATTCGTTTTAGCGGAAATTTTGGAAGGTAATACTTTTCCACTAGCTTGTGGTCAATAAATTCACCTGCTGCTCCTGAATCTATTAGTGCGGTTAGTTTAATAGGGTTATCGTCTTCGATGTGAATTTTAATTGGTGCTATCATAGTTGTTCCTTTAGGTGACTGAAGATCTATCATTTGGACTGGATCTTCAGAAGTACTCAAAAATTTCCGTCTTTTGAGAATTCGTCGAAGTCATCTTCTTCTTCTTCAATGTTGTAGACCATAGCATTTGGATCTATGGGTTCCTTCTTTTTCCAAGTCTTTTGCTTCTTAGGTTTTCCGTTTCCTTGTTTCTTCTTTCGATCTGTTCCTGTATTTCGGTCCAGGCTTGTTTTTCCTCCTTGTTTAATGTATAGCTTCCTTGCTCGACAGTCTCTAAACCAGTGTCCTTTCTTGTGACAAAAGAAGCATTCTCCTCTTTTAAGAGCTGCTCGTTGGTCATCTGTGAGGATATTGTTAATAAATTCCTGGACTGCCTGTTTGGGTGTTTTTCGTTGTCTGATGAAGTTAACTTCTTCTTCATCTTCGTCTTCGGAATCAGATTCGTCTGATTCTGATTCTGATTCTTCGGAATCATCATCTTGTCCGAGTTGATTGAGTTGGTAGTAGATTCGGTCAACATCCATGTCCCACTCGCTTCTTGCGGGTTTATGTTGGACTGGTTCACTGTAGATGTTAGTATATCTTGGGATACTCTTTTGGTTATTCCTTTGAGATCGGTGTTTATTTTTCTTGTGTTGTTTGTGTGATCTGAAGGATTGGCCAAAATTACCTGCTGCTTTTCGTTGTTCCAGAACGATTCTGTAGGCATTTCTGGCGGCGTCTTTCCACTCTTGTAGTGTTTTTGGAGTGAATCTAATTGCTTCAATTCGGATGTCTTTGTCGAGTCCTTCTGCGAAGTATGCTCTGAGTGCAGTGCTATCTGGTAATCCTGCTTGTGAGGATAAGACTGAGAATCCACTGATATAGTGTTCAATGTATTCGTTATTTTGTCTATAGCGTCGTAGTTGTTGTTCTGCTTCATATCCTTGTTGGGCTGGTGCAAACGCCTGTTCAAGAGAATTCTTGAAGTCTGCCCAGCTTGGATAAATTGGGTGCGTGGCGAGGAAATCTGATTTCCAATTGGATGCGGCTCCTTCAAGTAATCCAAGGGTATAGTTGATTTTGGAATTTTCGGTTGTAATTCCATAACTGTTGAAATAGAGTTCGAGGGATACCATCCATGGTCTATATTGTCTAGGATCTCCATAATACCTGTTTGGTTTCGGGTATTTGATGTTGGGAATTTGTGGTGGTTGTGCCATAGCTCCTGCTTGACTTCCTCCTGGACTTCCTGGTGGGGATTGTGGTGGGGTAGGCGTTCTTGGAGGCGTCGGTTGAGGGCTTTGTGGAAGGCTTGAGTGTGAATTTCCTGTCGGACTTCTGTCACTTTTCGTTTCCTCCTTTGGACTTTTTGTGTCTTGTTTACTAGGTCCTGGATTTCCGTTTCCAGAATCTGGATTTCCTTTCCAACTGTTGTTTCTGGCCAGTCAAAAACTGGTTGCGAAGGTTCTTGATCTTTTCCTTTTTCTTGATGATCTGATTTTGCAGATTGTGTAGCAGATCGGAGGTTTCTGATTGCTTCTGCTGTGAGTCTGTTTGTTCTATCACTTTCGTCTTGACTGCTTGTTCTGATTGGTGGGAGATTTGCTCTAGATCTTTCTGCGATAAATTTCTGTGTTTGGTGTTCAAGATATTCAGCTGCAACTCGTTGTTGCTCGTTATCTTCGAAGTAGTAGCTTCTTCCTGCTTTGGTATCGGTATAGTACCACTTCTTGGTCTTGTCTTCCTTGGTAGCGGTTCGCTTGAATAGGTTGCTAAAGAATGTCTCCGTTTTGGCAGTGTTCGTTCAATACCAGACCAAATTTCTGGTATTGCTTTGAATGGTAAATTTTGTTGTGTACAAAACTCACAAGTACAATTCTGTAAATCCGTGGTTAGTGTTCCTTCAATTGGACTCACTTTACCTAGTCTTTCAAGACTCTTCAAGTACAGACCCTTGGTGGTCAAGTTTTAAAGTCTTTACTGACTTCGAGTACAGACCCTCTATTGGTCGAGTGTTTAAAGTCTTCACTGACTGCGAGTACAGACCCTCTGATTGGTCAAGTTTTAAAGTCTTTACTGACTTCGATTGTTATAGGCAATCGTGTAACTAGTCCACCAGTTACCAGTGTCGGTTGATCCTTTTCCGTTGACAAACAACTAGTAGTTTTAAGACAGTCTAGTGTTTATCCGCGGTAACCCAAGTTCAACTTTATTATGTGCACTCGATGGGTATCTCGGCGAGCGAATTACTCTGTCCTGATCACGGAAGAGGAACGTTTCTACTTAATGTTACAGTGACCCCGGCCCGGTCCTAAGCTGGGGCGTTACGTCGATAGAAATACTCAGAGTTCTAAAGCGTAACAAAGGAGACCTCCTCGATGAATCGAGAAGAGTAACTCAAATGCGCCGTTTATAGTACTAAGAGCTTGAGAGCGGTTTATAGAGCTTAGCAATTAAGTCTAACGGTTCAAGCGTTATAGTAGAGTAAGACTTTGTATTCAAGTCTCCACCTAACCAAGTAGAAACGTTGTTTCTACATGGTAAAGTTGAGCGACTTATATATTTACAAGTACTCTATATATAACTACGATCAAACTTCTTAAGGTACCGAGACTTGACTCGGGAACGACTCGGGAACTATAAAGAAGTTTTCGTAATACTAAAATAGAAAGGAAGAACTTCTTCGGAACAAATGATCATTAATTATAGAAGGCTAAATAAGTAAAGTAATCCGGATCATTAAAGCGGATCAATAAGAGATATAAAACAATCACAATCAGAGACGCAAAATATAAGTACAATAAAAGGTAAACATAATTGTAGTTACAAATGTAGTAATTACTATGAGAAATATAACCGTAAATGTCACGGTTCATAACAGCAGAATTCCACTACAACGATAAAGTCCACTCTGCCACGAAGAACACACCGTTCTTTTTGAATCACAGATTCCATCCATGGAAAGGGAATCACAGTCTACCTACGTTCAACCCAGCGGCAGCAGATTTCTCATCAGAGTTAGAGAAAGCCCGAGAAGAAGCTAAAGCGGCAATGGAAGAGAACAATGATCTTATGCGAAACCGAGGAAACCATGGAAATACCTCTAAAGTGTTCTCACCCGGAGAGAAGGTCTGGCTAGAAGCAGTTAACATTCATTCCAACCGACCATCACGGAAACTTGACAACAAACGCTATGGACCTTTCGAGATTGTCGAAGCTGTCGGAGATCGGTCATACAAGATTCACTTACCTGAGTCCTGGGCAATCCACAATGTATTCCACACTTCATTGCTCACACGATGTCACAAACCCGAGTTTGACAGCCAACACCACCCTACCCCGCCACCACCTGATATCATAAACGAAGAAGAAGAGTATGAAATCGAAGAGATCCGAGGACATAGGAAGTGAGGAAGAGGAACCCAGTATTTGGTACATTGGAAAGGTTACGGAAACGAAGAAGACACATGGTTACCAAGATCAGCCTTGGAGAATGCGAAAGACATCCTAGACGAGTACGAGAAAACACGGTCGTAGGATATAAAACCCAGTGAAAGCACTCCAATCGGTATCCAACAATCGTCAATGTCTTTCCTCGCCAACTCCCCAACCCTCTCAGCTGTCGGTGGTAACACCAACATCTACGACGCCCAAGCCCTCTTTGGAGGCCAACACCTGGTGCACGCCCATCAGGATACGTCAGACTATCTTCTTTTCCAATCACATGTCCAAACACCGCTCATCATGAACCCACCCAAAGAAGCCATGCCTATGACAGATGAAGAAAAGAAAGAGCTAATTTTGAAGTTAAAGAAGGAGAAGCGGATGATTAAGATGTTGAAAGATGTGGTAGAAATGGCGGAGTTAACAAACTCTGGTCTGTTGGAGCAATTAGAAGGAGATAGGACCGGATGGAACGCGGGATGGTAGATAGCAGATTTGGAACATCTGCCTAAAAGAGGAGATGGAGAATATTAGATAAACCGAAACTTTTCCTTGTCTCTCTCTCTCAGAACACCTCACATCCCTACCAACAAACATGTCTAACACTCCCCCTTTCACCAACACCCTTGCCTATGACACCGAGATTCACACCACATTCAACAACAACCTACGCTCTGTTGAACAACAAAGAGAAACCATCCTCATTATCTTAACCAATTTAGCTCACATTCGTAACCTAGGAGGCACTCTTAGTACCGTCGCCACCAACACGTCAACAGTCTTAGTATCTGTCCAACTGCTATTCAACAAAATCGTCAAAGACACAAACATCCAAAGTCAATTGGACAGGTTGGTTGATGACGCCAGAGAACTATCCCTCACCCATATCGAACTCAAAGCCCATGACATTTCTATCAAACTTGCCTATCTACTACGTGCCATGCCAGAGGTCGGATCTGAGGAAAAGATCAACTAT
Organism: Agaricus sinodeliciosus; assembly: GCA_022315185.1. Classification (NCBI taxonomy): domain Eukaryota; kingdom Fungi; phylum Basidiomycota; class Agaricomycetes; order Agaricales; family Agaricaceae; genus Agaricus; species Agaricus sinodeliciosus. The sequence continues at coordinate 18,806 of JAHTMV010000045.1, forward strand.
GCCCGCACAGTTCTCAAGGCTTACTTAGGTGACGACGCCGACGTCCCTACCCGTTCCAACTCGCCTACATCCCTCCCCACTCGAATCAAAAGCCCTTCTCCATTTCCCCCCCCTTTCGAAAACGACCTCCGATTGAAAGCCAACTTTAATGTCGAAGCTCTACGACTCAAAACCTTCTTAAGGCAATACGAACCATCTGTCGAACCCATCCCATTCGTTCCTCCTGGAGGATACACCACACTCATCGAAGGAGGAGAGAACGATGAAACCTTCTGGAAGGAAGTTGTTTACACGCTCTTTGACAAACTCGCCGTTGAAGAAAGTTACGCAGGAGATAGCTATTTTGTAGCCCAAGTCGGAATGCCCAACGCTCCACACTTCATTGGCCGTGTCGATTTCGATAATCATATCATCGGATCGAAGAAGAAAGCGATACTCACACTTCTCCACACCCTCAAGCACTAAATTTTCGTGTGGTCACGAAACCTAAACGGAGAGTATTGTTATGGTTTCACCGGTTATGGTCACCTGCTCCGGATCTTTTGTTTTTCCGCGTTCTCATGCCTGCCCATTATACTTTTCTTTCATCTTTCCTTTCTAGTATCTTTTGTCTCACTGTTACTCCACTCCCATATGCTTTACTCCACGTCCATACATTCTTACTCCACTTACTCCACTACCCCGAGTATTATGACTCAGTACTGTTCTATACTTAGTTACCTTGGGTAGTTGTCTCTACGTATATAAACCCTGTAGGTACTGCTGTATTCCTTACGCTTTACCAATCGTATCCTTCCCTTACTCTTCTCTCTTATCGCCCTCAAGTCTTTGTCACTTGTCTGCAACCTGAGTCTTTATAAGATTAAGGTCGTAACAGTACTACTCTAGTCTCAGCTCACCATTCCACACATAAGTGATCATCCTCTATCACTGCATATCACTATGCTGTTCAACATACTTGTCTTGTGCCACAAGAGAGAGATATAATTAAAATACACTGTACTGTGCCTTGACCAAAAGTTCTCCAACTTATTTATGCTCAAACAAACACAAACACATGATCATCCTTCGACTGCTGCTATTGTATTGCTGTTCTTTCTCCCACATACTGTTATAAAGGCTTATTGTCACTTCTATTGTGGCATTTCTATCACTCCTCCAGACTCATTTATCCCATGTCCCCCTACTACTGATGATCCCCTTGTCGACCAACTCCTCCAGCAAGCCTGGAAGTACGCTCTCTACATCTATGCCTATAATGAGTATGGACAATATGTCAGAACCTATGAGGCCAACTTATCAGATAGTTGGCATCATGGATGGCAGGCTTATCCTAGTCCAGGGTTGGACATGGTGTACACTCATCTATATCTCAAGATTCAGGATATCGAGAAGCTCATCACCTTCATCAAGTGGCAGCTAGAAGATGAACAGTATGAGTTGGAAATAGCATTCACTTGGCTGCATGACTCGAAATCCACTAACTGGACTGCTAAGGCAAATGATCAAGATTGGATTACTCCATAGGATCCAGATTAGCCTCAGTTCACCACTGTTCTGCTGTCACAAGGTGTAGATCAACCAGAGTTCTATAATTATGAGAATCCTACAGATTGATGTTTCAGATCGAGGTATTTATAGGAATTGTTTCATCTTGTGTTCTGTTTCATATTTATATTTCATAATCCATTTTACGTAACATTTCAGATAGTGTTTCATATTTATTATTTCACCTTGTCACGCAAGTATCATAAATCAACTTGCTAGTTTCACATTCTGTCTCAGTTATTAATAGAAGTAGATAGAATGTATTTTAGGCATGCTTCTGACAGGAGGATCAAAGTCAAGCTTTGATCTTCTTTCAGGGCATCTGTGTAACTGTAATAAGATCTACTCTTTATTCACTCTCATGATCTAAACCTTCACCTGATATCCACTCAAGCTATTCTTGCTACTGTTAGCCTTAACATGTTAAGGTTATCGTGATCAGTTGAGTTCAAGTGCATTCTATAGTCTCGATCTTGTATGGTTCTCAAACTATAGAAGGATTAGCAGTTAGACCACTTGTCTTGCCAACACATAATGGTACCCACATTTAGGGAACATTGACTATTAATGAGTCATGTGCTTCTAGATAGGTATCAGGACCACTGTCAGGATCTTAACTGATCTTTCGGCACTCTTCATACTGAAACTGTAACAATAACTGCACAGTTTATACCTGAGTACTTAACAATTTCAGCCACCATTTGTACACTTCAGTGGTCAAGCGATTCTCATTGACACTGAGGTGAGCATCATATATAACATTGTAGAATATGTTACTCATTTGTATTAGATTAATGTTGTGCTTTAGGTGAATATATTTAGTAGTCAACTGATTCTCATTGACACTGAGATTAACATTGCACTTTATTGATGGTGACTTGGAGCATGTGATCAAGCAAATTATTGATGAATGCCAATGAGGGTGAGGTAAACAATATCTCATGCAATGGAAAGGTTTTCCATCTGCCTATGATGAGTGGATTCCTCATCAGCTTCTACAAGACAACATTGCACTTGACAAGTGGAAATCACGCCCTTCACAAGCAACTAGGGCCTACCAAGGGTAACCCTAGGGTGAAACACAAGCTACCCTTACCCTTACCCCAGATTACCCTACCCTTTACCAAGGGTAGAGGGTTACCCTTGAAATTAGCAAGGATTACCCTTAAATCAGGTCATGTGACAAAAGGGTACACTTCTATCCTCAGGTGATATAGGTAACACAACAAATTTTGCCCAATTCACACCAAACCTGTTACAAATGTTGAAAATCAATTAGTTAACTGACACACTTGAATTTGACAGGGTTACCCCTCAAAACAGAGGGGGTAGAGGCGGGCTCTACTCTCAATGATACCCTAGGGTTTGGCCTACCCTTGGTGGGCCTTACAAGTGACCATGGATAGATAGTAATTCAAATCAATTAATTCAATTTGCTTCTAATTTTTGTTTTTTGTTTTTTTTTTGTTTGTTGTTTTTAAAGACACATTTCTTTTCTTTATGGATGGGGTGGGTGTAAGCCTTTCATCTTACTCCTCAAAAATCTATTAATAGTCATTCTGCTTTGGATAGTACATATTCGCCTATAAGAGACAGTCCTGTACAATGATTAGCTTCCTTTCTTTTTCTCTCTTTGAATAATATATCTCGAGTCTATTCAAATCCCCTCGTCTTTTCTCTCTTTGAACATACTATCCTCAAGCCATTTAGTGAGACTGCTTGGTCACTGACAGCAGCCTTCCAGTTATAGAATAATTGCCCATCCATGTTTCTATCACCCTCAACAATTTATCGAGTTAAGAGATGAAATGGACACTCATCAGTTTTGATGCTCTTGCATTAGAGCAAATAGAACTGGAATTTGATGTTGAGTTCACTGATTATATGAATGAGAATTGCATCTGATCCTTTGAGCTTCAAGTTTCATGGTTTTGCGATTACAGATTTGATAGGATAAGCATGGTTGAGACCAAATCTGAGAAAGGGGTGTAAACAACTGGCAGATTTGTCTTCAAGAAATTAAGAGCAGTCTTGAACGGATGCTCGAGTTGTCTGTCAATGGAAGATTGAATAGTAGGAACAGGATGTTTTCTGTCGTCATCAAAATAGATGTTGTAAGTGACAGTGACTCAGTTGCCAGACTCCACGGGGAGCACCTCATGCTCAAAGTCACTGAAAAAGGCAGCTTAAGCCACAGATGGCACAGAGTAATCATGAAGCAGGGCAGATCCATCAAAATTGAACTTGCGGCCACAGTGTCTGTGAAGTAGATTACCACCCTTGTGCATAAATGGAAGTACAATGATGAGGGAACTGAACATATCCTCGCTACGAAGTGTGTCCTGATGAGCTTTGAAGACTGGATTTTCTCCTAAAAAAAGTATATATATAAGCTCTAGTTTAAGACATAGAACAATAGTCTTACCATAAAGAGAGTACACCTCTATAAAGTCCAAGCTATCAGCATCAAATTCCAACATGTTTTGTCATCACCTTTTCAAGTCACTACAAGAGTATGATTAGTATCTGTCAGATCTGAGGTGGCACCACTACTTGGTGCAATGTTATCAGAGCCATCCAACAAAAGCAAAAATAACGTCAGTAAAAACCCAGAATACAAACATGTAAATATAATAAGTAAAAGCCCAGGCATCCAGCCGTAAGGAGTTAAAGTCAGAAAAAAAGTCAATGCGACAGGTAAAGACATGTCTGCACTGGAGTTGGGGACATGGTCATGCCAGATTTGTTCCTCATATCTGGCTTTAGCAGTCTTGGAAACCTTGTATGTACATATTTTCACAGGCAAGTCAATGCAAGGCTTAACCCGTAACCGCTGCCTTTTAATCATCAGCCTGCCAGCTTGTCCCATATCTTCCATTATAGACCATTCGACTGTCATAAAAGCAATAAAAAACGTAGCCAAAAAAAACATTACAATTTCTTCATACACTACTAATCGAAACATATACTATCTACTATGATTGTCACCCCTTCCCTTGCAATTGCTGCTCATGGACTGAGCTATTACTTTCAGCATTGACTCTGCTTCGTGCAATGACCTGAAAAAGAATTAAGCTCTGTCCATAGATACTCGCAGACTCACTTACTATCCCTTGATCCCGGAAACTTCTCTTTGGTATCAGTGTGACATTATCCTCGGATAGTGTGGTGAATAGTGTAGTGATTTGGTAATTTTTCAGGTAAGCTCCCTCGAGTTGTAAATACAGATCACCAAACTTACCGTTTTTCTTTCCCAAAGCTCTTTCCCACTAACTGGAATGGTTGTACCAGCCTCAATCGCTCATTTCTAGTAGCTGTATGCATTAGTTTCACTGCATATATGCATATACTTGACATACCTAGAAGGGATAAGGGATAGAGGGATACCGGTGACTGGGCATGGTGGTGGTATGGAATGAAGAGGGGTCAGACGTGATTTCACCATTTAGGAGTCGAAAGAAAATCACGTAGTCGTCAGATCACCGTGGTCTTCTAAGTTCTTTCTTGCTAAGTACTTCCTCTAGCTTTACGGACAATTTTTTCACTCATCAGGATTTCTAAGAGTCGATTCTCCAGTACGTAGAGCCTCTAATATTCAATTTCTATCCACAACGGAGCTACAGGACACCATGAAATGTCTGGCTGTGGCTACTCCCTATCATCATCTATGAACTCGCGACACAATATCTCAATAACTAGTGCCCCGGTCGACTTAAAATTTCGCAGGGGAATAGATTTGTAGTATGTTCGTGGCAAGTTTTGAAAAAGGGCGACCAAAACTGGATCAGCAAATTATAAAATGGTGTTAGGTAATTTGACTGGTGAGCACTGTAAAACTCAAATATCTCAATAAATACTCATTCCCAGCTTGCCAAGCTCAGAGATCATTAGGTTCTATAGTACATACGCAAGTTTCAGCAATAACAAGCAAGAACTCGTTTCGGCATATCAAGATGAATCCCCTTTAAACTCCCTACTCATATCAAGTTCAGATTTGACCCTGGACTCGTGAAATTCAAGGACACGGTTAAACAGCCTTGCTCAAAAATATGCTGAAAGTTTGATGTTGAGCTGGGGAGAAATGCGATTGCGGCAACAGAAACTCTCTGAAGACTCAGTGAGTCATGTTAATTCTTATATAACCTGTCGTGTACTTATTCTCAGACTCTGAGACTCAACGCTCTTCAGGCCTGACACATACTTTACAAGCTCCCGAATTTTCCAGGCAGGGGGATGAGAGCTCGTTTCACAGTGCAGCTATCTTGTTTTAGAATTACCCTGTGAAGTGTGACCTATTTACTACTAAATCTCCCCATATTTGTGAAGGCCAGGTTAGACTTTCTTTCGACTCGCATGTAAGAGCACAACAATCCGGTACTGTCAATGAATGAGTATTGAAAAGTGTCTGAACTACAGGTATGTGATCTACAAGTTGATCAAAGCCTGGGAAACTCTTCAACATTCTTGTGACTGACAGACAAGGTCATTGAAAATAACTCGAGTGACTTAAATGGCATATAACTGACTTTCAACGTGTAGCTACTTGGCTGCGAGACTGGTTTACATCATGTTTTGATGCGAACTATCTTTTATTGACTTTGTATGGAATCCCACAGTCTGACAAAAGCAGGCATATTTGTGGCCACTCATGTAGACAAATTACCTGCCAGAAACTGACTTTCTTGTTTCATATTCTCAACCCAAGTATTCATTTTTTGACTTATATCGAGAAACCGAGACTACTATTTCAACAACTGGCTTGTATGTAAATGTTTGTGTTCAGGAATTTTACTGACGAAAACAGGCCAGCGAGACTGGAAAAGAATTGTCCAGAACAAATTCGAAAATTACAAGCGTGAGAGATTTGACTGATTCCGACACAAATACTCGACCCTGGGTTGCCTATTAGTAGCTGCCGCTTGTCTCTAGCCGAGCCCTGCCTTCTTCTCCCCACCCACCGCAGCCGAGGTGTCCAATTCGGGCATGGGAGAGTGATGTTCTTTCCACGTGACGCAAGCCGGGCATTGCCGGTAACGGCGGGATGAAAGGAAAGCGACTTTATAGTGACATCGAGGCGCATTACCCGTCTCTGTTTCGGGCCGTTGATTTCCTCGAGCCTCGTTTTCTTGGTGTTTCTTGCTCGATTTGACAAGTGGAAGTAGCTGTTAGTCTCATGGCCTCACATGATGACATATACGTGGCTTAATGTTCTAGTACTGCAGACGTCCATTAATAGGCGCTGCCTGGTAATCTAAATTTCATCCTGGCGGTCGACAAAGGGAGGCATAATTAGCACCTTGGTGAGTTAGAACTCTCTAATTCGGGCGTTCTCTTATCCTGACCATGCGTCTCTCTTTACTGGCCATCCGCCGCTTGCAGTACCGGTATGGCGAACTCACCGAGCCAATGTGCGTTCAAAGACTCAAACTCATCTCGATGCCAGGGAGTTTGCCCTTCTAATCTTTGGACCGACTTGCAGCGCCTACCCAGGAACGGCCCGCGCCTCCTGTAAGCCATGTCGAACGCGGTCAGTTGACATTTCCTTATTTTTCCCGACATTGTCAGTATTTTCGGCTCTTGTCATCAGGTTCATGTAGCACGCATTCTACGTGACTAGCTTTCATGAACACCGTCAATCTGGATAGGGTGCGTTTAAGCAAATTTGCCCCTGCTTGAACAGTGTGACCATGAATTTCTTCACATTTGTAGCTTTTCAAGTCCGTTTCGGCAGTGCTGATATTTTTTGGCAGGTTTTAGCACGGATATGAGTGGTGCAGGAGAGACCACACGTAAGACCGTTTTGGGCTCCGTCACCTTCTTTGACGCCAACTGATAAATTATACCAGCCCTTCTCAGGCATGCAGCAGCTAGTGCGGACGGATCGGCTCCTGGTAAGACTCTCCATGTGCAGCTCAGACCTTTCTGCCTTCGGACATTGATATATATATACCCTTCTGGTATTTTATAGAGTCGAGGACTAAGTCGCTTACACCTGCCAACGTTTTCGCGATTATGGCCGCACTTGGTATCGTTATAGCAGTTGCCGTTTTGGCTTTATTCAGCAAATCATCCGATGCTCTGGCCGTTGAGGATGGTGTTGGGAGACTACCCAGTACGTGATTTTTTACCTTGTTCATGCTCAGATAATCTTCAACTCTACCTTTTTAGTCATGGGATGGAATAGTAGGTGTTCTTAATTACAATCATCGCTGTCTGTACTGATCACTGGGGAATGTAGCATGGTATGCCTACATGGTTGGTGCTTGGTTATTTATCTTGTTGACTTTGGAGTGACAATTGGTGCAGTGTGAAATCAACGAAACTATCGTACTCGATAATGCAAAGCTCGTGAAATCGTTGGGTTTATTGGTTAATTTGCCCCATTGTTTCGCCCCCGTGAGATGTTGACTATTCTTCTGATTACGACAGGACGTCGGTTATAATTACATCAATATTGATGATTGCTATTCCGAAAAGCACCGGGATTCTAATGGCAATATTGTCGCGAGTAATTACCGTCTTCGCTCTCTAAGAAACACCGGATCTGATATTTTAAAATAGGCAAGGAACGTTTTCCTTCCGGCATGAGAAATTTAACTGATCAGCTTCACGAAATGGGCTTGTGAGTCGTACTCACCTTTTTGCTTCACGGTCTGACATACCGACTTGCCTATCACAGTAAAGCTGGCATTGTAAGTTTATCGCTCAATTTTTTTATTAATAAGTTGAAATTGATCATTGGTTTAGTACAGTGATTCTGGATGGTTCACTTGTCAACTCTATCCTGGTTCATACCAGAACGAAGACAGGTATTTTTTTTTTATTCCCTCATGTCTGATAGTCCCTGATGTATCGCCGAAGAGATATCAGTTTGTTCTCAGAAGACTGGGGCTTTGACCTTCTTAAGTACGCCGTCACCTTAACCGGGACTGAGACTGAGTACTGATGCCTTTTCTCGTAGATATGATAACTGTGCTGGTTAGTGTCTGCTTGAACTGGATGACGCCTAGAATTGTAACTATCCTCGGTCGCATGTAGTACCTTTTGATGAAGTGATCAAGGAAGGAATGGTCGGAAGTGAGTAATCGTTTTCCAAGTTCTGTGCCAGAAGCGAATGCCGATTTTCATCAGAGTATAAACGTATGTCTGACGCCATTGAGAGGTTGAGGAAGCGTACCGGCAAATCTATACTGTATTCTTTGTGCCAATGGGGACGAGTAAGTTGTAGTCTAAACCACTTACAAGTGGAGTTCGTCGAAATTAATCCACATCCATAGGAACAACCTTGGCTTTGGGCGAAGAGACTTGGTCAGACTTGGAGGGTTAGTCACCTCTTTTTCTGAGTTGTAACAGCTGAGCAACTGAGCAAATAGACAACGGATGACACCGGGTCGGATTGGGGCCACAGTATCAGCATCCTCAATCAGTACGTATTTTATCATCTACTAATACGTGTTGCAAACTGAACATTCTCCTTAGGAACTCATTCTACTCTTGGGCAAATGACTTCTATGGTTACGGTGATATGGATTTCGTACGTGTTTTCGTTTAACTTTGGGAACTGAAATTGATTATGATTGCAGCTCCAAGTGTGAGCACTACGCTTTTAGCCCTCGATTGCATTGTGTTGATCGAGATCAACAGTGGGAACGGAGGTATGACGTTCGAAGAGTCTAAATCACATTTCACCGCCTGGGCTTTGATGAAATCCCCTCTCGTGATTGTAAGTTTATCCTTTAGTTGCGACTGGAGAAACAAAGTCTGATATAATCAAATTAGAGTACCGATGTACGCCCTAAAGGCAAATTTGCTTTCCGAAAGTTTGATGCCATCCCATTTTCTTATAGCTCACCAAGGCGACAGAAGAAACCATAACAATTCTGAAGAATAAAGAGCTTATTGACATCCATCAAGACCCGGATGTTGGAACCTCCATCAGTCCCTTCAGGTGGGGAGTCAATGTAAGCAGAAGGATTGGTTATTCCTGCGTAACGTGGATTAATATTGCGATAATTCAGCCGGATTGGACCTTCAATTCTACTCACCCCGCACAATATTGGAGTGGAGAAACGAGAAACGAAACCGTATTCATGTTGGTGCGTACACATTTAGACGTTCGCATCCCGATTCGCTCAATTTTTTCTTCCTGGTATTAGCTGAATGTTCTTGACCATCCAGCCGACATGTTTTTCAGTTTAACCGAATCTCCTTGGATCCGCGCCGGAAGACAATATTCTGTTCACGTAAGTCGGCGTTTTAGGTCTCCAAATATCACAGCTTTGGGTGTTGAAACTGAGTGGAATCTAGGACTTGTGGACTCACACCGACAATGGCACTGTCGTCCGTAACATGACTGTTCATAATGTCCCACCGCACGGAGTGGTTGCTTTACTACTCAAAGATGCGGGAGACGAACCTACCGGTACCCCTCCACCTTGTGCAAGACCGGAATGGTGTATGGATCAGAATGGGACTCGGATTGATCAGTGATTAATCCGGAACGCTTTGTCGTTTTATGCTTTTTGTCAGGCTTTTGATGTACTACTATTTTTGTCATGACTTTGTATTTACTGCCAGCTTACCGCTGAATAGCTTGAGGAATTGCATCCGATAGACCGTAGTTCCTGTGCCCGGGCTTCAATTTGATAATGATGCAAACTGCACAACAGATATCGCCTTGCGAGACTTTTTCCGTTGATTAGCGACCATATATGAAGCAACAGGCAACCTGAAGCCAAAGTGGCACGCAGGTATAACATTTTCCAAACTGGTTCTGATTGATTTTCAGATGGATGATCAATGAGTATTGACAGTAGTGACAACCGAAAGCGCACACTGCGAGCCTGTAGGCGACTGATTCCAAATTCATTCGAGGATAAGCGAAATACATATTGAGCCTTATATAAACCGAGGCAAGATCCGTAGGTCATACATAAAAGACAGCTTAAGATAGATCAAGTAACTGAACCTTATCTTCTTTGACCGCAAACAATAACACGTATCGATGTCCTTCTGCCTTCCGTTTTGCCACAACTTCACGAATCTGATTTGCATAAGCCGAAGTCTGGGCTGCAAATGCAGATGCCAAGGGTTTCCACGCTTCTTCATCCGTTACCCAATTCGCGTTCTTCACCATCATGTCAAACAAATCTGTTGAGACATCCACAGCGACGGTGGGCATGCCATTTTGCATCGAAGATCGAATGTCCATTGCGGTATCAAAAGCTGATTCAAGACGAGATGATTAATTGAAAGGTGACCGAGAATAGGATCATGCGACAAACCTCGGTCGAGGAGAAGCTGTTTGACTTGCTTCCGCTGCTTTTTGGCGTCAACCGGGAGCACCAGTTGAATATCCGGTGATATCGATACATCTTTCGATGTTAATGATCCACTGGCGCCAACTTCAGGAATGCTCGGTGCCGCAGACGTCGCAATGTCGGCACGTTTCTGCTCCGCAATCTGATGCTGGAGCCATCCTACCAACTCTTGACGTGATACTAAAATTGACCGCTTCAGCTCACTTATCACGACTGATTGACCGAAAAATTCATACATTCGTATTCCGTCCCTTTAAGAACACTCTTGACTTTGAACGCAGCTTGATCTCGACGAGCATTACGAGGTCTCGGATATACAGCAAATCTTTGGCACACGGTTAAGACAATGACTTTACACAGAACCGAAGGAAGTGCTCACAGAATACCTTCTCTCGCACACAAATCCATATGACTCTCGTGCTCTCCGCTCGGCAGCCCGGTCTCGTACATAATGTCTGCACTGATGCTATGTTGCCACAGGTATGACACGACCTCCAACCGATCTTGTAGATGTCCAGCATGGTATGACATAACGTACACATCGCATCTCCGAGGACTCCAGAATCCGAAAGATCTCTCTTCTTTGACAAGCGTCTTTACAGATGTACTCTGGAACGTGGCCAGTGCCGCTGTTATCTTCTCCACTGCGATTTGGAAACCCATAGCGCACACGGCATCAAGCTTCTGTTTTGAAGGAGAGAATCGTGCAATGAGGTTATCATACCTGGAGTAATCAACGTCACTAAATATCCACATGTGTTATAAAATGACGAAAGGACTCACCGACCACCAGCAGCAAGTACATCCATCCTCTTATTCCTCTTCACAACTTCGAATATCACACCATCCTTAAAGAACGACTGATGGCTGCCAAGCATGAGGGGATGAAAAAAAACCTGTCTCGAAAGGCCCGCAGACGCCGCAAACCGAAGGGTATTCTGTATTTCAGCAACCGCGGGTCGAATCAAAGTTGCAAGCGGCGAGGAAATTTTTTCCAACCGCGACAGGACATTATCAATATCCACATCTGTGAATATGAGTTGAGTGAACGTCATTTGAGTAAATGGTCAAGAGCGGTGTCACTCACCAACTTCGGACAAGATCTCCAGTTCATCTGTCGTACTCCTCAATAACCCCTTTCTCAATAGCGATGCCCTCTTCTGGGAAGGTGAGGATTTCGTCTGATTAATAATGTCTACAACTGCATGTCGATGAGTATCAGGAATTCGCCCCATTACCAACTCAACGACTAGAAGGGGAAAGAAAAAGAATATTAGTACTATAAGCTTGTACAGGAAGCAATACCTACTGTTCGAATGCGAAACATGAATATCATAACTCTGAGCCAAATTCGGAAAAGTGTTCAGCACGTCATTGATAACAGACACGATTTCCGCCCCAGCAGCAATCGGTCCAGAAACGAGATCATGAGTCACAATATCAAATACAGCCGCTTTCATCGGCTTTGGATGGCCCGCCACCGGACTATGATCAAAGATTAGTACCTTCCGCCTCGATACGGAGGAAAAAGTTACTGACCTGGGTCGGTAAGCATTCGTTATATGATACCTTTTGATCCTCTTGATCCCCATCCTAGCTGCCATCCTCGCGAACGGAAGTATCAAATTACTCGGCAACCCAACCACATCTCCCTGTCTATCAATAAACGTCGCATGGCTCTTCTGATCTTCCTGGTCCATCATCGGCATCAACAAAGGAGGTTCCATATCCACAGCTCCATGCAACCTAAATATCGCGACTAAATGTTCTTGAACAGTCGAGTTCAAAGCTGTTGCATGTTCTGGAGGATCAGATTGAGAGTCGTATAAGAAAGATCTAGAAATCTTGGGCTGCTGAGTGAAGAGGGAAGAGATGACGGCTTGATGGTAGGGAGAATCATGTTTGGCTAGATATGCACTGTAAGAGAAGGAGCTTAGCAGCGGAGTCAAGAATTAAGACTCACCCATAAGATTCAGCGCATCTTTGAAGTTCTCATCTTCCAGTCTTGGTGGCATTAACGGACTTTCAGATAGTTCGAGGGCCGTAGGTCGGTCATTGGTGTCATGTTGAAGTAACCACGTAATGACTAAAACAGATAAATATCTTGAAATGACCATATACATACATATTCACTCACTCTTTTTTTGACGCGACCGAAGTACATCCCAAGTCGCAGGGAAGAATATCTCAGTCTTTCTCAGATCTTCAATGACAGCTATCCTCTCAGACCCAGTCGTAAAAATATAGTTCATCTCGAAAAAGACGATCTAATCATAATAGAAGGACTGTCAGCTTAATCCTTTTCAGCAAACAACTACGTACCCCGAGAGAGTACATATCGGCTTTGCTATGATTCCTTGGTCCTTTTTTCCTTGACTGGACCTCTGGAGCGATATACAACCTTGTTCCAACCTCTACCGCGAAAAACATAGTATCAGGACTGAAAACAAGAACAAAAAAAGCGAATAGAAAGACACCTAACGTCATATCAGCCTCTTGATAAACCGTTGGTCTCGTCACATCGGAAGGGTCCACCGCAGCCAAACTCGAAGTCGCCAAACCAAAATCACCCACTTTACAATCTCCCTTCGCATCTAACAATATTCCTCAACAACCAGACTTGAAACGGTACGCAAAAAGGATTTACATACCAATAAAGATATTCGTCAACTTGATATCGCGATGCAATATCCCCAAATTCGACATATGCACCAAAGCGTCAACAATCTGTCCAAACAACCTCCAGGCCTCATCTTCCGTAATTCCATCATCAATTCTCTGACATCACAAAAAAAATCGGTTCCTCTACAAACGGAAAATGAAAGAAATTGAATTAAACCTACCTCGCGTAAAGTCTGCCTCTCTACAAACTCCATTTGAATATAAAGTGTCCTAGTGACACTCGGAGGTCTCGTGCTAGCCAAGCCATAAGGGGGTACTTCCGTCCTTCCACCAACACCAGCGTCGTGCGTCTTAGGATGGATAGTCTTTCCAGCACCAGTATTCTGGCGACCTTGACCAACAACCGTTCCAGCTCTTGGTCTTCTCTGTCCAGTACCGCCTGAAACAACGGTAGTAGAGGCCGTGGCACGAGCAGGACCAACACCATGACCTTTCCTCACCGTACCAAATTGAATCCCATCAGACCCCGGAGAACCAGAACCCGAACTTATGCCTTCATCTGTCTCCTCTTCCTCAGTACTACTTTCTCCACCAGAACCTGATCCATCAAAATGTATACTCGGAAAGCTGCCCCTCGATCCAGATACTTCCGTAGTAGTCGTAGTCGCGACAGAGTCATCATCGTCCCCAAAGCCAAAATGGTGGGGGTGGTGATGACGGCGAAAATCAAAATCCTCGGAATCGTCAAATTCGGAGAGACTGAAACCCCCTCCATTAGTTGGTAAATGTCTCTCCGAGACCGTCGACGCGGAGTTCCCACTTTCATCGTCATCTTCTTCACCATCACTACCATTTGTCCTTTTCCCAGTCGGCGAAGACGAAGACGACGACCTAAACCCCGGAATTCTCAACCATTTCGACCTCGAACTGGACGATCTGAAAATGCCTTCCCCATCACTTACACTATCATTACTCCCAGTCCCAGCACTCAACAATCCTCCACTATCACCACCACCCCCGACACCGCCCGAATTCATATTACTCTCACTCGTCTCAACCCAAGTCGTAAAATATCTCACAATAAATCTATGTGAGAGTCTCGACAGTGCATTCACTTCTCGGAAAATCTTGGTATCCGACTGCTGAGTTTTGAGTCTGATTTTCTTTACGGCGTAGATTCGGTTATCGATTTTGTTACGAGCTTTGACGACTGAACCGAATGCGCCTCTTCCCTGTTCAATTCATTCACAGAGTTAGTGCTACTAATGGGGGACGTAGGAAAAACGTACCAATAACTCTAACTCTTCCCAGTCTTCTTTCCACCTACTTGCTTGCCTCGTTCTAGGTGGCATCCTAAAATACTCAAATTCCGGACTTCCGAAATACGGCGCATGCGGATTTGGCACAGGCGTCCTCGGATCTTACAAACGAAGGTTTAACAATGCCCCTCGTAACACGAGTCAAAGACAGACCCTTACCTGGATGTGAGCGCCAAGCCGCCATATCTCCTTCCCTCACATCACGTCCACCAAAACCATTTCCAAAACCCACATTAGGGCTCCCCATAGCAGCAATAGTCGAAGTCGAGCTAGCCAACAATGCACCACCACCAGCATGCCCAATGTTTCCACCACTCAACCTTCCTTTCGATATCGTCCTTCCACCACCAAACCCTCCACGTTGATATTGTTGACGATGATGCTGACCACCACGACCCTGGAGAATGAGACTCGAATTAAGAGATATTGTCATCGTCGCTGTAGCGTGAACGGAATTTTCGGCCAATTCCGCCAAGAGAGATATACATGTCGTGTGACTCTTTTTCGGTGGGTCTAGCATGTTCAGTGCAATACGTGCCAATCCTGGAGATATGTTTGCTATAAATTTCCGTTTAGAAAAAGATCTGAAGCGAAAAATGTGTTCGCATACAGTTCTGCAAAACATCGTGAACATCATTGAACCTTTGCATAACGTCCAATCCCAATAACATCTGGAGGAAGACGATTCCAACAGCATGGATATCCCTTCTTCGAGTATACAATAATGACGATTCGTTCTTTGCATCATTCGACAACCTGCATGGAAAAACACATTCAGAAAAAGATAGTCTTAAATGATGAGAAGACCTACCAAGCATCGGGGATATAATTCCCATCATCGCCAGCATTGAAATTGAAATTTCCAAATGGATTAGATCGATGTAGATCCAACAATCGGGTATGGTACCCAACTTTCCCGACTTTGATGACTTTACTCGGTGATGATGTCGAAAAATCGGGATTCGGCGCTAGACCTATACATCTGGCATTGATACCTAGCATAATACAATGAGTATAACAACAGAGCAAAAGAAAGCGAGAGCTTACCGCGATGAACTATGTCTCGAAGATGAATGGCGTTCAATGCACCGAGAATTTGACTGAGATATCCTGAAGCACGTTCTTCCCTTAATACAGCACAGTCCTCCAAAACGTCCTGAAGACTCAACCCAGGCATGCGCTCCATTAGAATCATCAATTGCGGGGGCAGTGCTCCTCCTCCGACACCCACACCAACAGGAGCCGACGAATGAAACACGAGCTTGACCGCAAAGACACTAACAAGGTTTGAATGCCTTATGTTCATCAGTCTCTTTATCTCTTCCTGTAACCCATTCAATTTCCTTTTTCCTTGAGTTGTAAGGTAATAAGGAGAATCGAAGGTTATGGTGTGTAATTCGAGTGGAAGAGAGGCGTTTATGTCGTCGCAGATAGGATCGGCGAGATAGGTCGTTCCTAGGCCCTCTACAATGGTTTTAGAATTGACGGGTGAGATTAAAAGACGAGGAATACGGACCCGGACGAGCGTGGAAGAGTTTCACGGTGCTAAACTTGATACCGTTCACTTCGAGTTCCTTATCGAAGGTTTCGATTGGAGTGTAGTCCCCTCCTCCACCAGGACTTTCAATGCTACCAGCAATGGTATCATCCGTAGCATCGGAGTTGGCTCTCGCCCTTCCTCCATGTTCACGTTGTTGGTGTTGCTGTCTTTGAACGGCGACTTGGATCTGAGTCTGTAGTTCTTCTTCTTCTTTAGCTTGCCTTTCTTGTTCGAGTCGCAAGGCCTCAGCTGCCTTCTCTCGACGAACCTATCAAGTGACGATAAGCGACTGAAAGGACCATGTTCAATGACGACCGACCCGTTCTTCGTCCTTCGCGCGTTGGTTCATTTGTAGTGCTAACGAACCAGCAACTTCAACCGGCGGCGTCACGTTGTTCTCTATCCATTCTTGTGCACAGGTGACAATCTGAGAGATACATAAGCATCATGGCAACCACGAGGGCCGTGGAATCATACAGACTTGAAAGACCATTTCTGATCCACGACACTTTTGCGCCTCGCGCGTAATCTCATTTGATAATCTCGTCACTTGCTCGTTGGTCAACCCTTTGACGGGTTTTTGAATTGTGAATGTGGGGCATGCGAGTGTTGGATAGGTCTTTGGTAGCCTACATTGTATTAATTACCATATATGCACGGAATTGAATATTGTGAACATACCGGACATTCAAGGAAAGATTGATTTTGTCTGCGTGCTTCGAATCAGGATGCCTCACTTTAATGATGAATTCTGGGACTCTTGCGGCCCCCTACAAAACAAACACGCATATTGAGCATCAATGAGCATGACTGCGGTTGGGTTCAACAACGCACCTTCCACGCCTTTGGTGGAGGGCATTCAATGAAATCGTGTTCATATATAGACTTGAGCGCTGTAATTTCCAACTGTTGTAGCTCTTCTGTCGTATCCATAGCGCTGCGTAAGTGGTGCTGTAGTACCTTTCTGAGGAAGAAAGAGGAATTTGGAATGAGAAGAACCGAATGAGAAGCCTTAGAACCACCCGTGTGAGGGATTTGTTCAGTTTCTCAACGAAGTCTCAAGCCTCCATGGAAATTTTGTTGTCGGGGATGAACGAGGGATGTGGGAGGTGGTAAGATAGATGTTCAGGGATGCACTCAGACGACTACCAGGGAACACCTAACCCTAGCATAGGGTCTCGAGATCTTTCTGGAAGTCTTTCTTTTCAAGGGTCGAGTCCCGCAGTGCAACTTAAGACAGCCGGTGCCACTTAATTGACCCCATACGAACGTAGCAAGCGAGCTTTCGACAGAGATCCCAAAGGATTCACCTTCAAGAAACAAAAGGAGGAGCAGAAAAAAAATTACATTTTGGTAACAATGCGGCCTCGCCTCAATGGCACTTTTCCTTTCTTTTTCTCGACCCTTGATACACGTTTCTCCGACACGTAGGGGGGTGACAAAAATAGTCGCAGGTGAGCAATGTGGCAGAGTATCCGAAATGCCGTACACCAATGACTCGACAACCAACACTTCATATATTCGAACCATATTGCAATACCTCCTGCATTTCCGAGGAACATGTTCGAGTGAAACGCAAAAAAGTGGATGACGAAGTACAGCAATACAGCCACTCCCAATTCCAGAAAGTGTCTGGGCACAATGGCGACGGCCACACATGGCTTGGCAGTCATTGATGTTGATGATCAATAAGGACCGCGGTCATTTTGTTTTCTTCCTGTCAGTGAGAGACAGGTTGCAAGTCAGAAGTCGCCCAGATAGGAGAGTACCGAAGCAAAAAAAAGTGAGTCATGCTGTCCCTTCACTACCTTTTTGAGAGTCGCGGTTCCAAATCAAAATCCAGTCTGTGAGAAGTGTAAATCGATATTCACTTCCAATCCTAACCTCGCAACATGGAAGAAGGATAAAACAGAGGCTACCAATCTCTTCGTCGTTCCCGGTGCTTCCGCCGGTCGCGACCGCGGTGCGCATCCTGGACCTCTCGCCGATTGTAAACATCTCTATAACCATCTTCATCATCATTATACACCGTACTTGGCGTCATACTGCCCTCAAGCTCTCTTTTTCTCCGCTGTATAAGCGCCAGCGCTCGTTCCCGTTCTGAAGATTCACGTTGAAGACGTGCTTGGACTATGAAATTTGATGAGGACGAAGACGAAGATTTTTCTGAATGTGACTGGTGGGGTCTGGGACGAGCAGAAGGCGGCATTGACGAGGATGGAGGACGGGCCGCAAGTTGTTGTTCAATCGCGGTCAAGGGATCATGTTTATATTTCCTTTGTGCTTCTCGTTTACTGATATCATTGTTAACACTGAACATGCGAGGGGTCAAGGAACATAAAATACCTTCTGTCATCATCGTCTTTAGCAACTTGAGACTCGCGTTGGGAATGTTGCAAGGTATACCACCGCTGGAGCTCTTTCTCGTCCGGGCCGAGTTTTATGCCTTGTTCAGATGTTTTACTATCAGCCTTCTTAGTAGTGGTCAGCGCAGCTACCATGCTCTAACGCTTCATCAGAACATATGTAGGAGACGAAACTATTCACCACTCACCTGTTCGACGTCGTGGAAGAGATTGATGTGGCCATTAGTCGTCGGCAACCTACCCACAGATGCGGGGGCAGCGACTTCCAAGTCATTCTGTTCTGTAGAACTGTCTTTGTGTTTCCCCTCTAGGCCCGCTCGTTGGCGAAGGCGATCGATACGAGCTTCTGAGTCCTACGAAATCAGCATTGAACCTGAAAAAATACGGTATTACATACCGCCAGCATTACTCGCCCCTCTTCTTTAGCCTCTTGCAGTTTGGCCTCTTCTTCATCCCGCCTGACACGCTCGATGTTGTCCCGGCGGTAGGGGTGGTAGCTCTTGTGGTGTGCAATGTTCAGTTTACCCATCGTGGTGGTCTTGGTCAAGCAGGTCCATTACGTAAGTGCAATCTCACCACTTAAATCTCATTACGCGCCTATGGAGCACTGCTCCAATGTTCAACCGGAGATCGACGCCCACAGGGTATTCTGTTCCTAATTACGACAGCGTTGGACGGCGCTGACTGCATTTGGCCAAGGGGATTTCATCAAAGCTTCGGCCGACCCTGCCAAAGAAGGGGCGAAAATGTTTTATCACAGTTGGAGCGATGAAATCCTCAAAATCCATTTTGTCGTCGCTCGAATTTCTGAACTTAGATATAAAGTACCATTAATATCAGTATACAACTTCCAGCATGCTAAACATTGGACGCAAGTTCGCGAGTATATGTTAATAGGGCACGAATCCCTGAAGCCTCAGTTTTCGAATATTTTTGACCTTTTTGATTTATATGCGTGCGGGATCAGCCAAAGGACGAGACCCGAATACCAGAGCGACACGCTGGAAAACCAGATTCTAAATTTTCGTTGGCTTTCCATATATCCAAGGCACTAGGTAGAGAAGTATAATAAACAAAGAATAAATCAAATTTGGCTTTCGCTTCCGAGGAATGGGTAACCAATCCCTCGTCAGCTCAGAAAGAAACATCGGCATACATGGAAAAACATGAGGCTCAGCATACACCAAGCGAATTGCTTCATACTCTAATGTGCGCCTGTGGAAACTCATCGTTGATCCTAAGGTCACTCTCCGCTCCATCAATCGTAGAGGCATTAAGCTGCACATGTGTTGTAGATGACCATAAATCATCTCCCCCAGGACGCAATGCTGGAAGGAATCTATAGAGCCAAAACCCGCGTTTCGGGGCCTCTTCACTAGAACTGAGAAATCGAATGTGGCGCTTACGAGCCGCTTTGCGCAAGTTGAGCGTTATTCGAGACATCATTGCCACGGTGATTCTGGGGATTTTCAATTTTCATGAGCGATCAACATGGTATGATTTAATGATCATGACGTTCATTAGTCCACTTACAACTGTTCTGTCCTGGAAAAGGCAATGCGAAGAACTTCAGGTGAGCGTCTGGTCATGGAGGAGGTGGATGGCACTCACTGAGCCGCAATTTGCCTTATCCCTTCCGGAGATTTGATTAACATTGTCGTTAACACTAGGGTCACTGCGAGGATGACACTCGAGGAACCATTGATACGATAGAAAATTCGTAGATAATCCAAGTACTTACGTGTAATACAGCAAGCCATCTTCAAAGAGACGCTCGATGATAGCTGAAGTGTTGGTTGCGTTACGCAGTGGGGGTATTGTCATGTACAAAGTGAGGGCAAATACGACGGTGTCATACATGAGGGGAATCCAAGCCGATGCTGGCCCAAGTACTTCAATCCCAGGTTTCTCGTTATCAAATACATTACTGCATGCTATATCACCAGTTCAGATAATTGCAAGCCAGAATCGAAACGCAGACTCACAAGTCACACCAGATTGCGGATTGTGGATCACCTCTATGACATTGATGCGATGCATAAGGGGTAGGTCGAATGGGACAATGACTTACGATGTGCAAAAATTATGAGCCATAAATTGACAACAGTTTCAATGATGAGAATGAGGGACAAGATGATTGTTATATAGGTCTTAGAACGGCCAGAGTAAATCGCACGTATGCGAAGTAACATCATGACGCCGACGACCTCAACGGCCAGTGCCACGGTAACGGCCTCGTACCTTATGAAGCGACCACATCTAGTTAGTATAAGCGAAGTAAGTCAATACTGATATAGAAACATAATTTCTCCTTACACCTAGATGAGTAAGAAAAGAAAAGCTTGGGGATTCAGATTGGCTTCCAAGGCTGAATGTGAATGTTAAACGCACTTCAGCTGACCACACGGGGGAAATGAAGGCTATCAAGCGAGGTTTCAGGCGTCGAGTCTCCGGGATTATCGATCTTTAACTACTATGCGTACCATGGAGATTGACAATGAAGCCCAGAGGAGTGAAATATCGGTTCTGTCGAGAGTGTGAGAGGAAAGCCTGTTATCGTTGAAACCACCGCACGAATAAGAAGAGATAGATGACTGGCGGACGATTTCAGTAATCCCCACACACACAGTCTGGCATTCTAGACTTACAAGTACCCTTTCGTCCCTTCCATATGTACTCCACTTCATCTATGAATGTATCTATATGATCCCAAACGAGGGCCGTAAAGCTCGCAACACCGATATACTGGAGCGCTCGTGAACCGGAGTCCCCAAAGAAATATAGTACGCCGGTAACGCACGTTGGTTAGTAATCTGAGTAGCAGTTGATTAGTGAGTACTAGTTGGAAGAAACAAGTTGCGCTTACGCTTCTCTTGCATCATCGACGACTGGGGGATACTCTGGCATATCAATTTCAGAGCGAATTTTGGATATGGGAGGAAAATATGAATGTTGAGCCAACGACAAGTTCGGCAGATAACTTACATATATATATATATATATATATACTTCTGGACTTGGTGGAGAAACTGCCAAAGAAACGTTCTGATGCTATACCTTTTCAGTCGGAACAACCGCCGACCGTAAAATTAACTCTTCCGTTGATGCCCTCGTGAGAGTCCAGTAATCCTGGCGATATGAGTTTAATCACAAACTCGGATCGCTGTTGACTCGCGTTTTCTGGCCATGATCACAAGTTGAATCTCACCGACACCTCATTGCTAGGCGTCTGTCTCAGTGTTTTTCATTCAGAGACGTTCGAGGTAGTGGAGCGTGACTGGATATTTTGTTGATCTAGCTGGAGCGTCGCAAATTTATCAAGCGCTGTAGAAGTGTAAGTGTTTCATGGGTGCTTTCCTACTCCCGTCGCCGATGTTACCTCTGCAACCGTGATGATTACCAGCAGCGAAAAGGGTTTTAAAATAGACGGTCTTATTGTTCGGTGCGATTGAAGTCTTGTCCGCCGTCAAACCCTCAAATCTTAACACGTATTGTACTGGCTGATAATTTACGGCGAGTAGTTCGAAATTGTGAAGCGACAGTGAGAGAAGAGACAATGTTTCAAGAACCGGGAGAGGGATAAGAAATTGAAGGGACGTGCGGACGGACTATGTTATTCTTCAGCGTTCTTTTTCATATATGAATTTGACCGATAATTCGTGGAAGACCGAGCGAGAAAAGAGCACGGTCTGATTCGGAGTTTTCGGAGTGATGATCATGTGAAAGAGCGAGCAACTTCATCAGCAACAACGCGTCACAATTCCATTTGCATTCATCGGTGCAGTCCTCCTGGTTCCGCAAGTTATTAACACCACATTTCTTTACCGGAAGCCTACTGGAATCTTGGCCAGCCAACACACATATTCGAAGTTTCACTGCGTTCCAGCATCGACTCGGATCTCCCAAGGCCAACCTTGACTGTTGGTTGGCCAGCGACAATCCGGCTCATGACGAAAAACGTCATTCTTCAACAAATAAGACTGTTTACCTCATTTGCTAAATGCTCTCGATTCTCGATATAGTTTTCATAACGATAGGCCGGTCTGCGGTCCGCTTAGGTACAGAGACTTCGGGGGGTTTGTCTATTTCTACCTCCGTCTTTACCTCACCATGAGCGCGGGGCCTCCATAAGCTCAACTGTTCGCCATACGCAGAGCTCAAAAACCTGGGAAGGTCAGCCAATGAACTTGTTGATGAAGCAGAGGAAAATGATGCTGTGATCGTCGCCCGGAACAGATTTCAAATCGCTCCAGATTCCTCTTCCCGCTTCCTCGATGGCAAGTGAGATGCTATTTGATAATAGGTTTCGTTGCACTTTTCTTGTCTAGTAGGAGACAGTCAAGATTGGTTCGTATCAATCTTAGCCTTACCATAAAGTATTCTGAACCAAAATGATTATTTAGTACTGTGGAGAGAAAATTTCCTCAATCATTCGGGAAACACCAGAAAGACAAAATGAACTCAAATTTTCCGACGATGAAGCTTCGCTTCAGTTTTCTGTGTTTCTATGATAGCGGCAACATCTTATCCCGAGGCTGAGGAGAAAGTTAGGAATGAACTGGATGCAGTTATTTCAAACGAGAGGCGCACGTCGTCAGTGAATATTTCTGAAGCTTTTCCCAATTTTCATTTTATTGACAGCACCTGCGGCCAGTGACCAGGAGACTTTGCATGAAACCATGGCGTTTGTAACCCAAGTGTTAATATGGTGACCCGTTCATTTCGGGTTGAACTTAAACATAATTCAACCCGAAGCCAATTCGTGTCAACGTGAATCCCTATTAAAAAGTCTTCGACTTGGTCCTGGAAACTGGCCAACTCGGCTTGAACATAACTGAGAGTCTGGCCGTATACATCCTGAAAGCCAATTCTCACGGAAGTCCCACTGCCTCTGAGAGAAACGCTTTTCTAATGGGCATTTGTGCATAATCATCAACCCGGAGATCTCGTAGAGTGCCCCGAATTGCAGTGACATCCAGCTGCCTGCTGAGACGAAAACCGTGAAAGAGGCGATGGGGCCAAAATTAAATTCGATGTCTGGAGAGCTTTCTCATCGGAACAGATCTTGAGTAACGGGGTGCGACTTTTATTAGTTGCGTGGCGAAGTGTTGAGCATAATTTGATACGTCATCACTTTCACTGTTCTATCTTAGAAACACCAACTAAAATTAACTATAATCCGATAGCCGAGGAGCGATATTCATCTCGCCGCCACCCAGCCTGACTCCTGCACGAGATTAGATCAACATTGTTGTCTACAATAGTTTAAATGTAGTACGACAAGCCGGCGGCCATCCTGAAGAAGCCCGTTAAAGAAAGTTGAGGTGTTCAGTGGATTTTGCTCTGCAGATATTTTTTTCTTGCTCAAAGCGAAGGAGGATATAACACGACGGTATCATACAAAAGAGGAGCCTACGGGCTTCTGGTTATCATCTATGAGACCTTGCTATAGCAAAACTCGTTTAGGTAATCCAGACGATGATGAAAAAAAAATAGCTGTCAAGTTTCGCGTGAAATGGGCATACAGTCGCCGCGGGTACAGTGGCAATGTGCGCCGTAGACCACATAACTGAACGAGTCGGAACAACTGAAATTAGATTTACCGAAAGCCAGACTCATTTCTCCACGTAAATGCGGTGAACGTTTCGTAGCTCATAAGTTAATAATGTATATATGGTAATGTCCGATATACTGGCGAACCTTGAGAATGAGGTTCAGCTTGAAGCCCAATTGTTAAGTTGCATCATCCGATTGGAGATATCGAAGCTTAAAATTCTCGGGAATGCGTACGCTTGAAATTCTCAAGCACACGGTGAGAAGTCAGAATCGCTGACCCTTCGCTGATCCAATATGGTGTTAACTTGAAGTCGCGGGATTGCCGACGAGGAGGTTTCATTCCACTTCAAATAAGTAGCTAATCATTTATCTATTAGCTTATGAAGTTTTAGCCCTACAGCTTTCCTCATCAAGTCCGATCACCGAAAATACGGGGCAGAATCCTTGACGGAACCAAATTGGGAGCATGGGCTTTGGGAAAGATCGAGATGAAGTAACAGATGATTGCCACCCTCGAATAGAGCAGTTAGAGTTGGAAGAAAAGTATCCATCTGCCACTCAAAGTCATTGCGGCGATGATGCTCCCTGCCCTGCCCTGACTCTGGCCCGCCAGTATCCTGATTTCAATCTTGTATTGAAGCGCAAATTCGAAGCTTGTACTGGAAGACCATAAGATTGACATTTCATTTCAAGCGTGATATCTGGCACCTTATAATACCACCCAAGTTCAAAATGGGCGTAATATGGATTTTTGCTTTTCGGGGAGCCGGGTGAACAAATTTTTATAGCCGCCATGTCTTGGTCACATCATAGATAATCATCAGAATCATTCAACCAATGATCAGGAAAGATATCGACATACTTGGAATCATGGCGTATGTGGTACATCAAACGAACCCCTTCTTACTCCAACGGGCATTTGTGACAGAGCCGCACTATGGCCAAACCTTATGTCGCTTATATTTCCATCGACTGTGATGGAATTAAGCTGCACATGTGTAGTGGACAACCAAGGGTCTTCTTTTGTACGACGCAATCCCGGGAGTAACCGATAGAACCAAAACCAAAACCCGCGTTCCGGAGCATCTTCACTAGAATCGGTGAACCGAGGGTGGCAATTATGGGCGGCTTTGCGTAAGTTGAGAGTTATTCGAGACATCATAGCTACGGTGATCCTGGGTATTTAATGACCGATTAGCATGTCAACATGGAATGTTCACTAGTCCACGTACAATTGTTCTGTCCTAGAAAAGATTAGAAGCAGGTTAGGTGACAGTGTCCGATTATGAAGGAGGTTCACGGCACTTACTGCGCCGCAATTTGCCTTATCCCTTGAGGAGATTTGATTAACATTATCGTTAGCACCAGAGTCACTGCGAGGATAACACTCGAGGAATCATCGATACGATGGAAAATTCGTAGAATAATCCGGAAGCTTACGAGTAGTACAGTAAGCCATCCCCAAAGAGACGCTCAATAATATTTGAAGTGCTTGGAGCATTGCGAAGGGGAGGTATTGTCCTGTACAAAGTGAGAGCAAATACGATGGTGTCGTACACGAGCGGAATCCACGCTGATGCTGGTCCCAGTATTTTCACCCCTGGCCTCTCGTTATCGAACACAACGCTGCATGCTGTAATCGAAATTACGTCTAGATAGCTCAAGGAAATAGCTCAGGGGAAGAAGACTCACAAGTCGCACCGGATTGGGGATTGTGGATGACCTCTATAATACGATGCGTGACGTGGATAATCGGAAGGGAGGAAACACCGACTTACCATGTGAATATGATATGAGCCAGATATTGATACCAGTCTCGATGATGAGAATCGTGGACAACAGAAAGGTGATATAGCTCTTAGCCCGACCAGAGTAGATGGCACGTATCCGAAGTAACATCATAAGGCCAACGACTTCAACCGCCAGTGCCACTGTGACACCCTCATACTTGATAAACCGAGCACAGCTGATGAGTGTAAGCGAAATGGGCAACCGCATAAATTGAGATTCCCTTACACCTAGGCAAGTAGTATGCAGAAGAAGAGGTTAGAGGAGCCTGGTCGACGATCTGAGCAAAATGTTGAACGCACTTCAGATGACCATATGGGAGAAATAAATGCTATCATCTGAGATTTAGCCAACGATAATCAAGCTGATCTCGATTGAGCGTACCATGGAGGTTCACGATGAAACCGAGGGGAGTGAAATATCGGTTCTGTCGCGCATGTTAGATTAGGGTAACTCGTCACCAGAGTGGAGCGTACGAATAAGAAGAGGTAAATGACTGAAATAAGGATTTCAGTAGATTGCACATAGTCTGGTATTCCAGACTTACAAGCGCCCTTCCGACCCTTCCAGATGTACTCCACTTCATCGGCGAATGTGTCTATATGATCCCAGACGAGGGCTGTGAAACTCGCAACACCGATATACTAAGACACTGGTGAACCCGAGTCCGTGAAGCATGGTGGTACGCCAGCGACGTACGTTGGTAAGTAACCTGAAACGTGAAACCAGTCAGTGGGTGCTGGTTGGTAGGATAAATGCGCATACGCTTCCCGGGCATCATCGATGGCGGGGGGATACTCTGGCATATCGAGGGACACGTACGTACAAAGGAAGGTGCAAAGAACAACACGGAAGTGAGTGTCATATTATATATAGATGGTCAGCTTGGTGGAGAGGTGGCTGCCGGGGTTATTTTATCGGCAAACAAGATGGGGCATTGATGCATTGCCATTGACGCGTTGCATCCTCTTTGGCTCGAAATGTCCTATTGTTAGGCTCATGTTCAAAACCCCTTCAAAGGTCCGGGATAAGCATTAAATAGAGATGCGGCCGCTGTGGACCCAGCAAGTCATCTTGAACGCGTGTGGTGTCGTTTGGCTTCCAGGGCGTGTAATATCCAGTGGAGTATGATTGGATACTTCCCAGCTTCTCGAACAAACATAGATGGGTGCAGTCACTCACCTATTTTTAG
This sequence comes from Agaricus sinodeliciosus, assembly GCA_022315185.1. Lineage (NCBI taxonomy): Eukaryota > Fungi > Basidiomycota > Agaricomycetes > Agaricales > Agaricaceae > Agaricus > Agaricus sinodeliciosus. The sequence continues at coordinate 46,057 of JAHTMV010000045.1, forward strand.
ATCCGTTATTCCGCTCCCATCGTTCGCTGACATTACCTAAATATCTTGACGGTGACCATCGGCGATTCGGCCCAGTCAAAACTACTTTACCTTTATGAATTGGACGTAGATGAATCGATAAATTCAAGACCGGCTTAATTTCCAGAACCCGCGTAAACCGAATGGATTTCGAACCGACATCATGCCAGTCAATTCAAGAAATGCATCATAAGCACTGTATTGAATCCTCTGAAAACAGCTAGCTGTCTCTCTTAAAGGTCACCCTGAAGTTTTGACTGTGCACTAGTTCCGCCTTCAAGGTTCAAGAAACCTTGTTTGACTGTCACCGGTTTAAAAGGTAATGAGACCATTGGGACGGGGGCCGTAGTAGATCCTCGGTCGTAGAATGGCATTAAGTGCGTGAGACCGGACTAAAAAACGTATTTTAGGACCTGATTGATTGGGATAATTCGTCGGACATCACAATATAAATCCTGATCATGAGTAGGTTTTCTCGAGTTGTTCAAATGTCTTGATGCAATGTTTATCAGCACAACACGTGATGGTATAGATTATAAAAAGGGGGCGTCAATCGATCCTTCTACCTAAAACCATGCGAGCCTACTACTACGACAATCTACCTGGAGACCAGCGTCTCCCACATGACTGCGTTCCTTCCAAACCTGTATCTAACGAGACTCTTGATTCCATCAATGTCAAATACTGGACCATCCCAGTCGAGGGCTACGAAACAAAGTTAGATACTATCGCAAAAGAGCGAAACTATAAGAATAGGGATCTGCTCACTGTTTCAAAGGCGGCAATGGGTGACGTGAATCCGTTTTTGTCTCCAAGCATATCCCTTATGCTTACCAAAATTGTGATCGACATAGATTTATGAAGAAAAGTTAAAAAATTTCTTCGCGGAGTGCGTACTTTCATGGGTGACAATAAACCATTGATCGTGAGATTAGATATCTGCCTTGCTCAGACACATGCACGAGGATGAAGAAATCAGATACATCCTCGAGGGAAGCGGATTCTTCGATGTCCGTGGTAAGCCCCTTTCAAACGTAGTCCTAGATTCGTTCTGATCAGATCATTGACAGAGACTCCTTCGGACGCTTGGATCCGTCTCGCTGTTGAGCCTGGAGATCTTCTAGTCGTCCCTGCTGGTATCTATCACCGATTCACTCTTGATGAGAACAATTTCATCAGGGCGCTACGACTGTTCCAGGTGCGCGATTTTTTTCTTCTTTTTTTTCCTTGCACGTTATCAATGTCGCTTTCCAGGACGAACCCAAGTGGGTTCCACATAACCGCAGTGAGATGACAGACGTCAACCCTTGCCGGGTTAATTATCTCAAAACTATCGGCGTTGGAGCATGATGAAATCAAGTGGCATCGGTGGGAGAGAAGTCGAAACCCCTTAGAAATACGACTTACTTGATTGGAGCTTCGAGATGTGACTGTCCTACTATGATTAGTACCTGTCACCTGGTACATTGGACTTGGACTCGGACTAGCGACCTTTACCAGTGATTCAACACAATCGATAGTATGACTCGCTCTTTGCCAAGTTGAAGGGATTAATGGTTCGTCTATTAACCACCTATCAAGCATGTTGCGAAAATACGACCATCAGAACAAGTATAGCGATGTGTGGATGAGGTGGAGGGAATGGGAGTGATGAAGCATCCTTACCGTTGATTGTCCAAGACTGAAATCACTCCACTGGGTGATGTCGTGGCGATGCCATACTTAGAAACGGGGGTGAAGGTGAAATATGTTCACACGAAAGCGTTGGGGAGTGATCGTGATTGTAAGATGCATAACTATTCTTATGAGCAGATTACGAGATCGAGGCAAATGTGCGTAACCTGCGGCAGGATACTGATTCTGTTGCAGTTGTTGTTAGGGAATAATATATGAGGGTATGTATTCTGAGTTTGTAGACCGTGGTATTAGTTAACTCAAGGTGGGAGGCTACCAGATGTTGAGGCCACCTGGTTTCATACTAAAAGTTGCAAGGAAGGAATGGGTGGAAGGGGTCGAGGAGGCCGACTTGGTATTTTGATTACTGCCCTGTTGTAACATGCGTTGGACGGGCCGTATTATGTGCCGTTGAGCAAAAAACAACCTTGCGGTCTTATTGGCTTCACTGAGTTTCTTGCATCATCTGTGAACCTCCGACAGATCTCCGAGTTCACGTACTAGACTTACACATTCAATACCAGAGACATGAAATTTTGATGATAGAAAAAGAGTTGTTGAACCTTGTGATAACTAGTATCGGATTTTCGACCCTAGGATCAACGAAAAATGCCCATTAACCTAATACCCTAGAAGACAAGAGTTTAATAATGAAATTGGGATACCAAAGAGCAACTGGGACTCGAAACAATGACAACAATAAAGCTTGGGTTTGAGTGAAGAGGCGGGATTTGGTTGGCTAATCTCAGAATGATATCCATTTTAATCTAAACACAAGTAACTCAATAGCGGGTTGATGACACAGAGGGTCCATTATTAGATCCGCGACCATGCTCATGAAAAGGGTGCGCTGATTGCAGAGGTGGCGGATAAGGAGATGGAGGATAATATGCAAAACTGCCGGCAACATTTGGACTCCGCGGCATGTATTGATGGGGAATGCCAGATGAGGGTATGTAAACGAAGTCATGGTTGGGTGAGTTTTGACCTTGTGATGGATACTGATACAAAGTCGGGTTTTGTACGTTCATCTCAGAATAATTCATAGGACCAACAGAAGACTGATATGATTGCTCCATAGATGAGGGCCAGAACGCTTGAGGGGGGGACCGAGTAGAATAGTTGCTACGAGTAGTAGCATGTGAACGAGAAGCGGTAGATGTACGAGGTGGAGCAGACCGTGGTGGAAGCGGAACTGATCGCAACGGACGATTTGGAGGAGGACTTTAAACCGAACGTCTCGAAGGAGAGGTCATTGACTCAGCGAATGACTCTTGGAACGGCGAGGTCAGAAATGCTTGGGATGATGACGACCGAGAGGGATAATTGAGATGGGCCAACATATCAGTCTATCCTGAACGGCGCGAGAAGGGAATTGGTTGAAGCGGACGGGTCGAGGACCTTGAGGGTGTTGTCGAAGCTCTCATGAAAATATGCGGCGGTTCTTGTACAAAGGAGTCCCAGGATGACGATCCCGGAATATGGCTGTGACTGCCGTTTAAGGAAAGTAAATCGGCAGGTGTATAACGATGCATGAATTGCGAGGAAGGCGGAGGGTGTGGGAGGGGACGGGAACGAGGTCCCTGTGGTCGTAATCGGACACCAACATCGCTGCCAGGGTGGTGGGGTGGCGCGTGGGACTGTGCAAGTATGGGCGCTTCATTGAGCCGGGATATTATTGCCACATCGGGTGAACGAGCCAGGTCGGCCGGCCAAGATGCCTGGAAAAAGAAAGAGATTTGACTTTGACAAACGTCAGCACCAGGGAGGAGGGACATACTACAAGTGTTTGTAAGTCGGCTGGTGTTGTGAGTCCGGGCATGGCACCTAACCTGCTTGATAGAGGTGACAACATATCGGGTCTTTCATGAGACACGGGGAGGACGGCTCGGGACGAGGAACTTTCATGTTCATCTACAGATGTTGGTGGACTGGATCGGCGACTGTGACACGAATCATCAGAGGATATGGAAGACGACTCGCTCGATGAAGGAGAGGGAGGTCGAGCGCCTGTTTTTGCAGGTCTGACGAGTTGATACCATGATGCATGGGCTGAATTTTAGAGACGTACGTGGTCTGGAGCTACGAAAACTTCGCTCGCGTCGATAATAATCCCTGGAGATCGTGCCACGAGGATCAGCGCTATTGCTGATCATAGTAACATGCCGCGCTTCGCTGTAGATTCCACCCGTAATCGAAAACTGGTATGCTCCTTTAAAGTTGAGGGTAGCCATGAGAGGAAGCGACAACCAAACGATCCACTAGCCATAGCCCGCTCTTTAAGTTCGTATATAAATACGCGCACAGCCGTGCACCCCAACGTAAAATAAGAGTCACAAACGGGTTTTCAATTACTCTTAACCGACGAGAAATATCAAACAAAATCGTGACACCAACACCCATATCAGTATTCATGAATTACGTCTTACTTCATGAGCGGTTACTCAATGTCTGACGAGTCTGTTAATGACTTTCTCTGCCGGCTGCCCTACTGTAAGTGCTCCGGTCACATCTAAGTAGTGGTGAGAGAAACAGCCGTTTTCTGACTTGCACCGCCGCAGTGCTGCGGATTAATCCCTTGGCATTTGTTGGTGGCTGTGAAACGTTAAACAACCTCAACGGCTCCACTCAATAGCACTGAGTTCAAGGTTTGCTTCTTTTCAAACAAAAAGCACATGACAGTAATCAAAGCTCAGACGAGAGAAATCAATATCCGAGTTGAAACCCGAACAGAGTCAGTGAGGTCGGCGAGTGCTAGTCCCGCACCGAAATTTCTTCCTCTCATTTGAAATTGAACGTGCGTTTTCTTCCCGGTGGCTTGTAGGAATTCCCCACTGGCATGATCACAATCAGCGAACCACCCTGTGACAAACTCAAGTTTTTGACAGTAATCGTGACGATGATAAGTTTCTGGGACGAACATACAGTAATTGAACTGGAGGAAGTTAAATCGAATTGGCGGAATTGAAGTCCACGAGAAAGGGAAGGTATACAATTTCTCTTCCATTTCCACTGCTCATTATGCCATGAAAATATGCTTGACAGTTTTTGCGGTGCATACCCGTGCTTATCCTTATTTTTCCTCATGATCGCGACATCTGGTCATTATTCTCTCGCTATCTACTCCGGCATTCCCGCTGTGTGCGTTAATCCCTGTATACAGATATCACGAAAAATTTTTACTGGTGGCCAGAATGCATGAATGAAAATGCTCAACGCTGTTTGTCAAACTCGCGTGCATACCAAGAGAGACCTTCGGTGGAGATCCGACCGCCATACCCCTCCTATTAATGCTGAAACCGCAGCTTAATGACAGAAGATGACTCTACCACACAAAGAAGGGGGGGAAAATGCCATCATATACAATGGCCTCAAATTCGAAGAAGTCAAAGCCTGCCGTCATAATGCTGCTTCCAGTAGAAAACACGCGGTACGTACACAGCCTCATTGCACAGGTATCGGCGCACCAGCACCTCGTTAGAATTTTCGTTTCTTGCATCGCATAGCTTTCCCTTTACGTCTGCTCTGATAAGAAATGTACAAGTGGAGCTCGTCAAAAACACACCTCGTTTGTCGCAATCAGTCAATCGAGAAATCTGATCGTCGTATGAGCCCCCAAGTTTGCATTCTGCTCTCATAACTGGCTGGTAAGGGGGGATGTCGTCACCGGGGCGGGTAATGAGAGAACTGTTCTTTCTAGTATGTGACGTGGAGGCATGAAAAAGAGAAGAAAAGCAAGGGCTGTTTGTGATGCCAGATTTAACAATAATTTAATGATGGACTTAATGATGGATCCAATACAACGAGGCTACCGCGGGCTTCCTTCAACTTTGTAGTAGACACTGAACAGTACAGCATTGCTTTTGTGCACAAAAAAAATAGTTTTTCCTTTAACTTCGTACAAGGTCTAGTCACCCTGAATCATTAGTCGGCGGCGTCGGGATTGATTGGAAGAGGTATAGCAGTCGCATACCCATCGGCGACAGTAATTCATCTAACATGGCATATACGCGAACGTAAAAGAAAAACCGCGTCAAGCGATTCATTTTATTTATCCCGACTACCAGCGAAATGATGGACCGTAGAATGTATATGCCTAATTTTTTTGTGGTATTTGCTAAGGAGACAAAGGATGCAATGAGAGCGAAAGCACGGCAAGCGACAAAGCAATGCGAGAGTTACGTAGAGATGAGGCAAAAAGCAGTGCTGATGCGGAGGGGCAATGGATGGTATAGATAGAATAGAAAGAATAGAATAGATGTATGGACCGCCCCATGACGTTTAGAACCGAGATAAGACATTTACCCCATCAAAGGCATGGGGAAATTAGATGCATTTCCATAGTTGGATGTCGAAGGATATGCTGGCTGTTGTTGACTGTAGTGCAACCTATTCTGGCAGGTAGGGTAATGAGAGAGAGGGAATGGAGGCGGCGGATGTATAGTAGGAGCAAAGATGGGCCACGACTGATTATCCTGGTACTGGGGTTGTCGGAATGGGGGAGCGTGGTATGCGTCGGCGTGAATCGAATATCGCTGTAACTGCTGTGGAAGCGAAAAAGAGTTGATTGGAACTTGAGGCTGAAGGGCGGGGGGAGAAGGCAGAGGACGAGAGACTCGATGCCGCGGAACAGATTGATTTCGATAGTCGTGCACGGGCCTTGAATCAAAATCTCCTTCACGAACATCGTTCGTCCAGTCAGAAATTACATTCGGTGTCCAATGTTGTGACGATCGCGGTGCGGCGAATTCAGGAACTCGGTCAACCTGAGGCACCTCTGCTTGACGAGGTAAACCCGGCCTAGCAGATAAAGAAGGAGAGGGAGAGTACTCCAGAACGTTGGAATGAGGAAGAGAATTAGCATAGCCTTTAGTGTCAGCTCGTAGTCGCTGAAAGATGACGGATGGATCCTCCGAATCAGCCGGACCCTGAGGCATGACAGCTGTCCTTGGACTCATGGGTGGTGATGAATCAAATGACGGGGATGAGTTGCGGGAATAAGGAGGAATAGGTGGGCTGCGTGTAGTCTGAGATACAGCTCCAGATCCAGTCGGGCTAATCGACGATGCGCGATGCACAGAGAAATCCGTAGGAGAGGGAGGAAGTGTCGATGGGGGGACCTGATTCATGAAATGAGCGTTGTGAGGAAGCTGTGGGGTGAACGGTGGTGCGGGAACCTGATGATAAGGTGGAGTTCTTCGATTGGGTGGTGATGTAGGAAGCGAATTCGTAGATTGAGGGATGCCGGGAAACTGTAGCGGAACATCAGACATAAGACTAAGACTAGAACAATATTCCCCGTACCTCTGCATCGACCTCTTGAGGTGTCTGGTAAGGTGTGAAGCGTCTCAAATCGAGAGCATCCGTCAGAGGCGTCAGCAGGTCCATATCTTGTTGCGCCGGTGGAGGTCGGTAAGAAGATGCCCCAGGGTGACGATGTTCTCCCATACCGGTAGGTGGAGTCGTGGGAGGCCTCCGCGAAGAAGAATCGCCATCCGGTCCTGAGCTAATAGTCGACGCAGTGCTGGCAGGAGATGCAGCACTGGTGGTTGACGATGGTGGCGAGAGATTCGCGGAATTCGTTGCTCCGGGAGTCGAAGGTACACTGTGGATGCTAGCACCAGCTCCAAACCCACTTCCCTGGCTGGGAGGGGCAGGGAGAAGACCAGCAGCTATGGAATCCAGGCCCAAACCGGCAGAAGAGCTTTGAGCATTCGGTGTCAAAGTGTAGTTGTTCACACCACCATTGACAGTGCCAAAGTTGCCGCCATTGATGGAGAAGTGGTGAGCTTTTGTGAAGTTCATGTCCATCGATGGGGGGGATTGTGGTTCAATACCGGCTCCAGTTGGATTTATAGATATCGCCGGCGAAAGGCGGTGTTACTATAACCAGGCATAAGTTAACAGCATGTCAAGAAGAAAGCGAAATGACTTCAAAAATGTGCATGGCTGTGTCTCCCTGTTTGAATGAAGCGGTGCAACTGCGCATGAGCTCGGTAGAACGAAAAGGCGACAGTTTTCACGTGTAGTCTCCAGGCACTGCCTCATCTGGACAAGCACCGGAATGGGACGTCATACGGCAGCTAGGCCAGGGTTCCAATAGCAGAAAGAAGATGCATTTGTTCTCGAAAGGTGTGTGTCGAGCTATCTGCAAGTTTTGATAGAAAATACTAGTAAGTATCATAAGCCAAGTTCAATAAGAATCTTCAATCTGTCCCCCAAGCTGTGAATCATCCCAAGGATGATATCTGATAACCTCCTGCCGGATTTTTGACAGCCGACTATCCTGAGAAATGTACAGGTTAGGAGAGAGGATCCGCGTATCGTGCAGGTGAGATAGATGCCCGGGAAGAGGGAAGAAGTCACTTATGTCTGTCTATTATTAGAAAGGTTAGTATGTTGTATGCAACATGTAGAAACGTTGACAAGAAAAGGGACACTCAATACTGGTTCTATGCTTAAAATAACATCCTACAACTTGTATGAAAATGTTATGGGAGTTTGAAAATTTGTCACAGGCAGGAAATTGTTGAAGGGAAGAAAGTTTGAGGCGTGAGAAAGAAAAGCCGGTGATACAGATTAAGTAATAGGAACTGATATTGGACATGAAGTACGCAAGCTCGCAGAAACGACAAATTCTGCGAGCTTGCGTACTTCATGTCCAATATCAGTTCCTTGCATATCTTGTACTTATTAGCTTACATCAATGGTTTTTAAAATCGTGCTATTGTGTTTTGGGAGGATGGACTGTAAGTATAGGTTACGTCCAACAAAGTTGTCAATCAGCTACAAATGAGTCACGTGAAAGTCACGTTTGACAACTCACGACGACGACGACGAGCAAATCCTCGTTCTCATCGTCTCCAACGGCGACGAAACATCCTCGCTCACCGTGTATAACAGCTTCAGAACGCACAGCTTTACTACTGGCACCATTATTCGTCTACAGACGCAACGCCTTTCTCCTTCACGACAGAGCCACGACGCGCAGCGACCCTTTTTCCGATCTACTCGTATACATCGTCGTCCCGCTTGCCCCCCCCTACGAAATTGGCTAAAACAATAGATGGAAATTACCGCGCATACGAATGGCATGAATGGCGATGCTGTCCCCGCAGCACCTGTCGAGCCATCTGCATCGTTTAACCCAGAAATCTTCCGGAAATATCTACTGGCATTGCTACCACCCGTCATTGGTGCAGATCCGGAAGACCTTTGTACCCTTTTCGACGAAGAGTTCAACGCTCGCGTGTCGCGATTCGCCAATGAATCTGGGGGCGTCATATATGTTGTGAAGTCAAAAGAGGAGGAGTCTGAAGGCTTGTCTTTTCTCTATTCACTTTTCTTCATCTATAGCTTATGGTTCGAGGGAGTATAGATGAATCAATAGCAATGTATTCTTATCACCTTACGCCGCATCTGACGTACAACACTTCAAATGTCACGACTCTCGCACTGATCAAACGTAGCCCTACACTCGACCCGCTCACCCCTCTGGCTACACAGCTCCATTTTCTGAATCTGTTCGCGGGTGATGAGACTCCATACGAGAGTCTGCACGCTGTTGTTAGCTGCGGTGTGAAACCGTGGTTCGATGCCTTTGTTGGCTCACGTGGAGCGGGTAAAGATGGGGACTCGAAAATGGGTACGCGTAATCTGCTCGGCGTTTGGCGGGATTAAATATATCCATCTAGGTATACCTATGACGAAGAAAAAGTTCGCGGAGCTGGAATTATCACTCTTGCACCTTCAACAAAATGTGGAAATACCGGAAACGCACCTTATAATTCATCCTGTGATCCAGCGTGCAGTCGAACAGGTATCTCGCCTTTCTACTTTACTGTTATTCACTCAACAAATTGTATTTTTTAGGCTGAAACGACTGGTGTCCGCCCTAATATATCCCATATTCCTGCCAAACTCCTTAATGACTCCTCATTCCTGAACACACTTCACGCACACGTCAACTCGTGGATCAAATCTATCCAAGCTGTAACTAAGCTGACGCGAGATGTTTCTTCCGGTACCGCATCACAAGAAATCAATTTCTGGCTATCCCTCGAACGCGCTTTGGAAGGTATTGAAGCTCAATTACGCTCGGAAGAAGTCAATGTTGTCATGGATTGCCTTCGCAATGCCAAACGATTTCATGCTACTGTTAGCTTTATGGCTGATACAGGTCTCAAGGATGCCACCGATTTGGTGCACAAATATAATCAGCTAATGAAAGATTTCCCTCTGAACGAACTCCTCTCTGCTACGGATTTAGAGAAAATCCAGGAGAGTTTACAGCTAATATTTGGACATATCAAGCGGAAACTCAAGCTGTCACCGTATCCTATTCGCCGGGCGCTACCTCTGGTCGAAGCCATCTCTCGTGATTTCAATGATCAATTACTACGAATATTGACTTCTCATCGATTGGCGTATACACCATATGACACTTTTGAAAGGCTTCTCGGACAAACGATGAACATCTTTCGGACTTGGGATGACCTCATGAAGGAGTTCACAAATGTCGCAAGAGAAGTAACCAGAAGGAGGCCAGAAAAATTTATACCAATCAAAATTGCCCCTGCGCATGCAAAATTACAAGAAAGGTGTCGATATCTGAGGGATTGGAGAAAACAACACGAGCAGTTGGCTGTTATGACTGGGCCTACAAAAGGTTTAGGCGGCAATGTTGCAATTGTGGGTGCGGGGGTCGCCGTGGAGATGGGTGGGATGGACATGGAAGAGGAGGTGAAGGAGGCTTATGAAGTCGTGAAGAGGATTGACGTTCTGGATGTGTCCGTTGGTATGCACTTACCTGAGCATCTATAGCTTATCAGCCGTTAACTGAATCTTCATAGAGGGACAGGAGATCTGGGTGACAGCTGAGAACGCCTACAATGAGCGTGTTTCGCGAGTGGAGAATCAAATTATTGCGAAATTAAGAGACCGCCTTGGGACGGCGAGGAATGCGAACGAAATGTTTAGGGTATTCTCAAAGTTTAATGCCCTGTTCGTCCGTCCGAAGGTATGCTTCCGTCCCTCGTTTGTGATAAAAATTGGTGCTAGCGCGAATTGTAGATTCGTGGTGCAATCCAAGAGTATCAAACGCAACTCATTGATTCCGTTAAAGAGGATATACAACACCTTCACCATAAGGTCTGTCCTCTCCATGCCTACGATTTCAACGGCTCATCTTGTGCTTTTATAGTTCAAAACTCAATACCGAGCCTCTGAAGCCTACCACATGTCACAAATGCGCGACATGCCGCCGATAGCCGGAGCCATTATCTGGGCACGTCAAATCGACCGACAACTTCACACTTACATGAAACGCGTTGAAGATGTCCTAGGTAAAGGTTGGGAATTGTATGCAGAAGGACAAAAACTCCAACAAGAGAGTCTCGCATTCCGAAAGAAGCTGGATACGAAATTGGTTTTTGAAGCCTGGATGCAGGATTTGAATAGACGGAATCTGGGTGTTGATGGTAGGTTATTTGAGATTTTGAGGATTAGGAATGCGAATACTGGACCTGGCAGTAGTGGGAGTGGTGGGAGTGGGATTGGCGTTGGGTTTGGTGGAGGTGTTGGAACGGGAGGGTGGCAGCTGCAATTAGCTGTTAATTTTGATCCTCAAGTCATCACCCTCTTCAAAGAGGTCCGGAACCTCTTATGGTTAGGGTTTTCTGTTCCACATGCGGTGACGAATATGGCCAAGGATGCGAAGAGAGTGTATCCTCATGCCGTTAGTTTGATGGAGACTGTTAGGACGTATGGGCAGACACTAGATTTGGTGGAGAGGAATCGGGGAATTGAATGGTTGGTTGCCGAGTATAGGAACGAGGCTCAAAGAATGATAAGTAAAGGTATGAGTACGTCTTTATGTCCGAGGAATTTTTGGTTGATGTGTTACATATAGGGATGAATATCCGATGGGATCACTTTGTCAATCAGTATGACACCTCAAGATATGTTGCCAGTGCCGACGCCCGGGATAATAGGCATATCCAATTCGTGAGGGAGTTCGCAAGTGTGGTGTCGGTTCTACAGGTACATACTTTTACACTGCCGTGCTTAACTGAACGGGTTAATGACAAGCAATTATAGGACAAAACGAATAATGTAATCGATTTGTATAAGGATATCCTGCGGAACGTAGAGGACCTTGGGACATGTTCGTACACTAATGAAGCATTTTCTGAATTACTCGGAAAGATTCAATCTGCGGTACGACGTTCACTTATTCACATTATCACTTTTTGGTTGACGCGTCAACGTGTTTTCACAGATCGATAAGCTCAACTTAGAGGGCTATGCTAACTTAGAGAATTGGGTTATGGAACTTGATAAGAAGATCGAAGGTATCCTACTTCAACGACTTGCGGCGATCATTCAGGTGTGGTGCTCCGATTTTGATCGGAATGATGATGGAGACGCGAGAAGAGATATTGCTATTCCGGCGAGGGATGCTAGCGGGAAGAGGAGAGGTGGAAAAGGTGCCAAGGAAGAGAAGGTGTGATTATTTTTGCTTGCAAAGATGATTAATTTAAATGATTTCTCTCACTTTTAGTTCATGGAGGCTCACATGGTTGTGAAACCTATCGTGCACGAGATTAGGATACAAAACCAAGTTATCTTCCTCGACCCTCCTATTGAATATGCCAGAGCAACCTGGGTTAAGCAATTGCACGATTGGCTTGGTCGGGTCACTTTCTGTTTCATAACGATCAAATAAGCTGACGTTCGATTCCGCACAGGTATTGTTTGTCGGCTTAGGAGGATACAGAGTTCACGATATGAAATCGGACTGCAGATGCAAAAGGCGTCGGCTGTCGAATTGTCATATGTCTCTCTTGTATGAGTTATGTCATTGATCGCGGATAACGTGCGACTGACTTCAATTTGATAGCTCACTCGTCTCACCGATGATACTCTCGAGAAACCTTTCCAGCTTATTGAGAATAAAGTCCAGCAGCTCAAGGATTATGTCGCCAAGTGGCTTCAATTCCAATCTTTGTGGGATCTCGAAGCTGAATACGTGTTCAACCGACTAGGAGACTCACTCTCTCATTGGCAACAGTTGCTCATCGAGATTAAAAAAGCGCGGTCCACGTTTGATACCAGTGAAACTTCTAAATCGTTTGGAGTGTGTGTGATCGATTATGATCAGGTGCAGAGCCGGGTGAATGCGAAATATGATTCATGGCAGAGGGATATATTGAGTAGGTTTGGAGTGAAGTTGGGGAATGCGATGAAGGAGATGCATGCGTCGATTTTGAAAGCGAGGAATGATCTTGAGTATCAGAGTATTGAGGGGTTGGTTGGTGCACCTAGGAGATTCTGATACCTAATATCTTCATTTTTCTGGTTCGCTCTCGCGTTATAGTATATACCCCTTATCGTGGATCCGTCAGTCGTTCGTTGACTCTTTATATGTTTAGCTTACGCTCCCTCTCTTTTATATGCAATGATTGTTTCTGTTGTCATGTTTCCTATTACGGACGCAAATGTACTTTATTAAAATCTCTGTCCCTTTAGGAGCCACACTTCCTTCGCACCCTTGAGGTCGTATTCCCGTTGGTCAATTCTGGATACTATCAGTGATCAGTAGTTCGGTCAGTCACAAGTGACAAATCCATACATTCAGACTCAGCTCTGATGCCTACGTTAATGCCATCAGCTACGTTCGTACTCCGATGATGTGACAAGCGTGATACATTCCAAATTCAAGGCTCAACCTCCTTGGGCGTGTTCACTAGAAAAAACCTGATATATTGCATAATATGGACTTTGCAAACCACTTTGTGTAATATGAAGTGTGGTTGAGAGGAGGGATTTTCAGGAAACGGGGGGTAACCGAACTTCTGATCACTGATAGTATGAGTCGTTGATCCGACCTCCCATGCCGGATATTTGAACACGATATTGATCAAGGGGGGCACTATTAGCATTTGATGTGAGAATTCCCCTGATATGCAGCATCGGGATGTCGCGTCATGATGCGGCCGATGATATTTGTCTATTTTAAACTGAACTATTCGTTGATGTTGTGTTCCCGTATTCAAGAGCCAATTAATCAACGAGGGATACACATAATGCGTCGTCATGATGGCTGGCGGTCCAAGCAGGTAAGGAGGCGTAAATGCGTAATACATGAAGGCTGATGTTATCACCCTATCAAGTCCAAGTTAATCAGGTCGCAAACGGATGGACATCCGCTCGCTGCCGATCAGCAAGGAAGGACAAGTAATACAGAAACTTTGTGGTGATAGGGTAACGATTATTGCACAACGGAAGGGGTAAACGGACGTGAGAACGAGTGGGGAAAAGTGGAAAAACTCGAGTCCGCTTGGGCTGACTTGGCATCCGTTCAGCTCGACCTCCTCCTGCCGGGCCTTCTTTTGTTGGGCGAGGTGCGCAGCTATAGGTGGACTCATTTGGCTGCCACGCTGACGAGAGTAGGCGTGCTGAGTATCGCCTGTATGGATGAAACCCAGTTGACTTTTGCTCCCAGGTGCTCGGTATCCGGATCTTTGTATTCCGGATCTTGTGTTGGTACAGTATTCCCTTGCTCCATTGTTACGTACCCAGCAGCTTATAAGCGCGAGGCAACCCTCCTCTTTAAACCACCGCCATGGCCAATTCTGTCGCTGACATTCTTGCTCAGCCCCAGTTCATTGCGATCGTGCTTCTCTCGGCGACCCTCCTGGGTTTCATTCACCAACGACTAACCCGATCAAATAATCTACCTCTTCCTCCCGGTCCACCAGCAGAGTCGTGGATTCTTGGCAATACCATTCCAAAAGTCTAGTATGCTCATCAATCTTTTCGCGTTTTCGACTGATCTTTTTGACTGTCTCTTATAGCTCCTACCGTAAATTTGAAGAATGGACAAAGGAATATGGGCCAGTCTTCAAGCTTAAACAGGGTTTCAAAACCATCTTTGTTATTGGGCGTATTGAGGCTGCTGTTGATATCTTGGAGAAGGAAGGCGCTATTACCATAGACCGTCCTCGGAGTATCGCTGTTGGGGAGACTCTTTCGGGGGGTATGAGGCTTCTGTTGACACCAGCGGGAGAAAGGTTCAAGAAGATGCGCCGGTAAGCAACTGCTTTCCTCCTACTGTTGTGGGCCATCGTGCTGGCTATCGAGTACGGACCTTTCAAGCTCCGGAAAAAGAAGCTTGTTTCACCCTGGTTGGCCAGACTCATGGCTTCCAATGCTGGTTTTTACGTCGCTTAAATTCCGCACCCGCTGCCCGGTGTTTTATCAACAGGATATTCATATATTGATGCTTCTCAAAATAGAGCTTTACATGCACATCTTCAACCCAAGACTATCCTTGCATACACGCCTACTCTCATGAAGGCTGCTCGTCAACACATCTTGGACATTTTGGATGATCCGAGCAAGCACCAAGATCATGCCAAAAGGTGACGTATCGCTGTTTTCTCCGTTGTCAAATGATCTCATGATAGCCGTCTCGTCTTCTATCACTGGCCTTCAATCATTATCCTATTGATAATCCATTCCAATCGATGTTTTTTTTCCTATTTATAGGTATGCGGCCGCTGTGGTTATGACACTAGCGTACGGCAAGTATCCAAAGTCGTATCTAGACCCCATCGTTCTCGCTGTGAATCGATGCCTTACCCGACTCGGCAACAACATGCGAATCGGATATTGGAAAGTCGATACATGGCCGTTCCTTAAGTACGTAGCACTCTCCTGTGGGCTTCTTGCGAAATGGACCAGTTTGTTATCCCAGATATGTCCCAGGATATTTGAAAGAGTTGCAAGACGGACACAATGAAGAATTAGCTTTGTTCAAGGGGCAGTTAACCGAAGTCCGCGAAAAATTGGTTCGTGTCCATCTTAGGCTTAGGGAGAAGTATTCTCAAGGAAAACGGTTATTTAGTACCGCGGAGAAGAAGTTCCCCAATCGTTCGGGAAATATCTCATCGAAAGACAAAATGAGCTCGAACTTTCCGACGGTGAAGCTTCATATCTGGCTGGAAGTCTGTTCGGGGCTGGGTCGGACACGACCGCTTCAGTCATAAGTGTTGCTGTGATGGCGGCTGTATGTTATCCTGAGGCTGCGGAGAAAGTGAAGCAGGAGCTGGATGCGGTTATTGGAAAAGAAAGACGTACGTCGTTTGGTCATTCCGTCTTAGGTTTCTCACTGATTTTTCATTTTTGTTGACAGCGCCTGCGGCGAGTGACCAGGAGAGTTTGCCTCAGACTATGGCGTTTGTTACGGAAGTACTAAGATGGAGACCGGTTACTGCTGGTGGTATGTATTCATTTCTTTCTAGGATTTACAGTAATGTGAGGTGACTCTCGTGGTGTGACTACCTAGGCTTCCCCCATAAATCTACAAAAGATATCATTTGGGTAAGTTCAGAAAAATTCAGCCAATATTCACTTACTTGCAATCTTACTCGATCTTTAAGCGTGGTTATCTCATCCCTGCTGGCTCTACCGTGGTCGGGAACGTCTGGTATGCACCTTTTCCCAGTCTCACCCACGAAGGCATTGATTAAAATTGGTGTTTGACTTACAGGGCTGTCAATCGTGATCCTCAATATTTCCCCGAGCCTGAAACATTTAATCCTCAGCGTTGGTTGACACCCGAAGGTAAACTGAGAGATGACATCAAAGCCTATCCTTTCGGTTTCGGAAGACGTATATGTCCTGGTCAACACATCGCCGTAGCGTAAGCCATTTCTTTCCAAGCGAAAAAACCGACTGCTGACTGGGCTACGTGTAGGTCAATATTTCTGAACACTGCGCTTATTCAGTGGGCTTTCAATGTTCGAGCAGATCCTGACCATCCGATTGATACATTGGCATTTACGGAATCTGCGAATGCGCATCCGCAGCCGTTTAATGTTATTTTTGAGCCTAGAGCTGCGAAGAACTTTGAGGGGATTAGAGAGCTGATGGAAGATTATGGGGCGTAGAAGAGTGAAAATTCAAAGAAATTCTTCTCTTTAATGGGAGAGTTTTTTTGTCGATCCTTTCGAGTGCATATACTTTTTCATCTCATCGTTTTGTCTTTTCATTGCTACATCGTTTTTGTTTCGCTTTGAACTTTGTACGTTACAATGTAAAATCAAGTGTGAGCAATGTGCAATAAATTAAGTTTGATGTAAAAGTTTATCTTGTGTGTCGCTTTGAGTTGCGGTATGGACCGTATGGTACCGCGGTAGCTCCTGCGTTCATTCGAGCGGTTGGTTCTTAATTTTAGAATCCCCGAGTCAACGAATTCTTACAAATAGGCAGAAAATCTCTGCGAATATCATTCATTACCTTCTCTTCTCCCTTTGGATGAACACCGATCCTTCGCTCCAGGGTGCCCTACTCCTCTTCACACAACTGGAACTTGTCAGCGGTACGACTGTAGGTGGGACGCTCTATGGCATTGCCTTTGTCCTTTACTGTTTATATCTGGATGCATCATTGTCCCGACTTCGGAACCATAATAGAAGAAGACAAGCACAGGTCATGATTACATGTTCCTCCATAATTATGATTTGCGGACTCTACTTCCTCGTAGCAAACGCGTGGGTTATTCAAGACGCATATATCAAGCATGCCAACTTTTCCGGGGGTCCATTTATATATGAGGAGTCAACGTACATTACCCAGGCAGCAATAGCCAGTGTTGGCTTTGTCTGCACGTCTGTAATTGATATAGTAATAGGAGCAATCCAGGTACCGTCTTCTTTTCAGTCTTCTTTGTTATTCGAGCCGATTTATATCAATTTGCTTAGATATGGCGCTTATGGGTTGTCTGGAGTGGCACCAGATATGTCCGATTCGTTGTCATGCTTCCCTCGTTGTGTTTTTTAGCTTTCATAGGCAGGTCGCTCAAGGTCTCTTGCCGATTTCTAAATTCATTTTCCTGCCACTTTTAGCACTGGGGATCAGAACGATATTTCTTAATGTCACGCTGACATCTGCAGACTTAGACAATCAAAATTTGAAGCCACAAACTGCGGAGTATGCACTTCAAGCAACGATCACGATCCTTCCCACCATGTTGATAGCTGGATTTCTCATTTTCGAAAGTCGGCGCCAGAAAAAACTAATAGGTATGACCGGCATTTCAGTATTCATATGTCCAAGTTGATGTTGAGGAGATATCTATAGGGGAATCACAGCTGTCAACTCCGTATATGAGTGTTGTTGCAATGCTTATTGAGTCTTATGCCGTGGAGTCTACCTGGACAGTTGTCCTTGTAATACTCTTCAATCTCGGTCACCCAATGCAACAATTCTTTACGAATACTCAGCCTTACATTGAGGTAGACGGTTGAATCATTGTATCCCAGACGTTGATTGCTAATCTCTGTCAAGATTATCGCTTATCTCCTTGTGCTGTATCGGGTTGCCAACGGAAGAGCATACGGATCACAACAAGTGCATGGGTCACGAGGCCGATGTGACAGTACTCGTATTAGTTCCTTACATTGGAACCGTGCTACCACACAATCGGGTGTCCATAGTGGGACCGACATGAATTTTCGTCCACCTGGAAAACAATCAGAACTAGATCTCTCACAAGGGCGAAGTTCACCAGTCTAGCCCTATCTAGTTGCTTTAGATTTGATACACTGTTTGGTTTCATATGGTACCCGACAAGGTTATCTTTGGCTTTTGCAAATGAAGGTGCTTCTTTTCGCCA
Organism: Agaricus sinodeliciosus; assembly: GCA_022315185.1. NCBI lineage: Eukaryota > Fungi > Basidiomycota > Agaricomycetes > Agaricales > Agaricaceae > Agaricus > Agaricus sinodeliciosus. The sequence goes on from JAHTMV010000045.1 coordinate 64,430, forward strand.
TTTGTCATTTTCGGTGGCTGCTTTTTGGTTGGATTCGGAGAAGCTTTTATTTGGCTTATTAGCTAGCTGAGGGAAACCAGCTTGCAATAGCTTGTCTGGAAAGAGAATAAATTGACTTGGAAATTCGAACGAGTAGGAGGAAGATGATCTGCTTCGTCGGCATACATAATGTATTCGTTGTCATCGCCAGGGCCAGTTTATTCATTTTCGTCTTCACCCATACAACTACGGTCAAACTAACCCCATCGATTTGTTCGAATCCTCCTCCGCTTTCACTACTTGCTTCGTTATCTTTGTCCTCGGCATCATTCATACCGCGCAACATCCCAGCCTCTACAGCTTCATTCTGAACCCCTCTCCCCCTTGCTTCAGCTTTTCGAATGCCAGTGGTCTGTTTCCAAATCGATTCCTTAGATAGTGAGGGTTATTGTGTCAGGAACATCGGATGCGGTATCGTCCGAGGATGTGGAGGAACGTACATTCGTTTCGGTGCAATTGAGTGTTGGATTTCTGATGTACGATTATCATGTCATTCACGCACCACAGTTCGAACTACTGAAGGCGTTGTTTTCATCCAGAAGTCTCATACATACACACACCAGCTGACGTTCCACACGCAGAGCGCGACTCAGCTGAATGTTAAGAAATAGCATCGAACGCCTTCAGCAGATGAGGCAGATGGTATTCGCCGAAGAGTTATGTTGTATGCGCGAGACAAAAACAGGGCTAGGAGGCTGATTTTCGCACGATATCTCATGAGCCATCGACTCGGCGGAGGGAGGGGAGAAACGGGAATCTGGATAAAATGCTCTGCTGCGTCCAATCCATCGGCAAGTCCATTGGATAGTATTTCCAGTCGCTTCGGACATCAGGCAAACAGTCCAAAGGCTGCCCGGTGGTCATGAGAAAGGTATCGTTTGTGGCCAGATATGGAATGGAAAGTGCATACGTAAAACTGAGAGGTTGGGGATTGGGGAATGGGGGTTGGGAGACCGAGGACTCTAAAAAAGCCCAGGATGCCAGGTAATGAGACCGAAGAACGCAGTTGGTTTGGCCCGAGTACGTCCCTTGTCTTTCCACCTGTAATCATTCTTGATGTAGCTGCCTCTGCAAAAAGTTGCAAAAGGGTAGATGCCATTGTACGACGCACGGCTCGAGAGTGTGATCGAACCATGGAAGGATGGGTGACTGATAGTCTCCGTGCCATGGAACGCAGACCGCGGCTCAGCTGATTGTTAAGAAAAAGTATCGACCACATTCAGAGGTGAGGCAGCTGGTATTCGCTGGAGAGTCACCTTGTAGTATCGGTCTCATTTCCCCGTAGACGCTCTCACCTCGACCGCGCGAATCCCTCCACTGGGCTCACCTCCTACGCTTGGGAAATACAATGGTATCACTCAAGGGTTCGGAAACCCCCACTATCTCACCAGTTGGTCAATGCGACTCAGGCGGCAACCCACCCCGATCGGTCAAGCTAAGATAATAAATCATGGTCAGTACACTTTGACTGACACATGGTCGCAGTCATACTACGTGTATTACGCCTAGTAGTAGGAAGGACGAGTGCTAAATGTGTGCCTCAAGCCCATCCTGGAAATGGAACATCTGATTGCCTATCAATCCCGCATTAAAGCAGTCTTCCATCGCCCATCATGCACTACCGATGAGAGCACACTCGGACTCCTGAGGTGACCAGTTAGGCCTTCCGGTGGAATCGAAGCAGCATTTCATGAGAGTATAAGAGGCCCAACTTTCAACGCTTCTACTCCAGTCCACCGACCGTAGACTGCTGTAAGCGTTTCTTTACTCCTTCATATCATAGACACAAATCTTACTAACCTATGATCAACAGAAACACAACCGAAGCCAGGTTTGTAATAACTCCTCAAACCACAACCCGGCTAACACTTGGACCAGTATGAAATTCGTCTCTGCCGTCATCATCACTGCACTCGTTTTGGCAGCGCAATCCGCGCCCACCGACAAGGACGCGTCCGCGCCATGCTTGAGAGTTTGCGCCATGCCAGGACTTTCTTGTGGAGAGGGCTGGACACCTACTCGAATTGGCATTTGCTGGACCTGCTGCAAGAACTAAAAGCATGCCCTACATCTGTTAACGAGTACATCGGGTGAATATGTTAACTGTTGTATGACTGCGCTGCTTGAATGATAAGAAGATTCAGTCAATTGTATGATGATCAAATGTAAGATTTTGAGATGTCAATCCCTACACATGAAAGAGAACCATGGCATCGTATAATGGCGAATGTCAAAAGAAAACTGAAATCTAGCCGGGAGGGGAAGCACTTGCTGAATACAAAAGGCGCCCGATACCTCGCAAATGAACCTGCTCGGCGCGATTCCTGATTTCGTTGATGCTACCATCAAGGATACAGTTATCCTACCAATGTCACCGAGGCTGATAATGATTTCATGCGTGAATCCCCGTCAGCACCATCGTTATATTATGAAAGTAATCGAATATCAACGATTTTGAGGACGATGATCGATCCCGAGCAAATTGGCTACGACAGCCGCGCTTTCTTGGGCTCGTTTCAACTGCTCAAAGTGATATTTCACGCCTTTCTCTGCCTGGTCCATCAGCTGCGCCTCGGTTTGGGGTTGTATTTGCCCGGAAGCATCTGATTCGAGTAGGGGAAGGGCGCCTATACCCGTTTGGCGCAGGAGATCTTCCAGGACGTCGAGCAGTTGCTTTACATTATTTATATGATCTGTATGGGCAGGATGAATTGATTTGATCGGGACACAATGGAACGAGCGCTGTGAACCTTGAGTCTGAGAAGGGTGGCTTTCACGATACGCATTTTTACTGCCAGAAGAATTTTCACTAGGATTTCATTCTTCAAGATGAAGGTATAGCTTACTTACATGCCCGCCGAAGCTCGTTGGGAGTGCAAGCGCAGATTGGTGACATGGTCGTGAATGAGCCGCAAATTCTCCTTGAACAGTTCTGGGGAATTAGGGTCTACAGTACCCTGGTCTGGCTGGAAGTTATAGGCAAAACCCATATTTTGAGAGAACATGGTCGTGGACAAAACAACGAAGAAGAGTTGAACGCTACATGCCGGGCTGATGACTAAACATTTGTGCCGTGATGTCCTCCGACATCTGGGGTGTTGGTTCTTGGGGTCGGGCCACTTCAGCGACAATTTGCGCTGTTTTGTCTTGCAGCGTGTCATACTAGTCGAAAGTAGAATACTTCTCGAAAGTCGGCAATTTATCACCTGGATTGGGGACCAATTCGAGAGCTCTCCGGTCGCCGGCCGCTTCGCCGGTCCTCGAACATTGCCAATCTCCAGGCTGTACTTTTCTCTAACATCGCACCCTGGTGAGTAGTTGTTTACCTAGCCTGCCGATCCAAATCACGTCTAACTCATGGCAGCACCTCCATCGTGTCGGGATCCAGAATCTAAATCAGGATCTCCTCTTTACCCATAGAAGCATCTCTGCCGAAAACATTCGTTTCCTGAATGACTCCATAAATTACCTACGCTCCATATATGTACAATCCGGACGTACGAGGGCATCACCGTCGTACACCGGACTCCATCAGCTGTTCTGCATCGGCAATTCAGGCGAGCACCAGCGCTGACGATGAAGACTTGAGAATTCCGATCTGATCATTTTTGAACGGGCGTATGCCATCAAATGGGTCACTGCTCTCGTCTCCAATTGGATTGCGCTAATGATATGGAAAACCAAGAGAAAGAAATCGGCAAAATTCACTGCTGAATCTTCTTCGGCCCCATATTACCCTCTAACAATGGGTGTTACTGCGCTTTGCGTACATGGGAGAAAGATTTTCAACTATATTGAAGATAAAAAAATTCGTGCGTAATCAGATATCTGAACGGGAAGTGACCACAGATGCCTTTCATAGTCGGCATTTGCGAGCGATGGGGTGTACCGTGTATGCAGGAACGGAGTAGGTCGTGCGCACTCGAGTGCTCGTTTTAGTTGAGGGAAAAACTTCCTGTTCCTTATACGTCTCTGTGCCTATGCAGGCCACGGACCAGCTGACTGTTAAAAAAAGGTATTCGGAATGAACTGCACCCAGCAAGTGACGTAGATCATTATTGTTGGAGAGCCGCGCTGTAGTGTTACTGTACTGTATCGGTCGACATACGTTCATGCTCATTTTATGATGGCATCAATCAGTGATGTGCCCTGGGCGCGAGCGCTCGAGCCAGCGACTCAGAATATCGCCTCACATATTCCACAATTTCGTCACCGCGACTCAGTGGCAATTCACCAGAACTAAGGATGAAAGTCAAGATACCCAAAGACCCATCGTGCTGCGTCTCGGTTGGAAGTCGGAACATCGGCGTCGAGCGATGCTATTCTCTTCTGTACCCGCAGTCAAATTTTGATTGATCGTGTTCACATTCAAAGTTGGCGTATCAGTAATGTCAATCAAATTCTTATTGATGGTGTTCAGAACATTGTGACAGATACATGATCATAGTCGCCATATTGCGTGTGTCATTGCTTCCATTTCCCGATGAGCCAATGAATCTTTATATTAAACCGAGAGAATTTCTGCGGACGCCATTAACTCCTTCCCTCCTTCTCCTTCTCGATGGAGGCAAACCCTTCACTCCAGGGACCTCTACTTCTTGTCACACAAATTGAGCTTGTCAGCGGCACGACTGCAGCTGGAACACTGTATGGCATCGCCTTTTCGCTTTACTGTCTCTATCTCCATGCATCGCTTCCCCAACTCCGGGATCACAACAGAAAAAGACAAACTCAATTCATGATTACTTATTCCACCATTATAATGCTCTGTGGCCTGTATTATCTCTTATCGAACGCCTGGGTTATTCAAGATGCATATATTATGCACGCTAACTTCCCGGGGGGTCCATATCTATACGAGAACCCAACCCAGCCTGTAATAGCTGCGGGCCTTGTCTTACTGTCCGTAGTTGATATACTGACAGCAGCAATCCAGGTGCCTTCGGATACATACCTCCTTTGTTATTCAAGTTGACTAAAATTCAATTTTCTCAGATTTGGCGCTTATGGGTTGTCTGGGGTGGGCGTGGCGCTGGATATGCCCGATATGTTATCGTACTTCCCTTACTATGTTTTTTGGGTTTCACAGGCAAGTTGATCAAGGTCTCTTGCCGACTTCCAGACTCAATCCTTTGTCACTCTAGCATTGCGGATCAGAGCGACAGTTCTTAACATTAGGCAAACAGGTCCAGACTCCCCCAGTCCGAATTTGAAACCCACAATTGCGGAGTTAGCACTCCAGGCAACAATCACGATCCTTCCTACCACCTTGATCGCCGGATATCTCATCGTCGAGAGTCAGCGCCAAAGAAAACTAATCGGTATGAAAGGATCCGAGCATTCAGATATCCTAGCGATGCTGATACTAGGTATGCATAGGGAAATCGCAGCGGCTGTCGACTCCGTATATGAGTGTTGTTGCAATGCTGATCGAATCCTACGCTATGGAATCTATCTGGGCAATTATCTTTGTCATACTTTTCGCTCGTCGTCACCCAATGTTGCAATTCTTTGGGGATACACAGCCCTACATTGAGGTAAACGGTTCAAATCAACATGTCCCAAACTTTGGATCGCTAATCTCTATCTATCAAGATCATCGCTTATCTCCTCGTGCTGTATCGGGTTGCCAACGGAAGAGCATACGGATCGCAAAGAGCACGGGAGTCGCAAAGCCGACACGATCATATGAGTTCCCTGCATTGGAACCATATTGCGGCACAATCGGATGTCACTAGTGGGAGCGACACGGATGTTCATACGTCGCAAATTCAACCAGAAGTAGACATGATCTCACAAAAACAAGTTTCATCAGCACCCGTGTAGCCGAATTTGATAAACTTAAAGCATGTTGTCGCTTTAAATTTGATGGACTGTTTTTTTTTTTCATACGCGGTATTATCTGGCCATGTATCAACATGTGCTTTCTTTTGCTTGTAGTTACGTTTCTTATTGTAATATCAACTTTGCTAATGGCAGACACCACATATGGATCGTGCAGTAGATGTGAATTGCCATGACCGGACACAACGTATGAAGTGTCCTTGAAGCGATTGTACATCGGCTTTTGCATCACGGAGAGTGATCTCTAAATCTCGTAGTCAGATTTACATCAGTAACATCCTCGCGGTAGGCATTGACCAATCTTATCATAATCGACAAAAGGTCACAGGTGGGAAAGGAGTAGACAGCGGGGAACAGAGTAGCGAATGAAGAAGGACTAGAGGGCAATGACACTCAATGACAGATCCTTTGTACTGTTTAAGGCTCTCCGGTGAAAGCTATACTGCCGATGCGTAACCTAGATGGGGCACAACGTGAAACGTGTGGCTGGAGGAAAATGGGCGATGATTTTGTTCACATCGTCATCTCACATGCACCGCCCAAACCCTGGATCTACGGGCACGCTTGGTTTGCTCCCTCCTCCTGTCTCGAGCCCTCGGTCGCAGTGTTGAAGAAAAGGTTCAAAGAAGTCGAATCTGGGCTTGGACATTTCAGCACTTGTTGACGACCAACCACATCGGGGTATTGTCAAGGAAACCCTAGAACGAAATGGGAAATCTCTATGGTTCCAAGGTTCGTTATTTCAATAACCTTCTATTTGTTTCTGACTTGAGATAGCGTGAAACAACGCGGCTCCAAACTCATCGGGAGAGACAGGACGGAGTAGCAAGCGTGACCTATTACGCGGCGGAAATTTTTGAGTATTATCGAAAACGCAAATCTGATCCTGCAGCAAGTGTAAGTCTATACTCGTTTCCAGATTGAACTGTCAACATAGAAGGAGCAGGTAAAATCAAAGCAATAATGGATTCTACCAGTCCCTTCGTCGCTCCTGCTGCCACCGTCGGTCGTGACTACAATGCACATCTCGGACCTCTCATTGATTATAAACGCCTCCACAACCAGCTGGACATCATGCTGCCTTCAAGCGCTCTCTTTCGTCATTAAATAAGCCCGTACCCTCTCAGAAAACTCTCGTTGAAAAGGGGCATGAACTGAGGAATTTAATTAGAATCAAGATGAAGATTTCTAAGATGACACCTACAAGAGGATGAAAGCATAAGAATACCGATAAGCTACTGATGTCGAACGAAGTGTGCAGCCGGCCCATTTCGCCTTAGAATACCGATATTGGCTAAAGGCAAAGCAGTTCAAAATGAGTGTAGCGGAGGTAAAAAGAAATGGACATACCTGGCTTTCGTTCCCATCCCTTCCGGCATAGTTTCTGACCCTTGAGACCAAGAGCACGATCGAGGAATTTATTCGCTTTTGCCGAAGGATTAGATGTTGATGGAATGGATTGTAATTTTGATGGTTGAAACGTTCGAACAGTCCGTGACCTTGATAATAAATTAGATGGCTGGCAGATGAACGGATGAATTGAGGGTTACAAAACGTACCCAACAAGGGTATCTTTGGCATTCGAGGATGAGGTAGCTTTTTTACGCCATTTGTCAGTTTTCGTGACTATTTTCTTGTTGGACTCCGAGCCGTTCTTTGGCTTATTCGATGGCTGTGAAAAGGCAGCCTGGAATAGCTCGTCCGGAAGGTAGTGTTTTGGCCTTGAATTAGAGCGAGTAGATTGTTCTGTGGAGATAAGATCTGCCTCGTCCGCAGACATTCCTTCGTTGTCGTCGTCTGGGCCTTTATATTCGGTTTCGTCTTGATCCATACTGCTACCATTGAAACTAGACCCATCTTCAAACTTCTCGAATTCTCCTCCGTCTTCACTATCACCAGTGTCTTCACTATATTCGTCCTCGGCATCATTCATGGCGTGCAACATCCTAGCCTCCACACCTTCTGCATCGCCATCCTCATTCCGATCATCTCCTCCCTTTCCCTTTCCCTTATCTAAACCGTCCATAAACTTCTTCTCATCGCTTCCTTTCCTATATGCCGCGCGTTCCTTCAGCTTCCTATCCTTCTCCCGATTTTTCACCCTCGCCTTCTCTTTCACCGTCGCTTCAGCTTTTCGAATATCAGCGGTCTGTTGCCGACTTGATTTCTTGGATTGGGTGAGGGTCACTGTTTCTGGAGCATCGGATTCGGAATCGTCTGAGGGTGTGGGTAGACGTAGCGGAGGCATTTTTTTTTCGATGTCAAGTTCGGTGTTGAATTTCTGATATAGGATTGTCACGTGACACAACGCAATAAAATCTTCATGATCAATACCTTCATTTTTCTCAGCAAGGCTGGCACCAATTAACGCGGTCCCATAATCATACGCTTGGTTTGCACAAGCCCTATCGACCAAATCCATGCTTCGGCGCTTGCACGACGAGCGAGTAGATGGGAAAGCACCTTAATCATGCCGGGACATTCTACGTTGTACGTTTTGGTTGAGATATAATAGAAAACGTCTGACCATAAGGGCGAACATTTCCAGCTCACTTGTTCTGGTATTCTCTCGCTGAAGCCTGGTTCCTAATCGTCTGCCGATGCACAGGCGAGCAAATCTCCCTTGCATTGAAGAAGCACCATTTTGATTAATTCATGGGATCAGTCGGGACATATATCCTTACTGTGAGGGCCGCTTTATTCCTTTTCATTCTGAAGTATTCATTGATAGTCTCAATTTTCCTAAAATAGAGCTTTAACATGGGCATCATCGACCTACTATTCTTGCATACACGCCTACACCTATGAAGTGCCGCTCGTCAACATATCTTCAACAGCCTGGATGATCCGCACAAGCATCAAGATTATGCTAAGAGGTAACGCACCGCCATTTTCCCTGTCGTGTCAAGCGTAAGTCCGCGAAAAATGCTTCGTATCCATCTTTGATAGCCTTACCGAAAGGTATATTAAGGAAAATAGCGATTCAACACAACGGAACGGGAGTTCCTCGACGATTCTGGATATATCTCATCGAGAGACGAACGACTTTGATCTCTCCGATTACGAAGCTTTGTATCCAGCCGGAAATCTGTTTGGCGCCGAGTCGGAAGTGACTGCTGCAGTTTTAGATGTTTCTGTGATGGCGGTGGCATGTTATCTCGATGGTGCGGAGAAAATTAGGAAAGAGGAAGAAGGGCTATTGGAAAAGAAACAATACGTCGTTTAAGGATTTCTTCAGTCTTGTCCCTGGTTTCTGTTTTGTTGACAGATGTACAAAAGCCTGCTCAGCATCAGAATCAAAATATATCGCTGTCGATGACCTGGGGTATGTCATATACTCATCAATTCATCTGTTTATGCGCTCATGTCGATTTACAGTCAAGCTCAATGGTTGTTCACACGTTTCGCGCATCAGACGACTCGTCTATAGTCACTATTTTTCATGTAGGCACCACCATTTCAGTATCGTAATTCACCAGCACGAACATGATCATTTTGCACCGACATTCGATGATCACACTGAGGACACTAATTCTTGTATACGGTCATTGCGTTGCATATTACCGCGTGTATCATACCTGGCGAGGTTGGCCATTGTTAATAAATTAACAACAAAACAAGAAACGTAACTACGAGCAAAGGAAAAGTACGGCATACATCGCATATGAAAAGTAATCGGTCTAAGAAGTAAAGCAAAACGGTAGTATATATCAATTCAGCGACTAGGCTGATGAGCCCTGTACTAGTAAGATTTCGGGTTCTGGTTTATTTTCAGGTGGGTGAATATTCGTGTCGGTCCCATTGGTAGCACCCGATTGTGTAGTAGTATGATTCCAATGTAGCGAGCTAATATTGCCGCTTTGGCTTCGTGACTCGCGCCCATTTTGTGATCCATATGCTCTTCCGCTGGCAACTCGATACAGTATAAGGAGATAAGCGATTATCTCGGTAACGGTTAGCCAAAGATTTAAATGTGGTGATGTAACCGTTTACCTCGATGTAGGCCTGAGTGTCTCCAAAGAATTGCTCCATTGGGTGACGGAGATAAAAAAATATCAAAAGGAGGATTGTCCAGGTAGACTCCACAGCATAAGATTCGACAAGCATAGCAATAACAGTCATATACGGAGTGGACAGCTGCGATTCCCCTATGAATATTTATCAAGATCACTAGGACATTGAAAACTCAAATGCTTTCATACCGATCAGTTTTCTCTGGCGCCGACTCTCAAAGATGAGAAATCCAGCTATCAAGATGGTGGAAAGAATCGTGATAATCGCCTGAAGTGCTAACTCCGCAGTTCCTATCGTCAAATCCTGACTCGTAAAGTCTTCACCTTTTAGCGTAAGATTAAGAAATATTGTTCTGGTTTGCAATGCTAGAATCACATAGCATTGAGTCTAACTCCGGAAGTCAGCAAGAGACATTGAATGACTTGCCAGTGAAACCTAGAAAACACAGCACGGGAAGTACAACAATGATTCGGACATATCTGGTGCCACTCCAGACGACCCATAAGCGCCAAATCTGCAAAAAGTGATTTAAATCAGCTCGAATAATAAAGACGGTTGAAAAATACGGTACCTGAATTGCTCTTGTTGATATATCAACTACAGCCGCGCAGACAAATCCCACCGCTATCGCTGGCTGGGTAAGAAAAGTCAAGTACTCATATGCCGCTGGACCCCCAGGGAAGTTGGCATGCTTGATATATGCGTCTTGAATAACCCACGTGTTCAATATGAGATAGTACAGTCCGCAGAGCATGATTATGGTGGAATTTGTAATCATGAATTGAGTTTGTCTTCTTCGGTCATGGTCCCGGAGTTGGGAAAGCGACGCATGGAGATATAGACAGTACAGTGAAAAAGCAATACCATAGAGTGCCCCCCCTGCAGTCGTACCGTTGTGTGAAGAGAAGTAGGGCTCCCTGGAGTGGAGGACTTGCGTCCATCGAAAAAAGGAAAGATGCCAATGGCCTCTCATGAGATTTACTACTGGTTTATAAACATTCGTTAACGCGGGGACTCGAAGGTATTATAGACATAATACGCTACCGGGAATATCCCACAGCGACTGCGACCATATGTCAGTCAATGTCTTCTGACCATGACCTACTATCCTAGTTTTGACCGATCGGTGAGTTGCCGCCTGAGTCGCATTGACCAACTGGTGAGATGAGAGCGATACTGGGGGATTCCGAACCATTGATACCCTTATATTTACCAGCCCAGTGGAGAGATTCGCGCGGTCAAGATGAGAGCGTGTATGGGGAAATGAGACCGATACTACAAGATGACTCTTCAGTGAATACCAGCTGCCTCACTTGCTGGATGTGTTCGAGTCCTCGTTCAATGGCACAGAGATCTTTGTTGATCCCTATTTACACTGTCAGTCACGCATCCTTCCACGGTTAGACCACACTCTCTGTTGCTCTATCGAGCCGCGTGTCGTACAATGGCATTTACCCTTTTTCAACTAACTTCTCAGAGGCAACCGAACCGAGGAAAACTGCAAAGTAGTCAGAAGGACAAGGGACGTACAAAGACCGAACCAACTGCGTTTTCCTCTCTGGTCTCACTACCTTGGCATCCCGGGCTTTCAGAACCACCGAATCTACCAATCTCCAATCCTCAATAATCTCTCAGTTTACATATGCACTTTTTGTTCCATATTTGGCTACAAACAATACCTCTAACATGACTGGGGCCGCCGTTACACTGTTTGCCTGACTGAAGCGACTGGAAGTACTTTTCACTGCACCGGAGAAACAATAAGCCGCGTAGCTTATTGTTTCTCCAGCGCAGTGTATTCAACGGACTTGCCGATGGACTGGACGACGCATAGCAGTTGTTCCGAACATGGATTTTTCCCCCAGACACCCGTCCTCCCGCCCTGCCTCTGCCGAGTCGATGGCTAATGAGATGTTCGAAAAACGGTCTCCTAGCCCTATTTTCGTCTCGTGTGCTGCACGACCCACGAGCGACTTTGTGCGCTCGTTTTTCGGTGCCACGGATGGGCACTTCTGGCTTCATCGCTGCTCAGATGTCCCCACCGGGAGGCCAGTGGTAGCTCTGAGTATATTCTTTATGAATCTCTTCTCCCTTTTGACTCTATTTTTTTTTTTTACGTCGGATGGCTGTGATGCCCATGTTTTTTTTTGTTCACGCTACAAATGGAGACATCAATTCTGAACTCGAAGTTCGACAGGCTATTCTCGAGATGTGTGCTTGCGCGAGGTGCGTAGAGGGAGTTACAAGTAGCACATATAATTTCTCCTAGCGAAAAAATTTTCATTAGGAAAATAATCATCAGAGGAGCGACCTTCATGTTTACAAGAATATAAATATCCTACCAAGTACTTTTTGTTCAAGGTACTAATGATGGAGATGTTTAAATCAAAATATGATGTCTTCTAACGAAATCATAAATCGCAATGAAACAAAAAATAATAGAGGAGCGATGACCAACGCCCACGTATGGATATGGTTGATCTAGGGAACCTCGTCCCCCCTGAACTCGAAGGGCTTGTTCTTTAATCCTCATCAATGCCGTAACATTCTCATGTCCTCATTACATCTCCTGTTCAACCACGTCTTCCATGTGAATCTTCAAAGTGGCAACAAGCACCAGCGCTCATCCAACGGACAAGAGAACCTAGAACGCACCGGTGACTGAGTCGGGAGGATCGATCATGATGGCAGGTGAAGATGGAGTTGGGTATGATGAGACACGAAAGGATCAACCGCAGGTTTTTCAACGGTCGCACATTCTACTTACGTTTTACTCTGTCTACTCCGCGCATGGCTTTCGGTGAAGATCCCGAAAGACTACCAAAGATCTGTCTACGAGTGTTATCGGCCTCCGCGCCTTCGTCTTCCGCTCCTCCTTCCTTGCCCCTCTTGTGTCGAGTGTTGTAACAATCCCCCTATACCCTAGAGACCACTTCCCGTCGTCCAAGTTCATTTTCAGGGCATTTCTGCGTTGTACCCGTAAGCCATTCCATTCCTTCTACCTTTCTGAGTCATCATACTGGCCATAGAGCGTGCATTTTCCAAGCTCCGGAAGAAATGAGCTTATTCGACCTTGGTGCCAGAATCATGGCGTCTAATGCTGGTTTTCACGTCGGGAGCTGCACCCGCCACCCCTATGTTCCATTACCCGATCCTCTTCCTGGTTGCGGCTACTTTTTCTTGTCCCTCAGTATCTTCAAATACCGATGTCATCCGGTCATCCACTAGTCGGCTAATTCGTTATCATAGTCTAGGACTGTCCGAACATATTAAAGCCCATGGTCCACTCGATCGCGCTCTTGGACGCAAAGGTCAGAAACAACTCAGGAAGTGATGGGAAGGAAACCCTGGCGCGTTCATTTTCATCTACGGAATCAGCCCCTAACCTTCATTATCCTCCATTCTTTCTCATGTATGCACCATCGTTTTAGTAACGCAAATCACCATCGTGAGCGTATCTATACAGATGGGAAACGCTCTCCTTCCCTCAAATTCTAATGATCACATTTTGTTGTATTCGGTCCTGGTGTTTACATATTTCATATTTGGCATTCGCCATCGGTGCCAGTGAAAACTGGTATCAAAACAAGAATGGGAATTAGAAGCGAAGACAGAATACGCATACATACCCGATCGGACACTACGCTTCATTTGTTGTATCCCGTCATGGAATTTCATACCTGCTCCCCGGTTCATATCATCGTAAGAAACTGATAATAAAATAAGAAACGTATTGACAAGCGAAGGGAAAATCTGCGTATATACATGCCCAGATAATACCGCATATGAACAATCTATCAAATCTAAGCAATCAAATAGTCAATACTCGTATCAAATTTGGCTACACGGGTGCAGGTGAAACCCGTCCTTGTAAGATGTCCGGTTTTGATTGAATTCCAGGCGGATGAGAAGGTGTGTCGGTGTCACTAGCGACGTCCGATTGTGTGGTGGTATGGTTCCAATGTAGGGAACTCATATGATCGCGTCGACTTTGTGACTCGCGAACTCTTTGTGATCCGTATGCTCTTCCGTTGGCAACCCGATACAGCACAAGGAGATAAGCGATAATCTTGATAAAGGTTAGCAATCTAAATTTGGTGTGATGATAAGTATAACTGTCTACCTCAACGTAAGGCTGAGTATCCGCAAAGAATTGTTGCACCGGGTTAAAGAGACTGAGAAGTATTACATGGACAATTGTCCAAGTAGACTCTACGGCGTAAGATTCGACAAGCATAGCAATAACGCTCATATACGGAGTCGACAGCCGCTGCGATTTCCCTATGAATATCCATCAACATCACTAGGGTATTTGATTGCTTATATGCTTTCATACCGATCAATTTTCTCTGGCGCCGACTCTCAAAGATGAGAAATCCGGCTATTAAGATTGTCGGAAGGATTGTGATTATGATCTGAAGTGCGTACTCCGTAGTTTGTGGCTTCAAATTCTGACGGATTATGTCTGCACTCGTCATTGTGACTTCAAGAAATAACGTTCTTATGTGTAGTGCTAGAGCGGCATAGACTTGAGTATGGAAGTCAGCAAGTGACCTTGAGTGACTTGACTTGCCTGTGAAAGCTAAAAGACACAGCAAGGGAAGAACGACAACGAATCGGGCATATCCGGTGCCACTCCAGACAACCCATAAACGCCAAATCTAGGAAAAAGAGATTTAAATGAGTTGGAATAAATAAGGAGGTGGAGAACGGGATGCACCTGGATTGCTGCTGTTGATATATCAATTATCGCCACGCAGACAAGTCCCACAGCTATCGCTGGCTGGGTACTGTAAGTTGACTCCTCATATAGAACCGGACCCCCCGGGAAGTCGGCATGCTTGATATATGCATCTTGAATAACCCAAGCGTTCAATATGAGAAAGTAGAGTCCGCAGAGCATTATTACAGTGGAACATGAAATCATGAATTGTGTTTGTCTTCTTCTGGCATGGTCCCGGAGTTGAGGAAGTGACGCGTGAAGATATAGACAATAAAGGGAAAAGGCGATGCCATAGAGTGTCCCAGCGGCAGTCGTGCCGCTGACAAGTTCGACCTGTGTGGCCAGAAGTAGTGTTCCCTGCAGCGGAGGGTTTGCGTCCATCGAAAAAGAGGGAAGGAACTAATGGCATTCGAAGAAATTTTCTACTGGTTTATAAACACTCGTTGATGTGAGGATCTGAAATTATAGGCGTAACAGGCTTTCGGGAGAATCTCACGGCGATTGCTATCATGGATCAGTCAACATGTTCTGAGCAACATCATAAAGAAAAATTGATTGACATTACCGATATGCCAACTTTCGATGGGAACATGATCAATCAAATTTTGACTGCGGATATGGAACAGAATAAGCAGCGTCGAACTTCCAACCACCAGGTGCACTTATGTGGGAGACACACCATGATGTGACTTTTGTATTTTGACTTTCATCCCCCACCTCTGACTGATCAGAGTGAGTTGACACTGAGTCGTGGTGATGAAATTGTGGAATAAGTGAGGCAAAATTCTACATCACTAATATAACTGATACCATCAAAAAGTGTACCATCGATGATACTGCAACGTGCTCTTCTGCTAATACCATCTACACCGCCCGCTGAACGTGTTCCATTCTTAACATATCGTTCTTAGCAACCGTCTGGTCCGCCGTCCACGTAGGCACAGAGATTCAATGAACCTTCTTTGAATCATGTATCGTACGAATCCTAATCCAGCACTTTCTGACCCTACAGATGGAGGTATCTTCTAATCCGATCTCACCGCCTGGGATCCAGGGCTTCCGGAGCGCTCAATCTCTCTTTCTCTAACCCCGAACACAGTTTGTTCTCTCACGTACACACTTTCCATCCCGGCGGTCACAAGCCGGAGACGTTGGTACAGGCGTTTTTATCTCGTTGTCTATTCCCAATTTCCCATCCCCGTCCTTACCTTACCATGACTACGGGGCCGCCATCCGACTGTTTGCCAGACTATTTAATGGACTTGCCCACGGATCGGAAGTCTCTCGAAAATAAAAATGGCTTCTAGACTCCTCTGGCCCCGCCGAGTGGGTGGCTAGCAAGATGCCACTCCGAAGATCCATCTTGTTCCCCGTTTGTTCGCCTGATGTGACTGGGAAGGATTCTGAATTTCTCCTAGAAAATCTACATGGTACGCTTTGGATAGACTATTGATATGATCGCTTGGATGAAAAAAATTTCAGGTCACCTATTCTCGTGCTCTGAGCTGAATTTTGATCTCTAATCGTTTCGATAACTACGTGGGAGCAGTCATGGCATATTTCCTTATAGTGAGCATCTCTGAACTAAGGTTTTTTTTTCCCTTTCTGAATGTATTCTTCAGATTAGCCCACACACGCTATTGTCATTGAATAGATCCAACGTTATATGCGCGTCTTCTACATGACCAATCGACCTGGTATTTCTCGAGAAAATTGTATGACTGCTCAAAGCCGAAGACGCTCGTGTTTCGGATGCTAGATGTGGGCGGGTTTATCGCTTAGCTGGTTTCACCGACTACTCAGACGTCCTGACTGGGATGTCAGAGGAAAATTGTGAGTGACATCTTGCGATTCCCTTGTTCCTTTTTGCTCATTTGTTGGAAGATACTACACCTGTATGGCTGCGATACCTCATGTTTACACAAATATGAATATCCTACCAAGTCTCTTCTTGATCAAATCACCAGTGGAGAGATCGACCTCAAAGTTAAAGCTCCACACGCTATTCTCGAGATGTATGCTTGCGTGATGCGCTTTCAGTAAGTCACAAGCGGCAGATATGGTTTTTTTTCCACATCTAACTTCCACGAAGGACCACAAAGAGTAACAAGGATCTGTGGTGGTCGAGTTTTGTCGTCGTTTACTCCGATCGTCCTCGTTCGCCACTCCTTCCTCGCCTTCCTCTCCTCCATGCCCACGACGACCCTTGCATTTTTTTAGTTGGACCCGTAAGCAGTTGCCTTCTCTCCACCGTTTCGAGTGATCTTACTAGTCGTAGAGCAGGATCTTCCAAGCTCCAGGAAAATCGGGAAATATCTCATCGAGAAACAAAATGAACTCGAATGACAAAGCTGGTATTTGGGTAGAAATTTGTTTGACGCTGGGTCGGAATATGATTGCTTTGATTTATTATAAGTGTTTCTGTGTTGCCGGCGGCATGTTATCCTGAGGCTGCGAAGAAAGTTAAACAAGATTTGATACGGTTTATTGGAAAAGGACCAGGTACGTCGTTTAATGATTTCTGCTTAGCTTTTCCCTGATTTTCATTTTTTTTTTTTTTTTGAAAAGTGGCCATGGAAAAGTCCTTTAATTCAATATCAAGGTCGAGGAAGCCCGTGCGCACGTCTCAAACATCGAATTTACTGTCTATTTCCCTAACGTCTGATCCTTCTGCGAAAGTGAATAAACTCCACGGTCATGCTCTTGGTCTCAAAGGTCAGCAACCGCAGCGGATGGAATGTTGAAAGTCCGGTGTGTTTCCGTTTGCTTGCGCGTGGACTGCTTTGCTGTTATAGCCAATATCAGTATCCTAAGGTGGAATAGACCAGTTGCACGCTTCGTTCGGAATCTGTAGCTTATCTCCTTTCTTTGTATTGTAAGCGCCACCACTTCATGACCGCAATCCGCAGCTATGAATTCCGTAGTAAATGAACAACAAAAGAATAAACGTAACTACAAGCAAAAGAAAAGTACGCCTCCATATATGCCAACACAATACTGAAACGCAAACAGTCTATCAAGGACAACGCACCAGAATAGTATATGTCTAATACAGCTACACTGCTGAACCGTCCGCTTGTAACATACCTAGCTCTGGTAGTTTTCCAGCTGGATGAATATTCGTAACGGTCTCACTAGTGACATCTGATTGTGTAGTGGTATTGTTCCAATGTAGGGCACTGATATTGTGGTCTCGGCTTTGTGAACCATGCGCTCTTTGTAATCCATATGCCCTTCCATTGGCAACTCGATACAGCACGAGGAGATAAGCGATAATCTTGATAGGAATGAGCAATCAAATTTTGGGATACGTCAATGTAACTTTACCTCGATGTAGAGCCGAGTATCAGCGAAGAATTGTAATGCTGGGTGACGGAGATCAAGAAATATTACATTGAGAATTGTCCAGGTAGACTCCACGGCATAAGATTCAATAAGCATGGCAACCACGTTCATATACGGAGTTGACAGCTGTGATTTCCCTATGAAAATCGATTTATCAACATCGCTTGGGAATATGAATGCTCATATGCTTTCATACCAATTAGTTCTCTCTGGCGCCGATTTTGAAATATGAGAAATCCAGCTATCAAGATGGTGGAGAGGATTGTGATTATTGCTTGAAGTGCTAACTCAGCTGTTCTTGGCTTCAAATTCTGACTGAATACCTCTGAACCTGTAAGTACAACGTCAAGAAAAGTTGATCTGATCCGGAATGCTAGAGTGGCATGATATTGAGCCTGGGAGTCGGCAAGAGACCTTGAATGACTTGCCTGTGAAACCTAAAAAACACAGGAAAGGTAGTACGACCACGAGTCGGGCATATCTGGTGGCACTCCAGACAACCCATAAGCGCCAGATCTGAGCAAAGTGATTTGAATTAGTTGGAGCAACAAAGGAGGTGGAAAAAAGGAATGTACCTGAATTGCTGCTGTCGATATATCAACTATGAGGTAGCAGACAAGGCCCACAACAATTGCTGGCTGTGTATTGTAAATTGAGTCTTCATACAAAAAAGGTCCGCCGGGGAAGTCGCTATGCTTGATATAGGCATCTTGAATAATCGCTGTGCTCAATGCGAGATAGTAGAGTCCACAGAGCATTAATATGGTCGAAAGTGTCATCATGAATTGTGTTTGTCTTCTTCTATCGTGGCCACGGAGGCGAGGAAGCGACGCATGCAGATAAAGATAGTAAAGGGGGAAAGAGATACCGTATAGTGTCCCGGCTGCAGTTGTACTGCTGACAAGTTTTAGTTTTGTGATCAGAGGCAGAGCTGCCTGTAGCGGAGAATGTGTGTCCATCGAGAAAGAGGGGTGTTAATGACCTCCGCAGATATTGTCCAGTTAGATGTAACGATTCGCTTACTCGGCGACTCGACAGTAAATAGTAAGCATAAGCATGGTATCGGACCGTGTGAATCACATGGCGACCAATGTATGGGACGAAACGTTCTCTCTGATGATGAATCAAACTTCAACTGTAGATGTAGAAGCAATCAACTGATGCTAGAACTTTAACTGTCAGTGGCACCTGGGCGAGACTCGACACTCCGTGATGGACGTTATATATTTTTACTTCAGTTTTTACTTTTGACTGACCGGCCCGGGAGGGAGTTGCCACCTGAGCCGTCGACGCGTCGTGAGATGCTGAGGTTTGGAAATTCTGGAGTCCTGCTCGGCGCTCAGCGATACGGCTGTACTGGGTTGTGGTAATGAGTTACAGAACGATATGACATGAATTGGAATAAGTTGGTGCCCAACCCAAGAGCTACATAATTTGTTGATCCCTGTTTGTGTAGTGTGCCCACACTGCACCCATTCTCGCCGCTTTTTCTATTTCTACCTCTGTCCTTACCTAACCGTTGGACTGTTCGCTCAACTCAAATCGCTGCAAGGATTGTTCAATGGACCTGTCGATGAACGGGATGATGCAGAGAAGTAACTCCGAACAGAGTTTTTAATCCTCCGATGTCCCCGCCGAGCCGATGAACACGCAAGATGCGGCTTCTCATTGCCATGACTGACGGATTTCACGGTGCCCAATACTGCCGTCAACTTCGTCGACAATGGTGAATCTATTGGTGCACCTCAACATATCCAGGTTAATATCTCAATGTCAATGACAACAATCGGAACACATCGTCTCGTTCCAGTTGACATAAATTCTGGAGTCCCTTTCCTGGAGTCTAAATCGATTGCATAATATTCGCGGATCTTTGGAACTGATATTTCAGAGGCTGACTATTAGGAGATTGGACCATATTGCAAGTCAAAGTACCGACTGAGACCATTCAGTCCACCTCGCAACACGACCCTGATTCATGTCTTTCCTTCTTTTCCCTACAAACTCTTTCTCTTCGTCGCAGAAATGCTTGAGCAATCCGTAGCTCACTGGAACGACCCTCCGTCGCCTTTTCTTAGCAACGTATCTTCACCTACTCCGGCCGTTGAGAATTCCGGGTCCCGATTCAGTCCTAATCCCGAATTCCCGAATCCTCATCCTGTTAGGCGTCCTCTACGAGATTCTGATTCGAGTTCTTCAACTTTTCAAGGCTTGCCGGTAATATCCCGATCTACGACGATAGCCGGTTTGCTACCGATAGCAACGCCGCCCCCACCGACGACATCACCGGAGCGTACTAGCAAGCATAACCGGACAGCCGCTGATTTCGTTCGATCGGATTTTTGGTTCCACGATGGGAATGTCGTCATCATCGCTGGCCAAGCCGCTTTCAAAGTCCATCGTGGACAACTCGAACGACACTCAGAAGTTTTCTCGGGTTTATTTGCTTTACCTCAACCATCTTTACAAGATCAGGATCTCGTGGACGGCTGCCCCTGCGTCGTCTTTCATGATTCCCCATCGGATGTGTTTTATTTCTTGAGCGCGTTGTACGATGGTTTGTGAGTGAATTTCTCGTTTTTATAATTTGTAGCGTAATTAATGGATAAAGGTATCAAAGGTATTTCAAATTTCCGAGAGCGAATGATTTTCCGGCTATCGCTGCGGTTTTGAGACTCTCGACAAAATATATGGTCGAAACGCTTCGCGTTAGATGCTTACATCGATTACACTTGGATTGGCCAACGACGTTATTGGGTTGGGATCAACGTGAAGCTGCTGCTACGGATGATAGTGGCCGATATTTACCGCGAGAAACTTGTCCTCACCCGATATTGGTCATTGAACTGGCTTTGGAAATGGGGATTTCGACGGTACTTCCGGCTGCATTGTATGACCTTTCGAGATATGGTCCTAGCAAGATTTTGGTGGGGACGAAGAGACCGGTGGTGGCTTATGATGTTATTACTGCATCTAAGACCGCCGCCGCATCACAGGCTGCGTCTCCTACGTCTACGCGAGCATCTGAGAACAACAACAACGGCAACACACTTCCTTCTCCCTCTTCCTTCTCTCCGCCTTCCTCTCCTTCTACATCCAAATCTTCACTAAGAGTCGTACAACTCGTCCATCCACTCCTGATCAAAACTCTTCGAGGACGCGAATCATCTCAACGTTATATCGCTACGTTTCTTACCAAAGAGTTGTGTGGTCGGGCTCCAGCACTCGATTGTTTGAATAAACATGACCCGCTGATACAACGACACTGTTTGGAATCGTTTTATTATATTATGTTGAATGTGTTGAGGTCTGTTGGTGGGATTGCTTGTGGGAGAGATGCAGATCCGTTGTTTACGCTTGTGCAGGCGTTGGAGATGTTGTCGAGGACGGATTTTACTACGGCGGATAGTGGGGGGATATCATCGGCTTCTGGTACTGGTGGACTTGGAGGAAATGAGAATGGGGACGGCAACGGCAACGGCAACGGCAACGGAAATGTTAATGGTAACGGCAACGGTAACGGTAATGGTGGAGAGGGAGGAGAGAGTGTGAGAGTCAAGAAATGTGGATTGAAGATGTGCACGATGTGTAAGGTGGATTTTGCTAGAGCAGTCGCGAAGGCGAGGGAAGAAGTTTGGAATTTACTGCCGAGTTGGTTTGGGCTCGTGTGATTATGGTACTCTCGAGAAGAAGGTCGTATTACTTCTTCTCAACCTCAACCACCGTCTATCTCGATACACAATATATTGTTCATAGGTCGCATGATTATTAAAGGGAATCTGCCTCGACAAAGTTCGAGGATCATGGTCTTGGCTTACCTTCATTGATCCGACGGATTCCCGCCCACGCCTTCGGGCTGGAGTTGAGATAAGGATTCGGACGAGGGGGACGCACCTCAACTCAGGCTTACTGATTACCTTAAATTCGTTGTCGCTTGGCTTGGCGACTTCATGCTTATCTATCCCGATAGGTTAGTCGAGCACAATAAAGGGGCATTTTTGGTCGAAGTTGGAAGGCGCTTCTGGACAAGCCATTTTAAGCTTCATTGCCGAGTAGTTGGCTACATAATCGCCTCCGAGTCTACTTGGGGCAGCGGCAGAATTGAAGTGAACTGTTCCGGTGGGGGGAGCTTAGGGGCGTCGATATACAATTTGATTTTCGGAAATCCAACAATTAGTCTAAAGAAATCGAGGGAACCCGTCGCTTTCCAGATTCTTCCAATATGTATTTGGTAATCGGCAAATCGACGGTGGGATCGGGAGAGCAACTCTCGGCCCGCTTGCTATCGAAAAAGCGTTGTAAGAATTTTGTTCCTATTGCTATTTGCTTCATCTTTCCCACAGGAATCACATGAGGACGAGAGTTCAGGCAAACATTTGTGCTGTTCAGAAGTAGCGGTGATTGGGTGACCTGCCACTTCATGGTTTGACAGGGAAGGGGAACTCGAAAAAAAATTGTGCTTGTGAAGAATGAGTTACTATTTACCCTGGTGAGAGAAGACGACAGTCGTGGCAGCTTTGTGAACAACCGTTCTTGAGCTAATAGTGCCATCCACTGCAGAATTATCCCCAATGTGTTAACGGTTTATCTACCCCCTTGAGCAGGACATTGCGGCCTTGGTCACTCGTGGATGGGTTTTTGCTGAGCCAATAATGCTATCCAATCATGGTGGGAATGCGGCAATGAGAAGATCAACCATTTTTCCTGTAGGCGAATCATCAACCCGGGTGAGAGGCATTCCAGGGCTTGTGCACGATTTTCTGAGCCAATAATGTCATGCACTATTTTTGCATGGTGGTGCCTGTGTGGCTGCGAGAAGCCACAAAAGTCGGCTATTAGTCGTCCCGTAGACAACTCACCAACTGGGGTGAGAGGCATCCACCCAGTCGCGGACGGATGGGAAGATGTGACATGACGACGACATGTGACAGTGTGTGACTATATATGAGCCCTGGCTTCTTTGCCGAGGAACCTTGTTTGCCTGGGCCAAATGAGACTCCGTTCGCCGACGCTTTTGTTCCTCCTTCGCACTACCCTCGCCATGCCTTTCAGTGCCCTGAATTCAGCTTCAAAGGTCCCAAATGTGCCCGGTGGTCCCGCAAGGTCAGCAGAAGAGTTTTGGGCAGCTTTGATAGTCAGCGCCGGGTTGGTTCTTGCAGGAGGAATGTTTGCCGGGTACGCATTTTCATTTGTATAAGAATTCGAAATGAGTTGTTAGTGGAATTGACTCGGATTTAGGTTGACGCTTGGGCTGATGGGGTTGGACGAACTTCACCTCCGCGTCTTGGCTACATCATCAGACGACCCGAAAGAGAAAGAGAATGCACAAAAGGGTGAGCGGATGGAGACGACGTATCCCTAATCATCATTTCTTACATGAAATCAAGTTCTCAAGATGATGCGAAAGGGCCGTCACTGGATTTTGGTCGTACGTCTCTCATACTTCCTGCTATCTTGCTCGTTTGTTGATGCTTAGACTAGGTTCTCCTTCTGGGAAATGTCGTACGTCTAATTGAACCGCACACCTCTGAAGCCACCCCTATTCATGTTTCTATTCCCTAGATCGTAAACGAAAGTTTACCTATATTCCTTGACAGTGCTGTCCGTTTACTCAATCAACGATTACATTTTTGTGTCGGTTGCTCACTCCGACTTCATAGCTTGGTGGTGGTGTTGCCGCTATTGTGATTTCAACAGCTGCTATCGGTTCGTAATTGCAATTCTTCACGAAAATCTGGTCATGAACTAATTCTCTATTTAGTCATCTTTGGGTCCGTGGCACATGTTAGCCCCTTTAACGTTATCTAAGATGTTTCAACCTGTTTTTTTAATCTACAGAGAGTGGGTACTTCTCTCTCATCAATCTGTTGGGTCATCTAATGGTTAGATTAATAGAGTCATTCCCCAAGCGGTTAGCGTTCGCTACGGCCTGGCCATTGGCGCAACTTGTTCACCTCTCGTCCTTGCGATGATGTATCTCTTTGGTAATCTCAGCTTTTTTTTCCATTCGCGCCTTCTCTGAAAGGTAAATTACTAGCTCCCATTGCATGGCCGATTGCCAAGTTACTCGATTTCATTTTGGGTGCCAACGAGCAGCATACCTATAAAAAAGCTGAACTCAAGTCTTTCCTCCAATTCCACAGAACGGGAGAAGAGCCTTTACGGGACGATGAAATCAAAATTCTTAACGGAGTATTAGAGCTCAACTCGAAAAACGTTGAGACCATCATGACCCCACTTAAAGTGTGTCTGCCGGTTATCTATGAAAGTGTATAGTGTAAATTAGAGACCGCGTTCCAGGATACTGTTGTCCTTAGTGCTGATGCCATTCTCGACCACAAAGCAGTCGATGCCATGTGCGTGTCTATGAAACCCTTCTTGATTTCATTGATTGACATGTGTATCTTAGACTCTTGAGTGGTTATTCTCGCATACCCGTTCATGAACCTGGTAACCCACTGGCTTTCATTGGATTACTTCTCGTAAAGAAGGTAGGTAATCCCTTTCGAAACGTGTATCATCGGCCCTAAAGATTTTTTGTTTTATAATACGTTATATTTTAGCTTTTGAGTCATGATCCTAGCAAACGTTTGCCTGTTTCCGCGCTCCCTTTATCAATCCTTCCCGAAGCGTACCCTTCGATTAACTGCTTCCAGGCTTTGGATTATTTGTAAGTTGTATTACGGTCCTCCTATACTTTTCGCTGAAGGGATGTATATCAGCCAAACTGGTCGCGCCCATCTTTTGCTGATCAGTCTTACGCCTGGAAAAGCCGGTGGTGCTATCGGTGTGATTACTCTTGAGGATATCATCGAAGTAAGTGGTTCTCGATGTGTTGTACAAGGGACTCACCCTACTTTCTTCTATTTGAAAGGAAATTATCTCTGAAGAAATTGTTGACGAAACAGATCGGTACGAGGACAATCAACATAAGAGACGTGCAAAGCGGGCGACCACGGCCGCTGTCATGCGAGGGTGAATTTTCTTTCTGCGTTGTCAAAACAATCCCTTACTATTTTCAATGATAGAATTGTTGAACGCAGGAAGGCATCTGTTGATGGCGAGCGTTCGCCCTTGATAACCAATCGAGGTCGTACGACGAGTAGAACAAGTCTTGAGTATGGCACCACGAGATTGAGTGACTCTCCTGCCACGACTGTGAGCTAATAACCATTTTGTGTTGTAATCCTTCGGTCACAATATGTGTGGGATATGTATGACTTTTTTTGTTTTTGTTTTTTTGTTTTTTTGCTTCTGTCCCTGTAGAGCTAATCATCATGTTCCATAATCTATAAGGACTAGATAGGATGATGGGATTCCGTGTTGGGCCGTGTGTTAGCAACGACACTTGATTTTTTCTTAGTCCACAAGATTCAATTGAAGAACCTGATCCCCTGAGTCGTCTGACCTCTGATGTCATTAGTCAACTTAGGGGGGGATGACAACTGTTCTCAGCCAAAGTGCCTGTTGACAGTCGAAAATAATAAAATTGAGTTCATGTTCGAGCTATAATTATCTCGCCTCGCGTAATATTATGGACGCTCCTTGGAGTTCGAGACCTTGGAAGACCTCCCACCTCCCATAACATAGTAAGAGATGAAGATCTTCTCAACGCAGTAGATAAGTAGGGGCGAAGGGTGTGGAGTAAGAAAAGTGTGATAGAGAAGTGACAGACGGACACGATGGAGACTCTGAGTCACGTTGAGTGGAGAAGGCATGCCAAGAGATATTGACCATAGGAAAGATATAGATGAATGTAGATCCTGGTGCATACAACGAAGCTGAAGGCCATCATCGCATCGACTACTTAGTTGGATCCCTTATCGCCATCCTACCCGCTACCCCTATAAGCAATGTACCTGCCCCGCTGGTATATTGCAAGACACTCTGTTAAATGCGCTTCGAGGAGCTTTCAGAAGGTTGTGGCATTAAACTGGAGTATCATTGAACGTATCAGTGGGATGAAGGAAGACAACGATGTTTCAATATGGGAACAAAAGGCGAGCAAGTTGGCGATATAAGTTTTAACTAGGTTAGCGGTTTGGAAGGAGGTATAGGATCCTGTGGCAACATGTGAGGTCTGTCCTACTACAATTGCAGACCCGACTCGGAACTCGTCAGCGGCCCCCTTCGAAGCTCTTCCACCTAAAAATAGATCAGGCTCTTCCGAATGCTCATGATCATCGGCACCGTCTCAAGCAAACCTCATGGCTTCTCTGTGGATTCTGCCGGCTGTGTAGTGTCTCATATCCAATATAATACAAGAATGTCGACAGGTGCGCTCAATGTCCCTCACCTTACTCCGGGCCCCTCAGTGGAGTCCTGAGCGTCAAAGTAGAAACATGCCCGGGAAGAGCCCCGGAAGGCAGGAGCATGTAAGGGCTTCCACATTTCCTGACCAGTGTCGTCTGACTCGATATAACTCAGTTGTTATTGCTCGATTGTGATCCTATCCAAGCAGTTGGTTTTGCTCTAAATGATGGAGAAAATTCGTACGAGCAGTGCCGCTTCGTGTCAATGAGTCACGTAGACCATTCTCGGCGGATGGCAGTCGCTGTGGGACTGACAAAGCCTCATAGGTTCTCGGTTCAGGTACTCTCACCTTCTCTCCTGTTAAAATTACATTCATGAGGTCTTGGAAGAACTGTATGAGAACTCAAATATGTCTCAAACTTAAACAACTTGGAGCCATGTTGACCAACCGGGCTCGACTGGCGCTAAATGCACCTTACTTAAATACTACTGTCAGTCCCACAAGCCTTGACTATCTAGGTGGTTGTGACTCGGAGTAGAAACGGAACAAATATCGGAACAGTGAAGACACGATATTCATTCCAATGGAAAACTAAGACTATTAAAGAGCAGGCCGAGTTCTCCAAGGCTAATGCAACCGCGAGAAAGAATTACACACCAAGATCTTCGCAAAATACTAATACTAATCCACCACAATCTTCTTCAAGAAGAAAACTAAACTAGCCAGCGCGAACTAATCACAATAACTGATGGTTCCCAGGAGGCTCCTAGTCTCAACTTAGACTATATAACGTCAGTACGATGTCCCTAAAGCTCGCAGTTTTGTGATACAATATGAAGTACATCGTTCCTTTCCCTACGAGGAAACATTAGCCTCACGAATGAACTCGCGAACAGCCGCCAATCAACATCCTGCTCAAGCTCAATAAACATAGATTTTCGTTCACAAGAGTCTTTTCATTAAGGTATACAACTTTGACAGATGTAACTTCCTTCCACAACGTCAATCACACATTGAGTATATAAAACCGTCCCGACTCACCTCAATTCTTGCTAACGTAATTGCAACAAGTATTACCATCCTTTCGCAGCAAATATTTCCAACGTATCACGGATAGTCTCTACTTTCGTTTTGTATTTGATCCCTAAAAGTCTATCCCGTTTCTCCATGTTGTATTGAATAACATAGGGTGCTGTGAGTCCTGGCATGCCCTTCGCGGGAGGATGATTCGGGAGTGGGTACGGCTGGATCGTATTCGCAGCGTCGACTGATAGAGGAAAACCAAAAAAAAAAAAAAAGAAACATTAGTTTGGTTTTGCATTGATACTTCGTTAATTGACATACACCATTCTTGCCAAATGTACGCCCCTGGGATTCATAAGACAGAAATTAGATTTCAAGCGTTGACAGAATCATCTATACATACCACCACATACGATAATCCTCTCACCGGCAGCAGCTTCTTTTTGAATAGCTAAGATATGGCTTAATGCAGTATCTCGGACGTCTACCCACGAGTTAGACGTAGATAAGAGTTCTTTTGTTTTTGGTCCATCGCCTACGAGAATGTCGTAGAATGGTTTGAGAGATGTATTGAGGCTTTCCGGTCCGCCGGTTATTTCTTGAATCGGAGGCTACAGTATGCGTCAGGTCAATCCGGTGTTAAAGGTTATTTGGCAAATGAACTCACTCCATATACCTAGAAAGCGAGTCACGTCTAAAAGACTTGACACAGATTGATGTAACGTACAAATGGAGCGTTGATAACCACTAGTTCCCATCCAATACTGCCTTTATGCCTTTCGTAAAACTCCCATGCGGCTGTGATTTCGTCAGAAGATATCCCATGACCAGGGCTGAGGATACCGCCGCACTCTTTTCTGCAAGAGTCTTGGACACGCGATACTTGCTTAGAGGGTCAGCGTTGACACCATTTTTGTCAACGTCCAATTGGGAAGTAGTATTCCAATCTGTTTCCGAGAATATTGTCGGCTGTGGGGGAGGAGCCATAACGGCACCACATGAAGAGGTGATCACGATACGCTTCACGTTTGGACTAATCGGTAGTTATCAGCGCATATGATCTTCAAAAATAGGGCTCCAGAGATGCGCACGCATGCTTGATAGCGCTTTGAAGGATACCAACTGTTCCTCGGATGGCGGGGTCGATGAAATCTGGTTAAGATTGTAAACATCAGGAACAGAATAGATAGGAATCGGGTCGGGAAAAAGTACCCTGTGGATTAACAATGTTGGTTGAGAACGGAGAAGCCATGTGTTCGATAGCATCAACGCCTTGCACAGCTTGATCGAACGCGCCTTCCTGTTACCGCACGAATTGAATTGAACAGAGATGACGTTGGCAAGACATATCACCTTTGCGATATCCTCGACTACCACTATTTCGAGCTTATCGCCAAAGCCCAACTTGCCGAAGTATTCCGTCAAGTACTTTCCTTTTTCCGCAGTCCGGACCGTTCCTCTGACTGAATAACCTTGTTCAAGGAGTAACCGAACGACCCAAATGGCGATGTAGCCATTTGCGCCCGTGACTAAGACTTTAGCTGGCGGAGGAACAGTAGTCATTGTAAAGAGGGGAGATTATGATATGGTACGGGTTCTGGGCAACAGTGTTGCTGAGAATATTGGGATGCCAGCGCTCCAGCCCGGTCCGGGGCCCCAATCCCATGTCACATTGGTCGGTATCTTCAGCGCTGGATGTTCCCAGACTCGAGGTGTTGAGGTCCTCCTAGCCTAGTCAATGTGGACGGTAACAATACTGTGAGCCAAGACAGACTTCCGAAGGCGAGGTAGTCTGACTTCAAGTTGATGTAGCTTTAGTAGGTGTTTCCTCATTAGGAATCTCAGTGGTTGATGACATTTTCTTATCGGGAATACGTCTCCCTTCGTCTTCTCCGTCATCTTCGTTCTCACTATCGTCTTCAGAGCCTCATACTTTGGTGCGAATATGTCTTACTTCAACTTCGTTTCCCGCATCGTTAATCTTATATGCAATATTGTTGAAATTAGCCTGCGCTTTGCTCTTCGAAGGAGCTGATACGGTAACTCATCAGTGAGTTTATTTACTTTACAACAATACTGAATAGAACTCAGGATATGTACATTCTAGAAAACGACCCCAAGGATCAAGAACAGCTTCCTCAAAGTCTAGCATGGTGTCGTGGAATTTGAGGCCACCTTCAGCCAATTTGCTGGTTTGAATGCTACATCATAAGTACAATACGAATCAGTGTCATCAGCCTGCCAGGTTTTTATGATGCTTACACGGTACCGCTGAATTCCGTCATGGCCGGTTCCCCTCATAGGAATCGTAGTGGCGAATCCATGTGCTACATCACCGCCTTTGCAAATTCGTCAGGTACAGCCAGTAGTTTTTTGTTCACCGGGTTCAGAAAACCGGGGTGAGCTCAGTCTCGTAACGGCTGTTTTCTCTGTTCCTTCGCATCGGTTCGACGGCTCACAGCTGATTAGCTTTCGCCCACTCAGGATGTTGACTGGAAACCAAATTACGGGCTGTAGCCCCATCATTTTCTTCGATCTTTTGCAATTGACACCGAGGGGGAAAGCCACAGGGTAGGAGCCATGTAGGATACTGATCATGATACACCTACCTGGGTCAACCATGTATTCAGAATTTTGTGTTTTGAAAACACTATATTCCCGCTGAAGTTGGTCCATGTGATTCCGTATAAGGAATTTCTTGCCCCCCCCAGGCTTCTGGGCCCCTGCAATATGCGCATTACCCAAAATGATCAAATATGGAACGCACGAAAAGTTGCTGGCAGTGGAACCGCTGCGGCTGACACTGCTTGTTATCATGACTAGGTTGGCCAATGCTATCACGACTGTCCGATGGCACTACACTTGTCTCCGGTATATTTGTCCTTATCTTGTGGCGCCTTCGATAATTGCTAGGTAAGAAGTCTCCATCTGGATTGTGAGATCTTTTACACGAAACAGCCACCAGTTCCATCAAATGAGCAAGGTTCATTTCGTCTGGGTTTTCCTCCGAGCCCTGAGGGTCCTGCGACTCAACTTCGTTCAATCTCCAAGTTCTTTCCTTCTCATGCTTTGCTCTTCATTCTTAAACCCTACATCATTCTCTCTATCACCGTCACATCAAGTGTTCCATGTTTGTGTTTTCTCAGCGCTGGACGCGTGGTGCACTCCCATAGTAACAAACACTATAATTTATGGGATCCGATCAAGCCATGTTCGTGACGCAGTGATCTATATTTTAAGCAGATACCTCCCGAATACCCTCCAATGCATCAGAAAAGTTTTTCACGGTGTTGGGCAATAATGCGGACATCGCGGCAACCAATTTTCTCCTAACTGACAAATATCACAATTTCCGTCCAGGACTCCATTTACCTCCCTGATTGTTTTCTGATAGTACCTGCGATAACGGCCTGCTGCTGATGCTGCGATTCTGGTGTGGTACCCATCCTCATATTGCCGTGGGTATACTGGGCCCTGTGCGGATATAGTCGAATGTTTAAAAGCTAAGCTGTCTGAACAGCTCGGCCGAGCCCATCTGTTTTCGAGTTTTCTTCCCTTTAAAATGGCTTTTGGAAATCTTTTGAGCTTAATTTTGGCTCTGAACACTGTTTACTTTGCTGCGGGTACACCATTTACCATCATCTGCTCGGTATGTGCTGATATACCCATTGAATAGCTGTCCCTGCCGCGAAGCACGTCTGTCCCGATGGCAAGAACAAGGTTTCTCATGAGGCTTGTTGTGCTTTGTTCCCCGTTCTCGAAGATATCCAAACCAACCATTTCGAAAACGTATGCGGTGAAGAAGTAAGGTTTTTAGTTGTTGCTGTAAGCAAGCATCTAAGGGCATGATACTTGAGGTCCATGAAGTCTTGCGCATAGCATTTCACGATGCTATCGGATGGTCCCCTTCGGGCGGGTACGTTTGGTCGTCTCCCGTGGTAGGTCAGCGTCACTGATCTCTTCAATTCTAGTGGTACAGGTGTCGATGGTTCCATTGTCACCTTCTCTGATATAGAGACCAAGTATTCCGCGAACGAGGGAATTGATGACATTGCCGATACCTTGAAAATTTTCATAGGTAGACACAACCTTACTGCTGGCGATTTGTGTGTATACGTGGTTCATATTTTATGTCGCATCCTGTTAAAACCTTCCTTAGCATTCAATTTTCTGCCGCTGTTGGAGTGACGAATTGTCCCGGTGCACCTCGCATGCCATTCTTCTTGGGCCGCCCAGCCGCTACAGCTCCTGCTGATGATGGTCTCATCCCAGAGCCCCCCGGTTAATCTCTCGACAGGCCTTGAGTGGATCTCGCATCTTAAAGCATTGAATCAACAGATTCGGTCACGAAAATTCTTACCCGCTTCAAAGATGCCGGTTTCAACTCCAAAGAAGTTGTAGCATTGCTTACATCGTGAGTTCCGAGAGCAAAACGGGAGGTATGCGTTCTTATTTTCCACAGCCATTCTATCGCTGCTTCGGACACGATTGAGCCTGGTGTAAGTTAAGCTTTCGTCAGGATGCATTCATCTCATCAAATTCTTCCTCCAGCTCCGAGGGTAAGAACTAATCTGGTACACAATAAACGATCGATATCCAACGCGACCCTCTAGTCTCCCCTTCGACTCCACTCCCGGCGAATTTGATTCCCAGTTCTACATTGAGACTATGCTCAAAGGCACTATGTTCCCGGGGTGAGCATTATGCTCTCATGACAGTTTATTGATCCTAACCTTGCTCAAGTGTTGGGGGGAACCCAGGCGAGGTTAAAGCTCCCTTGCCGGGTGAAATTCGTATCTCTTCAGATGAAAGAGTACGTATAGAGTTCTTTGCCGTCCATGTCTACGGGTATTGACATGATCTTCCGATGCTAAGTTAGCTCGAGGTCGGAATCAATTGTCGAAAGCCATCTGAGAGTATTCCCCCTGCTGACTTCGTTGTAGACGACCGCACTGCTTGTGACTGGCAAGATTTCGCTAGTAAGCATAATTATCGATTCTGAAGAGTTTGAACTCACTTAAGTTATCACATAAGCCGATCAGAAGAAAATGGCAAATGAGCTTAGCAAAGCCATGGTCAAAATATCTCTACTCGGTCAAGATAAGAGCAAGATGGTTGATTGCTCCGATGTCATTCCGCAAGCGACGCCTTTGAGATCCAAGTCGTATTTCCCTGCCGACCTAACTGTACAGGATCTTGAACAGACCGTAAGTTCATATGATATGCTCTACAAGGTTTATTTTTAAACTGAGCCTATATGCCTTTGATATAGTGCAAGAAACCTTTCCCTAAGCTCCCTTCCAACCCCAGTGTCTCTTCCGTTGCACCTGTGTAAGACTTTTTATCGATTCCAAGCATCTGTTCCTACTGACAGTATACAAATGTCTAGTCCGACACACGGAAGTGAATAGTTTAAATTACGGAGAATGGTCTGAATGCTGGTCATCATATTTATTCACTCCTTTTGTTTCATTTCCCCTCATCATTAGAAAAGAGCGTTAACGTACAGATGTATTGTGCATCTATTCCAACTAGCACAGTATATTGAAATGCTTTCTATGTGATCGTATAGACACCAGCTTCAACTTGTAATCTACTAGTATGAGTCGACTCAGAACTTCAAATGGTGCAGAGGGCAATTCTTTGGTAATCCCAGGAAGATGGTAACATAAAGAGGCGGGTTTGTCATTGGCAGGTGTTAAATAGTCAAGCTGGACAATGTTCGTATAGGCACAGGGTACGAATTGTATGACCTCTTGAAGTAGTCGACTTGCGTGTCAAAACTGACAAAAAGAAAATGGAAAATGTCTTTTTGTTAAGTATTCCGTACTACTCAGGTGGATCGATAAGATAATTAATTTGGCTGAACAAATTGGACAAAAGACAATTCGCAGAGTTTAAAATCACCCGCCCACGTTCTTCAAACGAGAACCAATAATTAAAGCACCAGGGACGCATGGGATTCAATTAGAGAAGACGCAAGCAGGATTTATTTTTTCCTGTTCCTCTTTACTGGTGGCAGTTTCCCTTTTCATTATAAGAGTTGAGACATCAAGGACATCATGATGCCGAATTCCTATGTTTCTCTAGCGGGATTTGGGCCAAGATAATGGCCAAGAAAACGGAGAGGACGAAAACGCATGTCAATGACAGCGGCGCTGTCGGATCGCGAATAGACAGACTCTGTGGCCTTTCGGGCTTCTATGTCTCATCTCGAGCCCGTGCCTTTGCAGATTGACCTTCAAATTAGCATCTGTTCTTACCAACGCGAGTACGTCAGACTGTTTTGAAGATGCTCAATGATGGTAAAGAACCTTATGTACACGTCGGAACGTTCCTCGTCTTCACTGACTTATGTGTTTTTTTATTGCAATGTACATCCTACTACATTATTTGTCAAAAGCGGCAAATTTGTTAAATCACGGATATGATGATCAAATTTAACCAGCGCACATTTCATCTCTTCCGAGCACCATTTTTATCTCTTCCTATAATCAAGCCCCCTGTCGTGATCCGTTCGTTCGATTGGAGTAGGTGCTCAGAGCGAATTGACGCGTCGACTCTGGAACATTGAAGAGTCAGCGCGTATTCTTTGCGTCTGAGCTTTTTTTCTGGTTCATGCAGGCGATTATTTCTGAGTACGTAATATGTACAGGAGAACAACTCTGGAATAACTTGAAGCAGCCGACAGCACACTCCGGATATGCAATGATCCGTAAAACACCAAATTTTCATCGTCCGCCATCCAATGGCCTTGTACTGTATCCTCCACAAGTTGGAGCCCCGGCTTCTTCTGATACTTACTTGGACTTCTTTCATCTTGTTATCAAACCCGATGCGCCGCCTACTGTCTGTAAGATCACTGGTAGCGGTGTAATTATGCCAACTAGAATGCTATTTTCGTCGTGACCCGGATAGTCGCTGGCCAACCAACATTAAGGCTGGGGAGTGAGGACCTAGGGCTATAGGGCCGAGATCCCCAGGTGGTGAGATCGAAGCTGAAACGCAGTCGGGTCACCCCAAAAGCGTTAACTTCGACCTCAGCTTTGGCTGGCCAGACTTCCAGTAGGGTTCGGGTGGGTGGAAAATAAAATATATATAATGTGATGGTGCGGAACTGCGTAGGTCCGCACCGGTAGTGGTAGTAGAATAAGTTCTACTATGTGACGTGACAGTGTCTCTCACACACACGGACATCACTCCGAAAAATCAGACCGCGCGAGGAATGAGCGCGATTCCTCGCGCGGTCTTCCACCAACGATACAGGACGATATCACCACTCACTCTCATTTCTCCGCAAATCATGAGTGTGTCATAAGAAATAAACCAGCTCACCTCAAAGCAACTGTTCACCGACGTCACCATCTGTGCCCATCTCCACAACTACATTCTTAGAAAAAAGGTCCCAGGATCTATACTTCTAATGATAAATATGGATTTGCTACTGCCCCGTTAAACGTATCAGAAGCAGGCGGGAAAAGGATTGAATATGCGCTTATCATGACATGTTTGGGTAGGCAGAATAAATGCAACGATACACTGTACCTTTGACCGGTTTACCGGTTATAAAACACCACCATATAGTCCGTTGCTTAGCGGGTTAACTGTGAGAAACTTGCCTGGGGGGTCTATCGACCATGATGGTCTAGGCCTTACTGGGAAACCACAATTACTACTTTTGGGTTGATGTGTGTTCTTGCATTCATTTATCTTTCGAATATCTTACCGATTTAAAAATAGAATAAAGAGTAAATGGATTTTTGTAAAGTCGCACCTGGATCATACACTGGACAAAGGTTTCCAGTCCTCTTCCAACGGCGGTGTTTCCAGACTTCCCATCATTGGATAACCTCGAAGCGACCTCCGAGTCATATTTCGGTCAGCCGAATATACATTGGAGACAGGGGGAAACAAGGGCTCTTTCACTCCTTCGCGCTGTTCTCCTGACATGATATAGTATATATTTATAAACATCATACCCGCTCTTACGGTCAACTCTCTACACAAGGTAACAGATTCTATTTTTTTTTTAGAAACCGGCAGCTTTATGAATGTTATCCGGAGTCAGTTGATTCTACACTGTAACTCCAGGTCATTTCAACATATATGATCTACTGTATTGAAATTTACTCGCTTAGTGCCACAAAACGTTACACTGTCTACATGAAACTGACTTCCCATCGGATGTAATGAGTACTTGATTTACCCAGCGTATTCAACATGTCGACATCAGATGCGGGAGCCAAACAAGCGCGTTTGCTTCGCATCTCTGGCTGAATATTCTTCTTCTTATTCAACCCTTTGGACTGCAGTAGGTCTATACTAGATTGCGTACAAGGCTTAGGGAAAGCAGAAAGTCAATGATATTGTAGATTAGGTATTGGGATCTCTCAGTGACTCTCACTCACGCTGCCTCTTCCCTCGAAGAATTTAAGCGAATGAGGGAAACCTGAAACCTGTTTGCCGGCCAGACTATTTACTATATGGAGGAGGATTGAATCCTGGTGCACTTGGCCAAAATGTTGACTTTGAGGTCCGGGAGACATCCCTTCTTTGGGCATTTCCAGGAGCTGACCCCCTCCGGGGGTATCCGGAGGCCCTACTTGTTTGCGTCATGAGGGATTTCAACACGTGGTGGAAAAAGCTATACACGCGGTCTTGGCGCAGATCAACACCCGGCAACACTAATCTCTTACAGCCTTGGTATGGCTCTTGCGCTGCATAGTCAACACATCGAAGTATGATTTTCTGAGCTGCGTTGGACCTAAGTAGTAATATAAGTACAGTAGTATGTCAAACAATTGACAGGAGTGGAGTGCCGTCACTACCACTGCCATAATTGAAACACTATTTTTAGTTCCCTCCCCTAAGTAATTAGTATTGTGTTGTTCAGGAGTTGATCCGGAAACCAAAGCTGTATAAAAACAAGGGAGAGTTTATACCAGGTTTATACTACGTGCTCTCGATCCAAACTACGCAGTCGCATTGTACCATGAGTCTCATTATGAACTTTCCTACTGCTCCTTCATCCACGTCTTTGCTGCTTTCCACTGCTCAACAGCCATTATCCCGAGCAGGCATGAGAGCAGAATGTCGATCTCACGACGCGAAGCAGGAGCGCACTCGTGCACCCGAGACTTTGACGCTAACTCTCCCTCACCCAATACCAAATTCCTATTGGGCTACCCCGCTTCTCCTTGCTTGTGAATACCCTTGGACGCCGGCGAACCCAAACAAACCGAAGCTTGATGCGTTATTGCGGGCGGGCGTTCGAACCTTCATCGACCTGACGGAATGTGGTGAACTGCGACCCTACTGTGGTGGGGTTCTCACCTCTCGTGCAGAGCTTCTAGGGGTCGATAAACAAACAATTGAATATCACCGGTTCCCCATCCAAGACCGCTCCTTACCCCAGTCAATTGATTTCATGTATTCGCTCATGGAAGTCCTGAGGGACAACGAAAGACGTGGGCGTATCACCGCCGTACATTGCCGAGGTGGTATTGGAAGGACTGGGATGGTAATAGGGTGCTGGTTGGTCGAAAGCGGCAGAGCACGGAATGGTGGAGAAGCCTTGGCAGTCATTGCGCGGAAATGGAAAACGGTCGAGAAATGCTCCAGATATCCTCACAGTCCAGAGACAGGTGCGCAAGCCGAATTCGTGCTGCATTTCAAGGCTGCACATAGTTACATCCGCACTATGGTTTCTGTCGCCGGGTGATGATACTCTCGCACCCGAGGTGTGGCATCCGAGATGTGCCGTCGTCAGGGGTACCACTTACCCTCATTCTTCCTTTTATTCCAACATCACCACGTTTTTAACCTCTCGATTTCGCGTCCAACGGAACCATCCCAATCGATTTAGGGTTCTAGTCCCTCATCGTGACTCGGTCATACGCACGAATGAGCACTTCTATCATGGATTTTGCTCTCTGCCCCCACACTGTATCAGTAGCATTCTTTGTCTTTTTTCTTATCCTTGCACAGACTTATATTCTTGTCATCATACCAGTGTAGCTATAGTTTAGACTTGTTTCCGAGTGCCCTTGTTTCATTTGTCATACGTATTCCTCCTGTATTGTAATAGTATATTTATCTTCTGCTTACGCAAAAAAAACAAAACAAAAAACAAAAACAAAACACAAAACACAAAAAAGCTACAGCAACAACAGCAACAATGACGACAACAACTCCACCACCACCAACACAAACACAACGAAACGAAAAAAGGACTGCAGAGAATGCTGTACCTAACATAGTTTAAGTAATTTGTATAAGGCTTTCGTCTGTCGATCAACACCATCATGGTGACTGGTCTCTACTTCGGAATGACCTCCGTTATTTGTTCCGCCACAACTAGGTCGCGGGCTCATTGTTTTAAATTTCCATCAATATTATCTCCGCCGCAAGTCCAATAATACTCTGTTCAACGTGTCAGTTTATCTACACGAAAGAACGTGGTGGAAAGATGTTTAATGTATAGGACATACCATCTACTCCCCTACGATGATGGAAAACCGGGAACACTCGATGGCATCCAAGCATCCCATCTCGCTGACATGGGATATGATATATGATATTTGGCTGTCATGGATCTCGATATTGAGGACGGCCGCCTGGCCGCGTAGCCATATTCCTACCCTGATCGAAAGCGCTTGCTTCATTGGACTTGCTCGTGCTGAATACCGATACGTGGCTGGGATCCAGCAGAGTCTGTCTTTCTCCTGTCACAGCGCTTTCCAGTAAGGTCCAAATATCGGAGTTAAGTAGTATGCAGTACATTACGCATTATCGCGGTATGAGATACAGTAACATCCATGATAATAATACTCAACAAACTTTGGGCTCTGGTTCCCAACATGAAATAAGCATTCTTTGAAATCATTTTCAGTGTATTTGTATATCTGAACACTGCAAAGCGATTCCCTGGAGGTCCGTAGATTAATACTTGAAGTTCGGGATTATTTTGTTGGATATATTTGAGACTGGATACGTGTTCATCAAAACTTTCGGGTAAGGAAGGCTAGAAGGCGTAAATTATGAAACCCGACACTACAGTGGATTTTCCCTGCCCATATTGTTCAAAGTGAAAATATGATGATCTCTGGAAAAATTGCACTGGGTATTCCAAATAATCTAATTGGAGCTGTTGCAACCGGATCTCACAAGCGATTCCTCTCCTTTTAAAATCTTCCTGATATGCCTGGAATTTCAGACTTGAGTTACTGATGAAAGTATAATAAGATTGCGAAGTTTAAGAGCTTACGTTCCAAATTTCGAAACAAAAATTAACAAATGTTCCGTGATATAACCATCCATGACATGGACATGCAGTAGCGGCATCCACCTGACGCATTAAGCCAAGAAATTCATCCCAGCGATGGCGTGATGCTTCTGTTTGCACAGCCTGGTGCATATCCTGAAAACAGGATTTCATTGAAGTCGCTGGCCGCATCCACAGATAAATTGACATTGGAATGAAATCGTGAGGCGTATCTTGAAATCCAGCCAAATTCTAAGGCAACGCTCATTTATGCCTCTCCACGCATCCTTGGAGGAGATATAAAACTCCTTTGATCGAGTAACATCCAACAGAAACTCAGCAAATGAAGCATGGTGAAAAAGCATTCCAGAATAGACATCATGAAGAGGTATGTCAAGTGCTGAGTATGAGCCATTCGGGGAGGCGTAGATTTTGCTCAGCGCAATACCGAAAATCACGGTAAGTCCTCTTGCACCAACAAGCCCAAGGGGCAACACTACGATAGCACCAAGCAGCCGTTGCGTTGTCGGCCACATTTTGGACGGAATAGAAGTGAGGATGCGTGTGTGCATAGCATCCAAGTGAGCAAACGGCTGATCATCCTGACTCTGGAGCCATCAATGAGAGACAGGACATCGTCGAGACAGGTGACCAGGTCGGCGTATCTTGAATCCTTGATAAACAGAACCGCGACGTCCGCAAACGCAAATAGACCAGATGCGGCATGGGCGGGTTGCACAAGTTTCGTCTCGTCAGGCCAATCCTGCGGGACGATATGCGGAAAGTCTTCGCGGATGGTCTCAAAGCAGCTCCGAAGGTAGCGTTCGACGTCCTGGCAGGCTTCGGGTGAGTCAACCGGAACGTACTCCTCCCAATAGCTGGAAATTGCCTGTTTATGCTTGAATGTATTAGAGATTTGCGGTTCTGGCCGGCTAGAAATGATCCAGAGAAGAGGAACATCGGGATGCTCCAGGACAAAGGTCATAACTAGTCGAATGATCTCTCGCTGCCAGTGATGTTTATCAAGTTCATCAACCCCATCCAATAATATACCCCATGTCTTTCCACCTGCTCCGATCTTCTTCTCCACGAAGGGTTCAACGATGAAAACTCTGAACTGTTCCTTCATCCCTTTCTTCACCAGTTCAGGATCAAAAGCGAGCCTTTCGCTAATGAATGCGCAGTAAGATTCGATATGCACCGCGAGCTGATAAGCGATAGTACTGAAGACGGAGTGACAAGTGTTGCACCCATTCGGCCGCGAAAAGAAGACGGAAGCATCGATAGGCCTCGGCGATAGTTTGAACGATGGCCGATCTGCCAACTCCCGCGGGCCCGTAGATCCAGAGGATCAATTTCGCCTCCTTTCGTCGTAGAACCAAGCTATTTTCCGTTCGTTGATTTTGATCCGGGTACCAGGGTGACATTGTGGGGGAGGATCACGAGCGGATGAGTCATGGGCTGCACCAGGAATGATATGCTTTAAAAGGAGTTCTTTGGCTGAATATATTCTAAGTAAGTTTAAAATGTGTGCATTTAGCTCGCGCTCTCACCTTTTGCTTCTCTATCGCCTACTACCGGATTAATTACATTTGTGGAATTATCCACCATAGTGGGATTCATCAGGGCGAAATGGCGGGCGTTGCCAAAAAAGTCCCTGAACCAGGTCGCATCGACGCCATGAGCTGAATGGCAGATTCAATAGTTGTCCTGAGATAGAATGACGTTATCAAGCTCACCTTCGTGATCGCTTTCAACAACATTGGGAGTGTCACCGTGTAGGACTTTAGTTGGCGCGCTTTGAGCATCCAAACATTATGAGTAAGTTGTCAAAGAATACGACTCGAAACTGTTACCGGTATTCAAGGCATCCGAATTTCTGGCACTTCGCACTCCTGCCGTGTTTCAGCAGATTTCTTATTAGTGTAATAACTCGGCATATCATGGCGAGCAAGCCGATCTTGAGATGCTCGGGCAGAACAACAGTATTGGGTGGTGAACTCGTCGCTCTGTCGGTTTCAGGATCTGAACTGTGCATGAGTGGACTAATCTAACGGAAGTTCGGGTACAACTTACCAGCGAGCTGACCACGGGACTCCTTTTTTTGACCAAACGGCCTAGAAACGACCTTGTTTCCTTTGAGTCGTAATTCATTCTGCCTTCTGCAGCATTAGTAACGAATTAGTGCTTAGCGAGGTGGGGAAGGTGGGGGGGAATGAGAGAGGAAATGTCAATGACCGAGCATGTGAGTCCTATTGTAATTGTCACTTGTCAGCGCCTATCACCCGTGTACCTTATCTGCCATGAAATCATGAGCTTGTATTCTCGTAGTCTGCGAAAGGGAACAAACGCCTCCATAAGGTTTGGTTAAGCATGATTATTGTCGAGACCTTAGATAATTAATAAACACGCTTTCGTTTCTAATATGTGTAGTGGCGGAGAAGACAAAGTGACGCTCTCGTGATACCAAAGGTTGTGAGCAGAGGAGCTTCCGTGATTAAGTCTAGTAGACGTTTCATTGGAAGGAGAAATGAGCTAGTAGTCTGAGTAGTCTTCATCGCTGTCGAAGTCCAACTCGAAAGGGCTCTCCAGCGGCCCGGAGGTGGGAAAGCCGATCCGTCCCCTCCGAATCGTATCTATGTATACCCAACCACTCCACAATGTTTCTTCTCCTCAGACCATGAGCGTAACATCAGACATCATCGACCAACTCACCTCAAACGGCATAATTCCCGACGTCCTCCCTCCAGATTGCTTCACTCCCTCTGTATTCTTCACCATCGTCTACCCCAACACCGATGTTGAAACCAATTTCGGAAATGAGGTTCAAAGATCCGATGTCCTTGACGAGCCTGAGATTAGTATTGCTCCGTTGAATGTACCTGAAGAGGGAGGCGGAGAGGTTAGATATACGCTCGTTATGACAGATCCCGATGCGCCGAAGAGATTTCAACCCAAATTTAGAGAGTGGAGGCATTGGGTGGTATGCTTTTCATTATGGATCGAGGAGTTACTTTGAGCGATTGACGAGGACTTATCGTATAGGTTACCGGATTGCAAATCACAAACACTCAGCCAGGAAAAACCGAAGTGGTGTATGCGGCAAAGACCAAATCCGCAACTACACCGTACCAGCCACCTGGTCCACCACCCAAGAGCGGATTACACCGTTACAGTGAGTGTTTCATGAACAACTTGTAATCAATTACTGATTATGTTCTGCAGCTTTCTTGTTGTTCGAAGAGCCCAAAGGAGGGGTGACAATTCCCCAAGGTGCAGTTGAATACGGAAGGGCATTGGAACAACGGAGGAGTTGGAATGCGATGAAGTTTGCAGAGGAATACAACCTCAAGCTTGTAGGAGCAAATTTCTTTTTGTGTCAGGGATAAACGAATAGCACATTAGAGAACGAATCGAATTTTACTTTTTCCGTTCTGCTTGTTCATTCTCCTTCCTCTTTGCAGCCGCCTCATCCATCAATTCCTTAGTAATTCCGTATCCTGCCTTTTTTAATAATTGGCCAAGATCAAGAACGATGACCTGAGCCTTTGGCCAGAAATCATTCCATTTACCATTCTCGACGACTTCTCCAGTCCGTGGTGGCTTGTTCTGTTCCAGCTCCTCCAGATAAGCATCGCATAGAGACTCAAGGTCACGCGCTAAGGCAAAAGCTCTCGAATTTTGGACACGAAGAGGAGAAGACTTTGATATACTCGCAAGATCCTGTGTCAATTGTTTGGTGATTATGGCGATTGCATAACGGGAACGACCAATTTCAGAATCAGCGCTTACTGGCGCAGTCGTGAATAACTAAAATAACATAACCCAAGTTTAACCAGTATCCAGAACACAAATGCTAGGCAAACGTACTAGAAGGAAATTTCTGGTTGCCGCTTTATCTTCCTTTGGATCTTTACTCATGGGGCGAGTA
The DNA here is from genome assembly GCA_022315185.1 of Agaricus sinodeliciosus. Lineage (NCBI taxonomy): Eukaryota > Fungi > Basidiomycota > Agaricomycetes > Agaricales > Agaricaceae > Agaricus > Agaricus sinodeliciosus. The sequence continues at coordinate 106,866 of JAHTMV010000045.1, forward strand.
AGATAAAGGAACATATGGAATACAAGGAAATAAGAGCGTCTGAGTATATCTTCTTGGTTTCTGGGCGTAGAAGGGAGCCATGAAGCGCGTGATACTGTTTCAAGATAATTGAGCCAGGCAATGTTCTTTGGATCGTCCGGTACATTCGACGATTGTCCGGATGCTTTTGTTGCATATTTGCGAGCAGAGTAATGACCTCCCGATAATTTGGACGCGCCACTCTTCGAGACGGTCCTCAGCGCGGAGAATGTCGGGCTGCGAGGTCCAGGTTGAGATGCCTTTGTTCGACGAATTGAGCTTATTTTGTGATACTAAAGAGAAGAGGGCGTACACCAGACCTCGAAGTCGCAGCCAGTGGTCTTGTTCCACGGCTCACTTTCTGAAGGGTCCTCAACATGGAGTAGAGGAGATCGAACTGAAGACCGCAAGCGACGTGGAAAACCTCAACCCCAAACAAGTCACGTGTATTGACTGACTATGACCAGCCGAAGGGCGGGACGTTCAAGTTTCTCATCCGCGTCTGTAATCATCTTGTGAGCGCTGATCGTGTATGACTGAATTATGTATCACATTGTAAAAGGCGGAGGAGATATTATCTTCGGTAGCACTACCAAGTTACGTTCGAAACGAAAAGGGATACTCCCAACAATCTGAACCAATTGTGGGTGCCAGTGTAGACTGGTCTGATTGGAGATGGATGGTTTGATAAAAATGAATTGTAGTCTTTGCCAGAATTTAAGAGAATTAATCGCGTCAAAATTACAAGAGGCTGCAATCAGTTTTCATACCTGTATGATCCCAAATTCGCCGTCGTTGCTTGTGGCCGAGATTTCCCCGTCATATTAACGGGGTAGTTGCTACGGACCGGCGGCATGATCTTGTGTGGTTGCTGGATATGGGCAGTCACAAAAGAAGATGTTTGGGCCGCGTATTACCGAAATCCTTTTACGAATGTTGTAGTAAAGTATGCACTGCCAAGCCATATTCTACCCAACTTTGCATCTTCACAGCGTCAAGCTGTAGAGACCGTGGTTGGGCTATGCCCGAAACGTCATTCTTTTGTTTGCTTTTTTTAAACTTTTCCTTTCTCATGCCGATAGGTATTTTTACTTGTACAGTTGTACTTAGATACCTTGGCTTCCCCCCGTGACGGAATGACCCACCAGTTTCCAGTTTCAACAGTACCAGGATAGTCTCGACGTTATGACGGCCTGCGCGTTGTATTTTTACCTTCGAGGTTGACTGGGAATCAGTGGAGTGCAGGCTCAGGCTTCAAGCTTCAAGCCCGAGCCGAGCCGAGCCCACTGGGCGGCCTATGCGGGCTCTGGGCTCGGCTTGAGATTGGTGGAAGTCCAAGCCCTACGCCTGAGATGCTTGGGCTGAGCTTGAAATAATGGCACGGATGAGAAGTTTCCTCCTCCAACCCGCTCCCAGTCCTCTGCAAGCATTGTTCAATAGCTCTTGATGACTTCTTTAGCACTTTTTCCGGGTAGGCTGGAAGATGAAGCTGGACCAGAGAGGTATAAGCCAAATCCGTTTGGACCATAACAAGCCCGGGCTTGAGCCTGAGCCTGAGCCGAGCCCAAGCCCTTCTGTTCGGGCTCGGCCCACGAGCTTGCTAGGCCCAAGCCTGAGAAGCCGAGCCCTCGAGGTCGTTTTGCCGACCTCACGTTGTTGAAAGAACTCACGTCCTTCAAAGCGCTTCGGCTTTATTTGTGTCTATATCCCTGGGCCATTGAGATGGAAAACTAGGATACCTGACCTTCGCACAGATGTATTTCGCCAATCTCAATCCGTGTTGCCTCGACATTTGGTTGACCGTGTGGGTTTTGCTCCACCAGCAGGCTGACCTCGGAGAAAATTCTATAAATAGCGGCTATCATATGCGACCGATCATGAATTGGGTTTCTTTCTTCCACTCGCTAACCAGCACCTCATGATTTTGAAGCTGCATTCGATATTGCTGTCCAGCAACCACGTGAAAGCCATTGCTATGATAATCCCAGATTCTCGTCCCTCGTGGCGGATTCGTATAATACTCAGGTGAACAGACCCAGGGCGACGTACTCCTGAAACCAGTATTCCTTGGCCATGAAGCTATCCTTCCATTGAAAGCTCAGCGACAGAATCACATGGATGTTTCCTTTGACGTGGGAGGGCGTAGAGATCTGGCTCCAACAAAGTTCAAACTGCTAACATGAGGTCGTCTCCTGAATACCATCCAATGCCTTCGTACTTATACACACGCGGAATGAATACGTTTGTCTGATTTCTGTATCTCCTCCAGTCTTTCAAAAACCTGCTATCGCGCTTCGCAAGATGTTGAAATGGTCCATATTATTGCTTTCCCTTTTTCAAATTATCCAAGCCGCTCCATTCGCGTTTAATGTGACGCTCGATAAACGTGCCCCTGGTGGAAACAAAAATGTCATCATACAGATGTTCGAGTGGAACTGGAATTCTGTAGCTGCTGAATGCCAGAACTTCATTGGACCTCGTGGATATGGTTTCGTTCAAGGTTAGTTCCAATATTCATAAATTTATCGACGAATCTTCCTTATAATATGAGTCAGTGAGTCCGCCACAGGAGCATATAACTGGCTCTCAATGGTGGACGGATTATCAACCCGTTTCGTATACTCTCACGTCGAAACGCGGAAACCGCTCTCAGTTCCAGAAGTCAGTCATGTACCATTCCAGCAACATTGCATTCATGTGAAACCTTTTTTTTCAGCATGATAAACGCTTGTCATTCCGCGGGAGTAGGCGTCATAGTTGGTACGTTACGTTATCTTCTCTTTTCTTATCATTGTTCGCTTGATCTGATTATATTTTTGGCTAGACACAATCTTTAATCACATGGCTGGTATCGACTCGGGTGTAGGCATCGGAGGAAGTTCTTTCAGTCATTACAACTATCCGGGTATCTACCAGATTCAAGACTTTCATCATTGCGGTCTCGAACCCAGTGATGATATCGTAAATTACGGCAATCGACAGGAAGTTCAGACCTGTGAACTAGTCAATCTCGCCGAGTAAAGTCATCCAAAAGTGGATAAAAAGCTAATTTGTACTAATGGATCAAATTTGCAGCCTTGCGACAGACACTGATTATGTTAGGGGACGACTCGCAGAATATGGGAATGACTTGCTATCGCTCGGAATCGACGGAATGAGGTTGGATGCTGCTAAGCGTAAACTTTTTCCACGCCTCTTGTGCCTATTTCGTTCACTGGTGATTTATATAGATATTTCTGCCGGAGATCTCTCGAATATCCTTGGTCGATTATCCCGAAGGCCGTATATTTCGCAGGAAGTCATTTTCGGTGGAGGGGAGCCTATACAACCTTCGGAATACGTTGGAAATGGCGACGTACAAGAGTGAGACTTTTGAATGTGTTCAGGGTGCTAAAGATTTCTGATGAGACAAACTCCAGATTCAGATACACTACAACAGTAAGGGACGCTTTTTCAGGGGGAGGCATTTCTAGTCTTCAAGACCTGGATAATCGAGGTTGGGTCGCTGGTAACCGAGCGAATGTCTTTGTCGCGAATCATGATACCGAACGCGTACGCTGACTTATTTCTGCTAACTCTATTGAAGCGAGCGCTGAGTCTTTCAGAATGGAGGCTCCCTCAGATACGATTCTCCTTCCAATACATATATTACGGCAACGATCTTTTCTCTTGCACATCCTTATGGAACCCCTACCATCATCTCGAGTTACACTATTCCCAATAATGACGCCGGCGCACCCAATGGTGGTAAACTATTTTTCTGACATATTAATTCTTCCTTGTTCCCATTAAAGATCATAGGTTCTGGAACTTGTAGCACGACTGGGGGAGCAAACGGCTGGATTTGTCAACATCGTTTCGTTGCCATCACGGGAATGGTGGGATTCCACAACAATGTAGGCTCAGCTACGATAAGTAACTGGGTGTCGCCACAATCTCAACAAATCGCCTTTGGCCGGGGTTCACTTGGTTATGTGGTGATAAATAATGCCAATTCGCAATGGAGTGCCACTTTCACTACGGCATTGCCAGACGGAACATATTGCGATGTGATCAGGGGAACGAGCGATAATGGAAGATGCTCGGGGCCTTCGTGAGTTTTTTTTTTGTTCTTAGAGCGTTAGAACACAGTTAATTGGTCTCCAAAAGTTATACTGTTTCCGGAGGAAGGTTCACGGCAACGGTGCTTCCGAGGGATGCTATTGCCATCCATACTGGAGCAAGAGGAAATTAGGTCAACATCGGCCGTGTAGGTGGTCTGAGAGGCTGACCCTAGCAGACAAGCTACAATAGGTTCGTCTGGATCGCAGTTGATAACTACAACTAGATGTGGATAGTATTAAATGATGGTAAAAGACGATGTTAAAGGCCTATCAGCCGTCTTTCAAGTCAAGAAAGATAAGCTCGGATTAGGATAGCTAGCTATTATGTCAATGTGACATGAAGTACAGAATCGCCTGAACGAACTGTGAACGAATAAAAGAATTCGGATACGGGGAATCGAACCCCGGGCTATCGCGTGAGAGGCGATAATGTTAGCCACTACACCATATCCGATTCCTATAGAAGCTTAAAATGATAGCATGGAATGGGCAGTATCATTGAATGATTGATGGGTACTTCAGTTGCGATATGGAATAACCGAATGATACATGTATTCAGCCACCATACTCTTTGCTCAATCCTTCATATCTAACTTGACTCTAAGCCTGTAGAAATCATTCCCGTTTATGCCTGAAAGCGTTGCATCAAAGGAGTCAAACCGGTAGGGTGATATTCTCATGATCACTGGGAGTGAACCAGGAGGGAATGGTGCTCGAGTGCATAGGGTACTACCTATCAAATTAGGCGTTGTCCAACGATGGTCAGGTACCAAGAGAATCATTTTGCCACATGTTTCGCAGGATTCTAAAAATAGCTGACAAATGTCCTGCGCCAGATACAGAATATGAGCAGGTGTTCAGGTACATTTCACTCGTACCGTCTATACAGTCTTTTTATAGAATCTCTCGAATTATAAGAATCTCATGTCATGATAAGAACACTGATTTCAAGTGGCTAATTGTAGTCTATTGAAGTTCAGTGCAGCTCAAGCAATTACCAGAGGTTGAGGTAAATCATGTCCAATGGTGCTTAAAGAACTGGAAAAAGGATATCGTACTGCTCCGTCTTTCATATATTTGAACGCTGGAAGCCATGAAAAATTATCAACCGCTAAACAAGCTCTTGAAGTTTTGATAGTATATCTCTGAAGCACATTGCTGAGCGTACCTAAGACTGATTTAGCTACGGTGAATCGTGACCAACGTCCAGTGGCAAAGCGCTGGTTTAGTATGAAATCACAAACTGAACCATAGTACAACGCCTGCAAGAAAGGCGCGTGATGCTCAATACAAACATTGAGCCTCTATAAGCCTGTAATGGGGAGAGAAATCTCGCGCAACTGCCCTGGATGATAGATGTCATCAGCTTCGAAGGTCTGTCATACTGAATCTTATTAAATCCCTAGCAGAGAGTGGCTCGTCCTCAATACGAGCGCGTAAACTGCTGAAATTTTTTCATGGATTGTGGTCTCAGGCATAGCGACGGTGGTTTCTCTTTGTCAGTAAAAATAAATACCCCCAGGCTATAAAGGTAGAGGCAGCGGTCCGTGGATAGACTCTTCAGCGGTAGGGTCAACAATGAGGCTTTCCAACTCTTTTGTATTGGTCGCCGCATGCATTTCGAGCGTACTCGCACATATCAAAACCTTCAATTTCGACCTAGTCAATACTAGGCTCGCGCCTGACGGGTTTGAAAGGGAGTGAGTACATTTCTATACAGAATCATCGTTAGAGTTAATTGACCTTGGTAAACCAGCACCGTGGTCATCAATGGAGAATTTCCTGGAACGCTGATCCAAGTCAACAAGGGCGATAGCGTCCGCATCCCTCTCAACAACAAGCTGACCAGCTCAACCATGAGGCGAAGTGTATCCATTGTGAGTTAACCTTCGAGACCCAATTCAATCCACTAACACCAAACTAGCATTGGCATGGATTTTTCCAAGCGAGAACCTCTGGTCAGGACGGGCCTGCCTTTGTGAACCAGTGCCCCCAACCACCCAACACAACCTTCACCTATGAATTCAGCGTGGCGGAGCAGTCTGGAACGTTCGTCCCAATCCATGAAATATATATTCAGCGTAAATTGATATTCTCTCTTCAAGTTTTTGGTACCATTCACACTTGTCCACCCAATATTGTGATGGTCTTCGCGGTGCCTTCATCGTTTACGGTAATTTCTTCCTCTTGCATGCGAAGACATTCTTGCTGATCTTCGCCTAGACCCTAATGATCCACTCAAAGACCTCTACGATGTTGATGATGAAACTACGGTCATCACCCTAGCTGAATGGTATCACCTTCTCGCACCCGATATCAACAACGAGTTTTTCAGCACTGGCATTATACCGTAAGTTGCCTGAAGAAATACTTATTCATTTTCATGAACCCAATTCCTGCAGCGTGCAAGATTCTGGCTTGATCAACGGGAAAGGTAGATTCAATGGAGGTCCCCTCAGTAAGTGCACCAATATAAAAAAGAATAATAAAACATTGACTGTATTTGCCCAGCCCCATTCGCCGTCGTCAACGTCGAGCACGGCAAACGTTATAGGTTCCGTGTCATAGCCATCTCCTGCCGGCCATTCTTCACCTTCTCTGTTGATAACCATAATTTAATCTTCATGGAGGCCGATAGTGTTGAACACGATCCGGTCGAAGTCCAAAACGTCGACATTTATGCGGCCCAGCGTGTCTCGGTTATCCTGAATGCCAATCAGCCCGTCGATAACTACTGGATGAGAGCTCCTATGACTGGTGGCAACCCAAACAATAACCCCAATCGTAAGTGTCATTTTGTCACCTGCTAGCAACTGTAATTTAACGTGTTCCAAAGTCAACATCAGTCTCACTCTCGCCATCCTGCGCTACAGGGGAGCACCTGAAGTCGAGCCGACCACGGTCAACGTCCCCGGACACAAACTCCTTGATCAAGAGATGCATGTAAGAATAACTTGCGCAACGATGTCCCGAAATTCTCACTGACGCGCACCGATCTAGCCGATTGCACAGGAAGGACCAGGCAAAGTGTGTAAATCATTTCAAGGACGTAATTATCAGCTCAACGTTGTCTAGCTCGGTGATGGTCCCCCCGATAAGCACATCACGCTCAACATCGCTCAGGTAAGTGTTTCAGTGTTCAAGTCCAACTCGACTTTCTGACAGGAGCGCAGCCGAACGTACCCTTCTTCGATATCAACGGGATTTCTTATATTTCCCCGACTGTTCCAGTTCTTCTCCAGATCCTCAGCGGTGCGAAGAGGCCAGAAGATGTCCTTCCATCCGAACAAATCTTCTTTGTTCCCAAGAACTCGTTGATTGAAGTCACCATTCCGGGACGAGGAGCTCATCCATTCCATTGTATGATCAACCCATCCTTCTTATCCATTTGACACTTATTAAAATCTGTGTTTCAGTACACGGTCACAACTTTGATGTCGTTCTGGCCTCTAACGACGATACTTTCAACTTCATAAAGTGAGTCACCTGGAAGAAAAATATCTAGCTGAATACTAATATCAAACAAAGCCCTCCTCGTCGTGACGTATACCCCATCAACGGTGGCAACACCACTTTCCGCTTCTGTGAGATTTATATTTGCTTTCTCGGAAATGCTTCGTTCTCAATGACCCCTCAGTCACCGATAATCCAGGCGCATGGTTTTTGCATTGGTAACCACTTTTCTATTCATCTCTCTCGAGGCAATTACTCATTGAATCTCGTGGCATAGCCATATCGACTGGCATCTTGAAGCTGGTCTCGCTATTGTGTTTGCTGAGGCTCCAGAGGATAACGTCTCAGGTCCTCAGTCTCAGATCACTCCTCAAGATTGGTTGGATCTCTGTCCAGAATACAACGCAGTCGAGCCTGAATTCCAGTAGTTCAGTTAGATATTTATATTCCTCTCACAAGGGAATCTATCTCTGTGTACAAGTAGGATTCTAAACAATGTTTACTATAAACCAAATGGTCGTAAGTATTAAGTGGCGGCAATAGCGAGGCAGGTAGTAATGATAACAAACCCAGGAACTTGATGCGCTTTGAAATGAAGTCTTAAGGGCCCATGTGTAACAAGAATACATTCACTGACACGACCATGAGATTCCGAACGGTCTATATGGCACTGTCACAAGGTGATGGGTGAAGATTGAACAAGTTCACCCAGATCTACTGAAATTGCTGATCCCGGCAGACTGTCGATTCTCACGGAGCCTAAGTTCTTCCCATGCTGCTGGGCATCAGTTCCCACTGTCACCCGCACAATTCACACATGCAAGATATTCATTGTTGAATGTATGAAAGCACTTCCAAAAAGTAATACCAATCATATTGGCGAGATAATGTCGATAATGTTTGGGAAACTTTTCCATAAGGTTCACATTCGGCTCTAACTCAAGGATAGACAGGTACTCCAATGAGATGCCTCCAAATTACCTTCAACCATCCAGTCTAATCACACTCTCAAAGTAGTTTGCTATTTCACGGCACTTACCTCGACAATATACTGAATACATGATTCAATAATAATTTAACGATATGGCCACCTTATTGAGAGTCGGTGGTGCATTGGATTTTTCATGTTTGGGCAATCTGTATGGTGTGCACACCTCACCGTGCTTTAGTGAAGCGGCGAAGGAAGTCCACAGTCTAGAATATAGCATCAGTGTTGAGCGCAATTTTCGTTATTCTGTATTGCCTGAGCCATATTGTCTCTTATTGAAATTATTACGTATTAAATTTATTACGTATAATTGTGACGCCGACCGCTGGGACTTACATCAAACTCTTGTTTGACAACAGGACAGATGTATTCCAGGAAATTTCGTGAGGACCAGCTGTTTACCGGGTTGCTCGGACGCCTACCCTCGTACCACTGCCAGCTCATCAAGCGAGCACACCTCTAAGAGATTTGGCATTGATTGCCCGAATGCCCGATGCGCGAATTCGGTCGAGTTGGCTGGGCAGGGGCCTTCAAAGTGCTCACAGTATGAGCAAACCCCTGGAATCAAATTATTTGTCAGCCGCTCGCATGTCTGCCTATTAACGATGGCTACGGCATGATTGGATAGGCGGAGGCCATGGGTATTTTGACAAATGTCCAGTCGCAAAGCACTGATTTCCAGCATTAGTGTTCAACTACAGCAGACCACCCCGCAAAAAATAAGGCGTGGGATGTCCGATAGGTACGTTGTTCATTCGTAGGCCCGCATTGGTCAACAAATCTCGCACAATTACCTTGGACGGTAAATGCCATCAGCTTCCAAAATCAATGTTGTCAACTCCCTTGCGAAGAGTGGCTCGTCCTCTATGTGAACCCTCGCACTCCTGCAGAAATTTCGTGGCACATATGAATCGTGGTCCCAAGCATAGCGTCGGCGATTTCTCATAGTGGATAAAAATAATTAACTTCGCGTTATAAAAGCTCTAGACGGTTTGTTCGCTCTCCAGCCAACCAGCAGGTGTCACAATGAGGCTTTCCAACGCTTTTGTACTGGTCGCCGCATGCATTTCGAGCGTACTCGCGGATATCAAAACCTTCAATTTCGACCTAGTCAATACTAGGCTCGCGCCTGACGGGTTTGAAAGGGAGTGAGTACATTTCTATACAGAATCATCGTTAGAGTTAATTGACCTTGGTAAACCAGCACCGTGGTCATCAATGGAGAATTTCCTGGAACGCTGATCCAAGTCAACAAGGGCGATAGCGTCCGCATCCCTCTCAACAACAAGCTGACCAGCTCAACCATGAGGCGAAGTGTATCCATTGTGAGTTAACCTTCGAGACCCAATTCAATCCACTAACACCAAACTAGCATTGGCATGGATTTTTCCAAGCGAGAACCTCTGGTCAGGACGGGCCTGCCTTTGTGAACCAGTGCCCCCAACCACCCAACACAACCTTCACCTATGAATTCAGCGTGGCGGAGCAGTCTGGAACGTTCGTCCCAATCCATGAAATATATATTCAGCGTAAATTGATATTCTCTCTTCAAGTTTTTGGTACCATTCACACTTGTCCACCCAATATTGTGATGGTCTTCGCGGTGCCTTCATCGTTTACGGTAATTTCTTCCTCTTGCATGCGAAGACATTCTTGCTGATCTTCGCCTAGACCCTAATGATCCACTCAAAGACCTCTACGATGTTGATGATGAAACTACGGTCATCACCCTAGCTGAATGGTATCACCTTCTCGCACCCGATATCAACAACGAGTTTTTCAGCACTGGCATTATACCGTAAGTTGCCTGAAGAAATACTTATTCATTTTCATGAACCCAATTCCTGCAGCGTGCAAGATTCTGGCTTGATCAACGGGAAAGGTAGATTCAATGGAGGTCCCCTCAGTAAGTGCACCAATATAAAAAAGAATAATAAAACATTGACTGTATTTGCCCAGCCCCATTCGCCGTCGTCAACGTCGAGCACGGCAAACGTTATAGGTTCCGTGTCATAGCCATCTCCTGCCGGCCATTCTTCACCTTCTCTGTTGATAACCATAATTTAATCTTCATGGAGGCCGATAGTGTTGAACACGATCCGGTCGAAGTCCAAAACGTCGACATTTATGCGGCCCAGCGTGTCTCGGTTATCCTGAATGCCAATCAGCCCGTCGATAACTACTGGATGAGAGCTCCTATGACTGGTGGCAACCCAAACAATAACCCCAATCGTAAGCGTCATTTTGTCACCTGCTAGCAACTGTAATTTAACGTGTTCCAAAGTCAACATCAGTCTCACTCTCGCCATCCTGCGCTACAGGGGAGCACCTGAAGTCGAGCCGACCACGGTCAACGTCCCCGGACACAAACTCCTTGATCAAGAGATGCATGTAAGAATAACTTGCGCAACAATGTCTCAAAATTCTCACTGACGCGCACCAATCTAGCCGATTGCACAGGAAGGACCAGGCAAAGTGTGTAAATCATTTCAAGGACGTAATTATCAGCTCAACGTTGTCTAGCTCGGTGATGGTCCCCCCGATAAGCACATCACGCTCAACATCGCTCAGGTAAGTGTTTCAGTGTTCAAGTCCAACTCGACTTTCTGACAGGAGCGCAGCCGAACGTACCTTTCTTCGATATCAACGGGATTTCTTATATTTCCCCGACTGTTCCAGTTCTTCTCCAGATCCTCAGCGGTGCGAAGAGGCCAGAAGATGTCCTTCCATCCGAACAAATCTTCTTTGTTCCCAAGAACTCGTTGATTGAAGTCACCATTCCGGGACGAGGAGCTCATCCATTCCATTGTATGATCAACCCATCCTTCTTATCCATTTGACACTTATTAAAATCTGTGTTTCAGTACACGGTCACAACTTTGATGTCGTTCTGGCCTCTAACGACGATACTTTCAACTTCATAAAGTGAGTCACCTGAAAGAAAAATATCTAGCTGAATACTAATATCATAAAGCCCTCCTCGTCGTGATGTATACCCCATCAACGGTGGCAACACCACTTTCCGCTTCTGTGAGATTTATATTTGCTTTCTCGGAAATGCTTCGTTCTCAACGATACCCCAGTCACCGATAACCCAGGCGCATGGTTTTTGCACTGGTGAGGACTTTTCTATCCATTATTCTCGAGGCGAATACTGATTGAATTTTGTGGCGTAGTCATATTGACTGGCATCTTGAAGCTGGTCTCGCTATTGTGTTTGCTGAGGCTCCGGAGGACAACGTCTCAGGTCCTCAGTCTCAGATCACTCCTCAAGATTGGTTGGATCTCTGCCCAGAATACAACGCAATCGAACCTGAATTCCAGTAGTTCAGTCAAATATTTATATCCCTCTCACAAGGAATCTATCTCTCTGTGTACCAAGTAGGAAATTTAAACAATATTTGCTATGCTTTGACGAAATGATCCTGAGCACTTTAATGGCTGCAAAAAAAGCCGGCAGTATTGATATAACCAACCTCTAGGAGCTCTTCTTATTGAAGTCTCAAGCAGTCGCGCATAGTCAGAATGCGCGAATATTGAAGGCGAGTAAAGAGACCCATTGCCAAACATCTCATCCTAAATAGACTTTGAAAATATATCTCCGTACATGTAGGGAGAGATAATCATCTGCTAATAGGAATGATTTGGCGAATCTAATATGTTTGTATTTCGGAGTTATTTATGTTGACAGGTATTCAAACAAGGCTTTTACTGAGGCATGCATCTTCTCCCGCGGATTTTCAGAATTTCTGACACATAGTCTGACCCTGCCTAAGTTAATGTCAACATCTGAGATGACCGGGCTGAAGCGAGATATCTGTTTAGATGTGACTTATGACACTTAAGAGCAATTACGCAGACCGAACCTGAGGCCTGCCAAGGTACAGAGATAGTATTCTCAAAACAAGAGAGGAAAGGAACAACGACTTAGGCTATTCTACCTGTAGCCCTCTGCTTTTGATTATGTAGCTCGCACCTCTTCATCTTCGTTAGATTTACCAAGATCTACGTCTGTCTATAAGTACCAAAAGACTTCCTCTTTAAACCTCCTCCCTCGTACTTCTCTGTCTGAAGTCTCTCCGCAACATGTTCTCTTCTACCCCTATTCATTACGTCTCCTCTACTCCACGCCCTTACGATCCTTGTTATGGGAAATTCGTCTCCTTACAGCTAGCTGACTACTGGTGACGGACCAGGTGACCTATCAATGGACTCCTGTTAAAATTCGATCTCGCCAGACCTATGGCTTTAACTGGTGGGCCTGGGGGACTTAAGATTTCGTTGGCAAGATACTTTCGTTGTAGCGGTGGATCTTTATTGCGAGATAGACACTGCGGTGTGTTTACAGTATCATGTTTCTGCCCTATCTCCATAATCCCGTCCAGGGTTGCCTTCAGCTCTCCTACATTCAAACCTTTACAAACGCATCAGAAGTTCAATCCAGAACTTGATATCGGGTCTGGCCGGATTTCGGCCAATCTAGTCGACATCGCTTGTAGCACAGACTGTCAATGTTGGCATTACGGTGGCGGTTCTAAATTTCTATGCTACTTCGCTATACGTGGCGATGAGAAACACGGAGACATTTCGAAAGAAAACTACGTACGTGCTGCCGTAGAGAGTCGCAAAATATATATTGAATTATGGATCGCGTAAATATAGCGGGCTTTTAGCGTCTCGTGTTTTCAATAATAAGAGTTTCCGCATATCTTGCATGAATGATTCTTGAACAACAGTACCCGGCCTTCCTGAGATCGAATAATCTTTGAACTGTTGAAGGAACACTTTCTACGTCGTTGGCACAAAAATCTGGGAAACCTCCGACATGGTTAAGCGAGTGCTGCGACTCCCTGTGCAGCGTGCTTCACATGCATCGGATTCGTGAAATGGCAGTGCCTTGACTGCTGTACTGTTCTAGTGGATCTAATACTTCACTTTCGAAAGGGCATATCATTCGGTTTCTGAGTCGGTATAATCCAGGTAACTAAATTTAGGTGTGAGGGGCAAAAAAGAGAGAAAACCTTTCGGGCCCACAGAGTGAGTAACGGTCTAAATAAGTGCGATTCGTTTTCTTTCAAGTATACAATGACTTCGTTGGCCAGCTGGTTCACGAAAACGTACGTTAGCGGTGCTCGATTTCAAGTATACCGGTGCAGGCTGCGGTAGAAGTCTAAGTCACTTTCCAAGTGTCGGGTCAGAAAAGATGTTGTGATGTGGGAGAGCGTGATTTAGAAACAATTGGCATATGTAAGGAAATATACCCAATGATATATTAACCCATAAGAGCCTTCTAACAAAGGCGTGATCAAGAACAAGACGCTATAGACAAGCAAGAAAACTTATGGACAGAGGCGCAGCAAGAAAGCAAGACACAAAGCATCATTCTAAATATAGCAACAAAGAACGTCGTCAAGAGAGACGGGACGGGACGGTCATTGCAGAGAACACATAAAACAATCGTCAAAGGTCGTCAGTCATCAGGGAAGACTGTGTCTTGATTGCAGGCCGGGCCGTCAAAAAAGGAAAGCATAAAGTCATAGCATAAAGACACCCGTTAAGCATCGGATTCGAATCATAGTTTGCGTTGAGTATTTGGGAGAAGAGGATCGGATCATATTTGAACCGGCCGCAGGGTCCTCATCGTAGCAGAAGCAAGTGTAGGACGTCCCTTGGGCCTGGGTCTATTGATCCTCAAAGTGTCTCCGCAACTGTAACACTACATTAATACCAATGAGACTTTGAATGAATGTATAACTTACGTGATAATGCTTCCCATGCCAACATTTTCCTTGTTTTCCGTTGAAGCAGTGGGAGCTTCTGGGTTCAGCTTCTTACCACCGAAGTTGCTAGAACCAGTGGAATCCTTATATTTCGTGTCAATTTTCTTGGTCGCACTCAATGATGGTCTCCTCGTCGTTGAGCGTACGCAGGATCGGATAGTCCCGTTCAGACTTCTCAGAACGCTTGGTTTACCATCACTTACGTCCAAAATAGAAGGAGACAAAGATTTCAGAGTATCTGTAACGGGTGGAATGCCAACCAATGGAGACGAGGTGGGAGGATGTTGATGAAGTGTCGAAACGAAATGTGTAGCTTCAGGTGAAGTAACCGTTTTGGATGGTCGGGTATGAGGATATGGAGATGGGCGAGAGTTCTTGCGAGAGCGGCAGCGGCGAACTCGGAGCTCAGAAGGAAGTGGTCCATAAGTTTGAATGGAGTGCTCGAGCAATGCCTTCATTCCCTCTGGATTGTGCAGTGGTTGAAAGGCTGGTACATCGGAGAATAAGAACGCATTAAAGTTTAAAGTTTGAAACTTACACTGCACGGCAAAAATTGAAAACGGTGTGTCCGTCCAAGCTTGCTTACTTTCCGAAACAGTACTTCGAGCTTCATCCTGTAGTGCGTAATAGCTTCTGAGCGTAGTGATACCCTTTTCATCATCCCAAAGAGATACCGTGTCATCAGTACTGGAGTGATCGGGGCCCATATCCCCCTCTACAATGAATACTGGCTGAGTCTGCGTGGGACTATTGACTTTTTCAACAGCCACGGAATGCACTGGTGAAGTAGAAACACTTGATAGCTCTTCTTCGATTGTCTCATAAACGGAGTACGATTTGGAAGAGCGAACATGGGAATAGCGACGACGATGACCATGTCCACGCGCGCGGGCGCGAGCCCTAGCATGTGATAAAGTCGAGATCGGAAGGCTAGAGTTAGTGAGCATTGCGTCGATATCAGAGAGGTCGATGCTGGACATTGAGCTACCAGATATGGAAGAACAGTCAGATATAAGTAGAGGTGGGGTGTCACCGCCGGAGGTTGACGTTACAGTGCTCGAGCGAGACCGCGAAGCCGGCGGTGGACGAGTGAAGACGGGTAGACGGCGAACTGATCCAAAGTCAATTAAGAAGAAAAATAGATATCAGGAACGACGCACAAGAGACTGAAGAATCTTCACCACTACCAACGAAACAGCCTTCCTCCAGGCTTGATCTCTCTAGCATTCCTCCCGATTGAGACGTCCCTTCTACCTGAAAGTGAAAAGGAGAACCAAAAGATGGTTGTTCCATAATTCGGGCCTTTTTTGGAGGCTCGTACTCGTGATGGAAAGACTGAGCTTCCTGTTGCAAAGCGGCCTGCTTGCGTTTCTCGACCCGTGCACAAGGTGATGCCTCCATAACAGATCCTAAGGAGCGCCGACGGACATGACCTCCTCCAAGCATCTGCCAGCAGATCAAATTAGCAACTCAATTATAACGAAAATATTTTTAGCCTTACAGTGATCATTGTATCATCATCACGTGGCAGGCTATGAACACTGGAGGCGGCACTTGTGATTGACATCGGACGGAACTGGCGAGGAGGGAGTCCTTGCATAAATCGAGAGTCATCGTCCTGGCTAAAAATTGAGTCCCCCGACGAAGCAGAAGCAGTCTGCCCGGAATTCTCAAAGAGTGAGTCCAGTGCGTTGACTGAAATGCTTCTATCTTCATCCATTATTGAGTCGCAAGTTGATTGAGGCCGAGAAAATGAGAACATGTCGGTAGCACTTGTAGGCGAGGCGGCAATTGAAGCCAGAGGCATAGCTTGACCAATTGTATCGAACATTTTATCCCCAAGACCAGGACGTCCGAGTTGCATAGAAGCCAAATCACTGATGATCGAATCTGTGGAATTGTTGAACCTCTGACTTGCCCTCCAACTTTTTCTCCAGGCTGAACCTGATGCCACGCTCGTTCCAGAGTCGCTACGATGGTGGGTGGCGACATTCCGATTATGGCGACTGATAGGAGGTGCCTGGGATGAGATAGACTTTCCGGAATCATTGCGCTGGAGATCGAAAGGTGCTTGTGATTGGAAGTAGAAACTAGAGGCATCACTATCAACCCTTTTCCTCCTCGGTGCATGTTTAAGGAAAGCGAATGTGTCATCGATTGTAAACGACATGGTCGAGAGGTTTTCAGACGAGGGACGCTCCACCAACTTCGGCAGACCAAAATCGAATGGATCAGGAGCACCCGGGTTGATAACGCGACCATAAGAGGAAACTGAGGCGATACTTAGGAAGGAATCACGGGTGTTGTGATTAACACGACGGTTGTTGGCAGCTGAAGGGGGATAGAAGCTAGGTCGCTGGGAATTGAACTCGAATCCTCGACGAACCTCCTCGAAAGCGTCAAATCCGGTGAAACTTACAACGGAGGAAGCTTGGGAGGTCCTGTATATGGAATTTCTCACTTGAAGAAATTGATTATTATCATTGGAAATAGGGCGCGGGTGAGGCTGGGCCACATCGTCATTCTCTGGGGCGAATATGGATTTAAAGAGCAATTCATCTTCTAGCGACGCAGATGACGATGAAAGGGACCTGACGCGAGACGGGGGTGGAATGATATCCGAGAGTGTCAGCTGTTCCTCCGTTTTCTTTACTGAGTCGGGTGATCGAGACCTAGGCAGGCCTCCAAACTTGAAAGACGCGTTGAGCTCCCCATTAGACGGACGAGACACATTGAAATTTGAAGTGCCCATGACTTCAGTTGCATTGGCACTGACAAGAATGCGGTTGGGACAATCATCAGAATCAACACTTGAATTTCCTTCAATACTGGAGCGCCTGGAAACATCGACATAGAAAGGTGACGACAGAACTTTGCCGCTTGTTGAGTTCGTCGCGCCCTCCTTCGACCGTAGTCTGTGAAGACAGGGTGCTCTGACATCAGCCAATTGCGAGATTTCATAAAAATCGAAAGCCCCGGGCTCACTCTCCTGCCAGGCACTTTCGCTCATCTCTCTGCTATCATCACTTTCACCGAACTTTGAGAAGTCCAGAGAAACCCTACTCGCAATGCCCTTCACCCTCATGTCGAGATCTAGAGGGAGGCGCGGAACAGGAGGAACCTCCACACTCATCATACTATCTGGTCCATATCGTAGGTCAACTTGGGCCGGCGTCTTGAAAGCTCTCTCGAGTTGTTCCACAAAGCTATGACGACCTGAGGCGCCTGATTCGTTCAATCTCTGTAACTCTCCCGTGAAATCAAAAGACTTCTTCGTGTCAACTTCCGGATCAGACTCGGCGTCGGCATTTTCTCCCTCGTCGATCTCTTCTGTTATACCATCCGCATTGGTAAGAGAGGCACGGAATACAGATCTGCCCATAAAATCTGAGGAATTTGGTCGCGCATTAAGAGGACACGAAGATCGGGGATACTCTATTTCATCGACATCTTCATGGGTAAACCTTCCGTTGAACTCGAGAGCATCATCGTCCGATTCACGAACCGAGTTGGTCTCAAGCTCGAAACGTAATTCATCAGGAATGTCTGAATCAGGGTCAGACGCGTCAAGTTCAGGGACCGCGTAACAAGACGCATCAGAACCCCCAAGAGTGGGGGGCAACCCTCTCTTCTTGCCAACCGGGAGCAGGACTTCAGGTGGTGATGAATCAGCACCAAGTCCAGCACAAGCGAAGCTAGCATCAGCTCCAGAGACATCCGCTACGACAGGAAGGAGAGAGCAGTGTTTCCTGAGGAAAGCACTCGCTCGTCGACCTAGGGATGATGATGGGGAGGCAGGACCCTTCACGATGTTGGCTATATTGGACACAACAGAAGAAGAACCAAAAAAGGAGCCAGATGATCGCAAGATAGCCTTTCCATCATCAGGTTCTGAAACCTTTGGGGTACGAGGTTTAGGAGGGCGAAGAGGTTGGAAAACAAATCCAGGCTCAGGCTCTGGAACTGGCGTAACGGAACGTTTGTGTCCCTTCTTCCAAGTACCAACCTTCGGAGGTGATTCCCTTGTGACGGTGTACGCCTTGTCGCTATCGATCTCGCTGTCGCTATCGACTTTAACCTTTTGCTCCTTGACGGGTGATAATTGCTGTATGAGGACAGGCCAAGGTGTAATTTGCTGGCCAATACTTATGTCGCTGGTCTTCTTTCTAACGGTAGCCTCATTGTCATCCGAAAACACTGGGGTGGCTTGGGGCTTAGTAGCTTTGCCCCTCGACTGCGCATAAGGCCGAAGGGAGCTAATGGAAGCGGTATTAGAGCGAGAGGCGAGGCCTTTAGAGCCTCCCGGCGGAGTCTTGTTCTTGAGCGGGCTATCATTGGTGACGGGATTCTTCTTCAACAGGTCAAAATTAAAGTCGACGTTGGAGGAGATAGAATCAAGAATACCGGCTGGGAAGGGGGGAGGACGAATGGGAGTGGGATCCGCACTTGCTGGAGTGGCCTTGAGATCCAAGTTATTGATCAGCTGGGCTAGATCACTTGTGGCAGCATCTAAAATGGATATAACTCCTAGCGAAATAACGGTTAGAACCGAAACGCTCCCAGGAGCCCGAAATAATGTACCTTCGTCGTCCTCATAGACAGCACGAGGACGTGGCTTTCCGAACAGCTGTTCCGACATCGGCCTGATGCGGTGCCTCTTGACCGGGGTATCCTCTTCCTCAATCTTCTCAATCTTCTGGGTAATCTCACCATTGAATACGAGATCACGAGTGCTCTTAGTCTCCTCATTATCATGCGTAGGAGCTTCTTCAATCGTTGCAATCGGAAAAGCACTGCTGTACCGCTTCTGAAGCTCCTCCTGAACGTCGCGCTCCTGGTCCGAGGCGACCTCGGGGAATATTTCGGTGATCGCGACCCTCCTTTTACTCCCATTCAATTTCTTACTTTGCTTCCCTTCCTCCTTCCTCTTCTGCCTCTTCTCCTTCTTATCCCTTTGAATTTCCTTTTTTCTGTTTTCGAGACATACTTCATCCCATCTTACACTGCCCCGACTTTCGCGAGTATAAGCGGATCCACCTGAGCTTGAGGCTGTTGAATTGGGTCTCATAGACGAAGCAGTACTGATCGTCGAGCCCATACGCTTCTTGGCTTCGTTGCCTAGAGATCCAGCAGATAGATGAGTCGGCTGAGGCAGCATCGATGATGCGGACGAACCGCTGCGCAAACGCAATGACGAAGTTAGACCGAGCCCCATTCCAAGGATAGAACGCTTTTTCTGACCAAGTGTCTGTGCGCCGCTCTTATGATCTGGGCCAGTAAATGTACCAGCCTCGAAGCTCGAGGTGCAATGCCGAAGGGTCGCAATATTTTCCTTATCTTCCCTCCTATCCTTCTTCTCCACCCTTTCTTTCCGTTCCTTCTTCTTCTCTTTCCTTTCTTTCCTGTCCCGGAGAGTCCCCTCGCTGGTTTCTTTCTTCTCTTTCCTTTCCTTTTTCTCCTTCACCCTTTTCTGCTTCTTCTCCCTCAGCGCACTGTTCTGAGTACTATCCTCATTGGCACCCATTTGTGCACGACTACCCATACGAGCCAATGATTTGACTGAACGTATAGCTCGAAGAGCTATAGAACCTTGCTCTTTGGAAGAGGCAGGAAAATCATTCGAAGTTACAGAACGAGAAGGCTCAGGTGAAGACAATCGACAAGCCTCTTTCAAAGATTCCGGGGTAGATGAGCGCTGCACGTGTTGGGTAAGACGTGAAAGCTGCTCGGGGTCAGAAGCCGTCGAGGTCTTGGCCTGTGGAGCACCCACGTGGGTGGATTTACGAAGAAGGTTACCGGAATCCAATGAGTTGAAGCATATGCGGGCATCTTGATTGACCTTGAATGATTCGGGAGCTGATTATGAAACAGTTTACTTATCTATCGACGACCTGACTTTCGAAAGACTCACACTTAGATCGTGCAACTTCAGGGGCTGCGGACAAGACAGTTAGAACTCTGGAAAGGTAACTTTCAGAAAACGCTTACATTTAGAACGTTTGGTGCACTCCTTATTTTCTTTATCTTTTGAATCTTTCCGGCCTCTTCCGATGCTCCACCACCTTTTATCTTCTTCTTTGGACTTGAGCATACGACTGGGAACAGAACGATTTCCGGGAACGTTTGGCACGTTCGTAACTTCACCCAAAGCTCCCCAGTTCATTCCGTTTAGGGCGCCACGGGACTTTTGTTTCTTGACAACGAGGACGTCACTGAATTCTGGATCGTTCGTGGGGTCCACAAAAATCTCGAAACCCTCTCGTGCAGAGGAATTATCGGCTCCTATCTGATCAGAGATGACGGCGGAATCCTTCCCCTTGGGACCGAGTAGTCCTAGTTTCGATTTCTTGGGAACGAGGCGTTTACGAGGCGGTGCGTCGGACTTAGGGGCAATGAATGACGGTGGAACAGATACCCCAGAGCTCCCGAACAAATTTGAAATACATTGGTTGGCATCAGAAGAGTTACCGGTAGCAAATGGAGTAGCAGAGACGAGTCGGATGGATGGAGTAAGGGAGTCGGGCTCCTTTGATTCAGTAGCAAGTGCAAATTGTCTAGATGACGTTGTGATATTTCGCATGAATGATGTGAGTGGATGCAATCTTGGGTTGCTTAGAGCTGTGCGAATAATTTGACTTGATAGATCTTGCGGCGAAATCTTGCGAGTGGCGAGAGAAAACTGATTGTAGATAATAAAACGAAACGGTGAAAATCTTGATGAGCGTAAACTGCGTAACGGCGTTAATTGTTTGGATTTCTCTTTCTGAGTAAATGATTTCTGTAACAAATTGATCTAAGGCAAGATACTCAGGCAAGATGACTGACAGACCTAAAACGGTGCACTCCCGGAGCAAATGGCTTCAATCAAACAGAAGCCTCGATGTCGGTGAATTCACCAACTGTCGAGCTCTGATTTCTCGGAACGAAATACAGGGACGTGGTAGAAGAGAACAACAGCGAACTTGACGCCAGACGCGCTCAGTTCAACATTGATCACGTGATTCGTTATTTCCGATCAATCACCGGCACCAAGCTCGAACAATCAATGACAGATCGATATGCTTCCAATGATTTTTCCTTGAAACAAAGTTGCGAATCTCCTACGCTGTGAGGGTGGGCGAAGTAACTTTTCTGTCCGCAAGGTTGGGTCGTAGTCTATCACCATATTTAGGCCCATCACGCCAATAAAAGACTCAAAGCCTCTATCATGCTGATGATGTCGCGCGGTAACTTGATGAACCCTGGCGTCAATTTTCTTCTTGGGCCTTGGCAGCAAGAAGAGTCGGAGGATACCTCGACTACGACCGTGACTCCGACATAGACACAAAATTGTTTGGACATAATCTTTGCTCCTTTTGGAAAATGCAGTAAGCGAGCTCGAGTCGGTAGCCTGTGCTAGCGCAGAACTGTTGCTACCGCTTATGCTCGTCGGCCTTGCTATCTACTTTGGTTTTCAATGAATTTGTCTCCTCTCCCCTTCCATTGACATCGGCTGTCTGACTCAAATCATTTTGTCACAGGACCACAAGAAAACTGGTGCGCCCCTCTTTCGCCCTTGATAGAAGTTAAATTTGAATATGGATGGGAGATGCCTAAGGGTTTGAGGGTTGACAGCCGTTGACGGGCCACAAAACCCTCTGCATTTTACTATATTGCGGCGGATCGAAAAGTTAAGCGG
Source organism: Agaricus sinodeliciosus (assembly GCA_022315185.1). Taxonomy (NCBI): domain Eukaryota; kingdom Fungi; phylum Basidiomycota; class Agaricomycetes; order Agaricales; family Agaricaceae; genus Agaricus; species Agaricus sinodeliciosus. The sequence goes on from JAHTMV010000045.1 coordinate 128,886, forward strand.
AGAAAAGCAGTAGCATGACGAACAAAACCCTCTTCGAAGAACAGAATCCCTTGCTCAGCAAGGGCCTTGCCTTCTTCGTCGGCCCCGACGTTATCCAAGATTCGCTTGTCCTTTTTTTGATACAGAAGCCCCGTTTACCATAGAAAGATGCGAGACAGTCATGATGTTACGATGGAGATATGAGTATCGTACGTTGAGCGGCCAAACATAACTATTCATCGGTATAGACTCGGGAGGCGAGATGTCGCCGAAGCTACTTAGTATCCAATGACGCCATACGTACGCGCCACTACGTTCAGCATGCACTCCAAAGTTTCGATGAATGATTGCCACTCAATCTCATCCTCCTAGGTTTCGAGGGGGATCAATGCATCACTCGGATACCGATTATAATTATCCTCCATTAAAGATATACTGCGAAGACATCGCCGCATCAAACGGCCGAATCACCGATTCAAGCGTCAAGCGACCATCAGAAGAGTCGACTAAAATTACTAGAAGATCCTTGCGGGGTTGGTCGACTTACTACAGTAGCGATGTCATCCCCACAAATCTTGAAGCCGGCCACAGGTGATCCACGATGCATGATCTCGAACCCTGGCATTGATTTCACGTTTTATATTTCGTCATTTTTACCGAGGTCACTGCAGCCCTATTTCGGCAGCACCACCTTATGAGTGGCACACGTCGTCTAAGAATCAATGAGAATCAGATGGCCCAACTTTATAGACTAGAAAACCTACGCAGAATATCATATTTCACATACTATGGGCACGACTTTGATGAAAAAACTCTCAGGGAAATATATTGCTACTATATAATTCACTGTCATGCATTGACATGATAGATATCGTCATATAGGCTATGCCAACGTCTATGTGTTTTAGGACCGGATCCGAAAGTCCTGATTTGAATAATTGCTTGCGGCTTAACAGATGATCCATTATTGGCCCAAGGTCGAAATCACAATGTACTATCATTTATCCTCGATCAGCTCGCAGATCAGCGCCACACCTCTGCGTGAGTACAGATGCCACCTGATCGGTACCTCCATTTTAGGATTGCATGAAACTTCACCTGTAGTCACTGGTTGGGTCACTAGTGCTCACTAGCGCTTCTCGTTACTCAGAAAAACTCAGGGATTGAATAGAGATTCTTCTTGAACCTCTTTTAGGTCCGTAGTCCGTTGCATCCGATAGTTCTGCATCTACTTCATGAGGCCCCAGAATGCTTTTGCAGGCACATCAAATGACCTGGACTCATTGTTCCCATCTAGACAATGGCTAGCGACTTCATGTCCATGATCTACAAGCCAATGACGACTTCATACTAAGAACACGATAACGAATCAACTTGATTGACGATATTAGGATATCGACATACAGCTCCTACATAGCGCAATTGGTGAAGCCTTAACACCTTGATTCTGAGGTCGCCTAGTCCTGATACGTCCATCCCATCGTTCGAGGATGATTCATTATGCTACGTAAAATCAAGGAAGAAACTCGAGTTATATGTTCTGATTACAACTCAGGCAATGCAATGCAATGCTGGCGATACTCGTAGTGCAGTGGTACTTGATGTGATGAACCACTGCTACCGATGGCTCGAAATGATTCAAGAAGCTTAAGCAGCCTGAGATCAGCGTATTTCAGCTTTAGGTATATACTCTAGGCGGAAGATTAGGTCTTGGCAGTAAATATTCTGCCCGATAGACCTTTTCAGATTAGCAAATCTCGTAGTCACCTCACATAACGTACATTCGCCTTTCATACACCACCGATAAATCCATATGTGGCGATACACATGACGCTCATATCGAAACATAGCCATCCTATTATATCATTGGCATCCGGAATTATATCATTGCGACTTCCGTTCAAGGCGCAGAAGCACCATTGTGGCAACCTGTCAAATCCAGTAAGGTTCTGTTGGCTTGCAATCAAATCGGCGGGAATGCTTATAGGAAGATTGCCTCGAGGTGGTTACCATATCGGGAGATCGTCCAAACTGGACGAGCTTCTTTCCCCATCCCATGGTCTTGGCTTGATGAAGGAACTTCGTTTGGTCGCCGCTTCAAAGCTCAGCCTGATAATCCCACGTCTGTTTTATCCTCCTTATCCGTTTCTAATCCCCAGGCTCATGGAAGTGCTCATGGGTTGCATTCTTGTTAGCGATCTCTCTTCAGGGCTGATATAAATAACAGTCAGTTCGATGTTTATCTTATTTCTCGGATATAACGCAGCGATATCATCTAACATGTATGTATACATACCTCCTTACGAAAAATTTCCCCAATCTACTAATCGGCTTTAACCAGGATTCACCGGTGCTTTACTATCCCTGGTTTGTTGGTCCACGTCGAAGGTTCCATTACCAGCGTTTCATCTCGAGCACCTTGCTAATGAATATTTTTTCCTCCAATCTTTGTAGAAGAAACTGGACATTGGGGAATTCACCTCCGCCGGCATATTACACTTTCGATATTTTAAATTCGTTTACGCTTTAGGTTTCCATTTTTTCTCCCTTATGTAGACACGCGGACTAATTAGCAACCCCTTGTGCCTCTAGATCGTATGATTCTATCGTCCCTGAAGAATCACTCCTCCGCCCTGTCCTGAGTGATGTTCCCAGGATAAACGTCTAAAAGCCCCGCAACTGTCGGGACGCTCACGTACTAGCTTGCCACATTGTCAGGATTCCTCGTGTCCGGCCAACTCCTTTAATTCACAACTTCTTCAGAAAATATAAACGAATTAAATCCACCCTTTCGGGTGTTACTTACTGCGCTGAATTCCGACCTGCCAAACCCAAACCCAATATGTACATTTTATTTTACTTTACTGTATTCAGTGGTTGCATCAAATAAAACGTCCGCGTGCACTCGGTAGAATTACTTCAACCTGTCAGCTAGAAAAAGCAAAGCGAGACTTTTTCTTAACAACAAATATCAATGTAAATACGACCATAGTGCTTCTCTATCATCACGTTTCTCAGCACGTTCTCACACAATGATGACAAGCGTGGCTGATCGGGGATTGATAAATATATACTGATTGTAAAAAGTAATATATTCTTGATAGGAATTATGGCATTCTCCTGATGATACCTCAGAATGGCTCAAATGAACCGCCGGCGGTGTGTTGCGCTTGAATTGAGGATTCAACCTTGATGCCAACAAGGGACTTTCACTTACTTATAAACGTGGTCGTCCGATTTATACCCTGGTCAAGTCAAGAGTCCTATCACGGAGAGTCATAAGTACGTTTTTCCTGCCCGGTTTCGAGTGATGTCCCATCAATTTTTGATGCAACCATACCTGTCATTGCAACGGACACAATGCTATGACCCTGATCATCTGAAAAACCTCCACTTCAAGTGGAGGCCATTGTCGTTCATGATATGTAGATGACTTACTTGTAGATGATTCGATCTCTTTGAAGTTTCCGGACTATCGGAGGGCAATTAAACGAGAGATGTATATATGAAATAGATAGATAAATCAAATCTACATATTTTGCGGAAACTCTACGAGGTGTAATATGAAGAAGCGCTATATACACCTAAACCCCAAATATAAAAAATATAAACCAGTAGATATGAGAGTAATGTAAAGAGTAATCCATTGATCCACAAGCGATTGACCATTTCAATAGTCTAAGAAAGTGATGAATGCGAGTATCGAGAGATATTGAATGATGAGATGTAAAGATATAGGATGTAGGGCCCCAAATTTGATGTGCATGTGATAGGGAACAATCAAGTATGATTACCCCTTTCTGGGGCAAAGACCTCAGGACTCATATACATCGACAACTGCGGTCCGTTTTTTCGGATGCAGCAGCCAACATAGGTATGAATACCAGTTCGGCTAGATAAATCTCGATGTTTACTGCAGGATCTTTGTCAGTAGTCGTAGCTGAAGTGTATGCTGATGACTCACAAAACAGTCTGAAGATCCCTAACGTATGATTTCGATAATGCTTCGTTGGTGTCGGCATAGAATTGAGAAATTGCGTTCGCGATGAAGGCATCATTTTTGCAAAAATGACGAACGGGGAAATACAGCTTCGGCCACAAGCGATTCGACCCTCTCCTTATCTCGAAGTAGAGTAAGAATCCGTGGGCTACCTTCTTGGGACTTGAAGGTTGTATGTGATCATAGCGCCCTACTTCAGGAAAAAAGAGGCCCCAAAGTCGTTCAATCAAATCACATGTCTCCTTGGTAAGCGGATCGTCGTCGAGAGCACCGCCTAAACGAATAATGCTAATGATCTCGTCCAACGTAGTGGCATCCGATCGGAAATAGACCTTTATTCTATTTTGTTCGGAGGGGACGCAGTCAACTGCGATCATATCTGGAACAGGGCGCTGGCTTTTCGGGATGGTTTCCATGAAAGACAGAACGCGTATCCATGGTTCCACGAGACCGAGGCGTGACATACACTGCGTCACCAGGTCTTCCTGAGGCACCCTCGTTGCTGTCGAACGTAGATGAGGGAGGAAATAAAACTTTCCAACCATTGAGTCCTTCGAAAAATCACCGCCTGTAACAAGAAATTAGCCCAGAACCTGCTAAGGAATTTAACACTCACCTAGGAAGAATTGTGATGAGTAATTCGCGTTCTTGCTCCCGTCCGCCCGATCGAGAATCAAAGTCTGACGGCAAATATCCGTCCATTCGAGGGACCAGGCTTTGGTCCTATTCCAGGAACGCAAACCCTGAAGAGTTCTCATCCAATCACTCGAAGGGCGAGGCGTGCCATCATTATAGTCGAGAGGTTCCATAGCAAAGCGAATGGACATTGCACCGTCGGCGTCAACAGCCCAAATGAGTTCCATTGGAGTGTGATCATCGGAAAAGAAAGTGCAAGGTCGAATCCCTTGTGCCGTGAATTCTTGTGGTGTAGGACCCAGTAGAGGAACAAGCTCATGATCGAAATAATCAATGAAGTCGCGGATGACGCTTGGAGACACCGATACCCGCTCCAGGAGATATTGAAGTCCACGTCCGATTTCTGATTTCCAGAAAGTTGAACGGGATGAAACATAATCATACTACAAACATAATCAATTTTAGACTGTGGCCAAGGTCAAAGAGACATAACGTACAATGTATAGCGGTTCTGACGCGAGGCTACGAATGAGATTGCGAAACGATTTTATCTCATTGTGCCTTGGTTCATAAGTAGTGGTTAGGCTTATAGCGGGATCGGCGAAGGCGGACATGTTTTTGGAGGAAAAACGGGAGGAGGTGCTTGGTTTGAAGCATCATCGCAAGTGTTTATATAGGATGAAGGGTGTTGAAGGGACAAGCTTTGCAACAAGATGTGCAGTTAGTAGATTGGTCTCACGTTAGATCTGAAGAACTACGTACACTATAGAGAGAAGGACATTGTAAAGTCCACACATCTGTATTTCCCCGACGATTTACTCCGGTTTTAGATTGCGATCCCATTTGGCTATGACACAAGATCGCAAGGGCCCTCAGCATGAGAACTTGCATCGGTGTGATCAGTGGTCACGCCGAACTGATGCCGGAATCAGGGACAACCGATCCAGTCGCCGACTGAAGGCATATCCCGTCGGCATCTTCAGGGCGACTTCAAATTTCGGCCCCTGATCCGCGGCTTTTGACTCCGGCTTATAGCCGACTGGCGGCACCGCGCAACTGCCCGTCTGGTTCACCGACACGGATTCGCCACCGGAGCGCTCTCCGAAGTCTATCAGTATATCAGAATACAAGCCAATGTAGTTGATTTCTAGGGAGACAATTTTGCGTATTACATGGGGTAGGCCACCAACAATCCGTGGATGGAATGATCCAAGTCAGTATTCATGGAAGAGATGTTTGATCAAACGCCGCATTGAAGCAGCTCAATTTATTACTTAGTATCCATCGCGTTTCGCTCAGATTCAGAACCCGATTCAGATTCAGAAGTGGCATCAATGTACAGTACAGAGTGTCATCTGTTGTTCTGTATGAGCACCCACGCTCAAGTACTTCCTACTTGCATCAGGGAAATCCTTGTGACACGACCACCACGTATCAGAATCTGTTACGGCCGACGGGGTCGCCGTTACCACTCCAAGTCAATGAATAACAAAAGGAGAATCAGCGACACTGCAGAGGACACTTGAGTGAAAGGAGTTAGGTGCTGCAGGGCACAACGTCAATGAAATCTTCGTATTAGATCAAATCTTCATGCATCGCTTGATGGCTTCTGTCGGATGGGAGATGGGGAGCGACCAAGGTGAAAAAAGACCAAGGGCGCATTATCTTCGTCATTCCTGGTACGCCAGGAAGCTGATATCAGAACACATCAGAACAGGGGCAGTCTCCGAAGGGTACAACCAAAAAAATGTATGGTTGTATTCACTCTCTAAGTATTACCCTGACATCCAAAATATTAAAATACTAATTACACTGCAGATCTAAGGGTTACGCGGTTATAGCTCGCCTTCCACATGATTAGACTACCACATATGCCGTTCAAACTCAATCATAGCAGGAGCTATTGGGAAGAACGTGGTAACTTGGGGGAACTGTTCGGAAGATCCAGCAGAATACTGCATCATTCCCAGAGCGTGAACAAACCTAAACGTCCGTTGACGTTGAATGTTGAACGTTGAAGCGAAGGTCAACGGCAATTACCCAAGCATGCCCGAAAGCACGTGAATCTCTGAGCTTCTCTGAGGTACCCAAGATAAGGCTCGTGGTACACTGCCGCAATTTTGTAATGTTATAGTCAGTCAACCTGGACAAGCATGGAGAACCATCCACACCGCGACACTACGCCGTTCAAATACATTATCTCTTCTTTGTGTCAGTGATCTTGCCCGAACTGCGTATTGCCAGCCGTGGCTTCAGCAACAATCCCCTCTTTATGTTGGTTTCGAATCAGGTACGCCTCAATTCCCTCCCGCGACTCGAGGCAAGTTGCTTATGACAGCAGTGTGTGAGACACCTCTCATATTTAAGCGCCACACCCAACAGCGACATCATTCTGACAGCGTACGCTTTTCAGGATCCTATGGCTGATGTCATGGTTTAGACCTTGATTGCTGCCCACAATATATGTTGATCGGAACGGGCGAATGTGGGGTTCAGCGCTTTTCAATGCTTTCGCCTGTAAAATAAGACTATCAGCTGCTCGCGTCAGCTCATAACACTCTAGGGCGAATTCAAGACGATACTTTTATGGCATCAACTACAGAAATTTCATCTTTTCGTGACCCGGAAGATATTCTATCGCCAGGTTAGGTCAATATTCCAGTCTTCAAACGTTCAACATTTGGAATAATCTATCATCATTTTTTGGCCATCACTGCTTCTGCAACGGCACTTAAATCAGAGCAGCCTAATGATATGCTACTTACCCGGTGCTCGGAGGTCTCGAATCAGGAATCGTCTACAACATGCACGCCGGCTGGGCCGAGCAATGCATTTTTCAGCCCTCATCGGAGTCTTTCGTGAAATCCTAGAGAATTCACGCTCCTGAAAAACGACCCAATGGTGGCAAATTCACCCAGACGTGTTTCTAGTGAAGAATGGTCAAATCAGCATTCGATGACAAATGACATGGGTGTGAGATTAATGATCAGATGATGCCGTCCAATCAGCCTTCGTTCACTATTCTGGTCTTGAAGATAAATGTAACTACCGGAAGCCTGTCTATCAGGATGTGGCGAATTAGGGTTATTGAAAACGAGCACCATTTATGTTAAGAAGCACAAAGCAGATGACACTCGCGTGTTAAGGATTATTTTCACATTCCGGAAGCGGGCGCGGGTCGATCATTGTCTTTCTTGACTTTGTAGCTCTTTCCCTTCAAATATTAACGATCATTCGGAATTCCCGAAATCGTCACCGGTAGCTCCAATAATGATATCGGATTGAGATTGAGTCTACCCCAAACGGGAGAAGTGCCCGCTCGATTGCGATCATCAATCCGTTGCACACCGGGATGTGCTATCTCTTTGAAATTTTGTTTCGGAAACCTCTCTTCACAAAGAGTTGTTCGTGTTCCCGATCTCGGAAAGAAGTTTGAAGATCAAGAATTGTCCGGGATATTGTGTACATAATCGTACCAGCCTAGTCTCAATTTGAGAGTGTCATTGACAGGCTTCTAAACAAATTCTTCTCCCACAACCCATTTACTGGAGGAAGCTTTATGTAACTCCCAAACCGAGTCAGTTCTACCACAAGCTTCGCGGAAAGCTTCTTTTGTGCGTCTGGCGATGATCACTTACTCTGCGTATATGGTAAGTTGCAAATGCGGCTTTGCCGGAAGCTGAACCGACATTTTTCCTCTCTTGTCGGACGATATGATGGGTTAAGATCGGTGAACTATTGGCTGAATTCGGTAATGGCGCTTAATTATGATGGATATATGGCGACGATGCGGGTGTAGAAAGGACAGTTAGTTGGCCCCTGGCAATGTGGCACGAGTGGCGGTGAGGTCTACATATGTCAGGCCGAGTCGCCGTAGGATCTTTTGCTGGTTATTTGAGGACCTCGAAAACTTGAACTGTAGCGTTTTTGTGTTTCGAGTCCTGCTAGTGAAAACGAGCCCATCATCGTCTGCGGTCATCACTTCATCGTAACCCGTTGTTCACGCAGCCGGACTGCATTCCCATTAGTTCGGGTCTCAATTGGACTTCTCCGAGTCTTTCCCAAAAAAGGGCAGCTGGCCGCTGATGACTCTGCCAAACCGGTCTTTTAGCTAGCCCGTGGTGGCGTGGCCAGAGAGGGTCAAAACTCAGAGTCACACCATCTTTGACGCTGGTTCTCTCTCCTCTCGACTACCTTGACCGCTAGCCCAACGGACTAACAAGTTGCAGTATCTTCAAGTTGATATCTCTATCCGCTTCCCGATAAGATGATGTGGGACTTGGGTCAAGAGCGCGGCCCCTCTAGGTCAATGACTCCTGTGTAAGTGCTCGGAAATAGTATACGACGTCGTTTGCCTCATGCCTTGTAACCATCTCCCAGACCACCGTGAGTAACCTGATGCAGTTTGTTGACTGCTGACCATCTCAACCTTCCAACTAGGCAACAACTTAACCCCTATTCTGGTTCACCTGCGAATTACCCCGGAGATACCACCTACATGCCTGTCCCCAGCCCTGCCCCTATACCTACTTCGTGAGTGACCGATACTTATTACTGACACCACAAGAGACTAAATGGCATTTCCATCGCTTTATCGAACAGTGCTTTTCCTGAGTTAGTTTAACTTTTGCTCAGAAAAGCATGTTTTATAGTGTGTTTACAGCTATTCCTATCCTCGACAGCACCAGATGCCTGCGCCAGAGTATTTGCCACGTGAAGGATATCAATACCAAACTTCAGCTCCTGCTCCCCAAGTCATTATTGTCAAACATTCTCATCGACAGCATCATCGGCTTCGCAAGAAATCACATTCGCATTCCAATTTGCACTCGCACTCTCATTCCCAACCAATTGTGCTTCCGCAGCCCATAACATACTCAAACTCGCAACCCATTTATACACAGTCGCCCACGGTTGCCTACCCTCAGATTGAGTACCAGTCGAATTCTCACCATCACCATCGACGTTCGGAGCCAAATGCCAGTTATGAGCATGCCGTATCACTGAACAGACCCAGTTATCCGGTCACGGCTCCGGCTCATCATAATTCCGATGGTAGATTCGTATACTCCAAATGTACTGGCAGAAAGAAAGCTCTGTGTGTAAGTGACCGCGTGATCATCAGCGTGAACTCCCACCTAATGACTCGCTTAGATTGGAATCAATTATCATGGTCAGTCTCATGAGCTTCGAGGTTGTATCAATGATGCCCGTAACGTCCGCAAGTTTTTGATCAGTAAGCATCCCAACAAGGCGGCTCTGAATTGTTTTCAACGATTACTTTATTATAGATACGCACGGTTTCAAGAACGAAGATATCGTCCTACTAACCGATGATACAAGTGAACCTCGGCACTTGCCCACTCGGCAAAACCTAATTGACGCAATGAGATGGCTTGTTCGCAGTGCACGACCGCACGACTCTCTTTTCTTCCACTGTACGTAATCGCCCGAATATTGACCTCGCGTACTCAACGTCCTTGACATCTAGATTCGGGACATGGCGGTCAAATTCAGGATAAGGATGGAGACGAGATGGATGGGTTTGATGAAGGTCAGATCGTCGTCCTCCATGTTCATCGATTCAATTGCTGACAAGTCAAAATTTCCAGTCATTTTCCCCCTGGATTTCAAACAAAGTGATGTAATCGTAGATGATGTATGTGTCTTTTCTAGAACGAGTTCCTGGAATTGGGTCTGAGTGCGATTTGTAGGATATGCACGCAATCATGGTCGCAAATCTCCCTGAAGGTTGTAGGTTAACGGTGAGCTTGGGATTCGACTTTGTGGAAACTCGAATGTCAATTAATTTGACCTTCTAGGCTCTTTTTGATGTAAAGTCTATTTCTTTCAATGTAAAACATTCCACTCATACGGTCCGATCCTGTAGTCCTGTCATTCCGGAACTGTATTGGGCGAGTATTTTCCCATGATACTTGTTCAGCCAAACTGATTTGAAGGTGGATTAGATCTGCCTTATATCGTAAGTCTTGGAATTCATTGCGGCTGTTGTTTGTACCGACGGGACTAGTACTCTTCCCACGGGCGACTGAAAGGTGACCACGTCAAAGCACCTGCCAGGAAACGTAAAACAACATGTGCCGATGTCGTAAGTCAGCGGTTAGCATACCGCAATACTGGCCGGTCTGAAAGCGATCCCCCATTTCTAGATCTCGTGGTCAGGATGTGAAGATGGGCAAAATAGCGCGGACACCTTCCGTAATGGTGTTGCAGTTGGCGCTATGAGTAACGTGAGTTATTTTCTACCGTCCATCAGAACGAGTTCACAAAATAAACCTCTTAGGCTTTCATACACACGCTGTGTATGTCTTACAATGTCACTACTATGTCGGTTTCTCACCATCTTTTTTTCGACAGTGCAACACCCAGATCAATCTTATCGAGATTTGTTGCGCACAGTTAGGTGAGGACGTTCTCATCCGAAACGAAATCTGCCCGTTACTTATTTGAATAGAATGATTTTACGACCCAAGTACAATCAAACTCCTCAACTTGGTAGCTCTCACCATATCGTGAGCACTTCTTTTGTCTCTCAACTGCCGCTTCTCAATTGCCGCTTTCAGGATACGAGCTTGAAGTTTATCATCTGAAAGCAAAGAAGGCTTTCCATGATGATGCGCCCAGACTCATATTTATATAATTCCTCAACAGTCAGGATTTTATTTGCGGAATAAGCGAAACTATAATACTGTACAGTGTTGTATACCTTAATGCATGATGTTATTGAGCAGAAATCTTGCCTGAACCTAAGTAAATCGGAAGTGCTTCCATCTGTATCGCAGCACTCCACTTCTCACTGAAAGAACGTCCATGATTAGTTTGCGGTCACATCGCATACCTTTGCCCACCTTTCCATCTCTTGTTTGACGGGGGACGTCAATGCTTACCGTTGGATTACATGGTCGTGTGAGAATCATACTCTATAAATGCGACTGATAGGTTCTCAGGCTGACGGTGTTACATACATTTGGCCATATGCTAGTAAGAGGTAGCTTTGATTTACCTCCAGCCGTCCTTGAGTTAGCAACTGCTGCCAGATTCAGAAAATAAATAATCCCATTTTACGTTCCTTAACACTGGCTATATCTACAAGTGGCTTCTTACTATGCCTTCTAGTTCAGTGCCCCCCCGCTACTACGTAGACAACGGAGGTACGTATGAGTGGCCGGGCGTATCTAATTGGGGTTTTGGAAGTTTTTGACCCGTGTCAATAACGGGTATAGTACCCGATGGAGTAAGCGCCCAATTGCGATACGATTTCTTGAAAATTGTCGAGTCCGTCGACCCTGAAATGCTTTATGTGATGTCCGTAGAACGTATATAACGCGAGGAGACCGTCATTGCCGGAGCAAATTAATTCAGATCATTGGACTTATGTTGTGCAACAGTATGGGCTTTAAATCGCCCACCAGCATCAAGTACGGCAATCAATTTGAAGTTGTAAACTGAGGCTCATGTGCTGATTGATGGCTCGGAATTGGGCTACCTGAAATACGAGGGGCCCGCGCGTTGTGTAAGATATTAAATCAAGCTTTTTCTGATTTCATTCAATTCAGACCAATTTGATCAATCAGGCTACCAAGTTATTGGAAGAGTGACCTACTCCATTTGTACAGATCAGCGGCCGGAGTCATTTGGTCGTCAATAATTTTCTTCCTCGTAGTATGACAAACTTGCACCTTCAATGCGTACATGCATTATGTTGCCCCATATATACTACCTCCCTAAGAACCGGGTGGGGTGAAGGAAAGTTTGGTGGAAAGCATCAGTGGGAGTTGCGATCACCTCTGGTGAAGAAGCTCCCCACTACTCCACATCTTACCTTGGTGCGTTTCCTGTTTGTCCTCAATCATTGCGTCCTAGCCTGAATATCATGATTCCCGGGTCTTACGAATCAAGCAGGTGCGGGAGCGATCATCATCAGTCTCATTCGGTGAGTGTTTGTTTCAAGCGGAACATGTAGTGGGTAAGACATGTATGGTCTGTTATTATACGATGCAAATAATGTAAGTGATGCGCAGCTTCTTAGTTCTTCTCAGGTGCTCCCGAGTCCCATTTACCACGAAACTGAACTCGTGGCTCCCACCACTTTTACTGAATGGGCGCGCCCGCTACATCCCAGCGCTCATCCAAAATTGCAGCTACTAGGTCATCTGAATCATCTGTCATGAACCTTCTCCATGGCAAGTCCTGGCCCTGAGAAGGTAGGCTTCTAATGTTGAGCTGCTCGAATTGCCTCGCTACTTCACTTGGGATAAAGTTTACTGGATCGTGCTGAAACACGACATCCATGGGTTCGATATCACTCATCTGCCGAGCCCTGATAATTTGAATCAGCAGATTAGGATTGCAGGCCTCCACGGAAAGGCATCGCAAACTCTCGCAGGGGGTTCCGATAGCGTCCGGGGATAAAGCTTCGAGTGCCGATGCACTACAATTGCTGACTGTCAAAATTTGGAGTTGGTGTAAACCCTGAAAAAACCTTCGAAATGACGTCTGGCCAGAATTGAGATTCGTTATCGTCAGAGAAGTCAGAAGGCACGTAGAGATCGATGTTGGATGTGATGAAGGACCAGCTTGCCCTGAGAGGTAGTCGAAGATGACGTCAAGTCTTGGTGGTAGGACAGTTTGAGCATCATATCGAGTTATATCATCCAGCGTGAGTGCTTCCAGTGCAGGGAGATAGAAGAGGGATAATAGGTCGATGACATATGAAGGAATCATGACCCCCAGTTCGAAGACTTTCAGATGAGGAAGTCGTATCGTTGAACGGAATTGCTGCAGTTTAGTCTCTTTCACGTTAGGGTCCTTGCTCAGCCTAGGACCCCACCCCATGATAACAAGGCTTTCCAGCTGAGGACTCGAAGAGAGTAAGTCTTGGAACTCATCTAGGGTGGGGAGGACATCTCGCGCAAGGTATCCTAAGGTTAACCTAGTAAGTCCCCGTAGTGCTGTCAAATTCTCCCAATCAACATGCACGCCTTCTAAAACAATGGCTCGAAGGTTTTCCAAAACTTGATTGCCGAACAAGGGTAGAAATACTCGTGAATTCAATGGAGCGAATTTCCGATCAGGACCTGCGAAGTATGGGTTGCAGCGCCGAAGGTCGACGCGGTGCAATATCGGCAGCGCAACTTTTTGGGTAAAATGGAGGAAGGCATATAATGGTTCCCAGTTGTCCGCGAACATTTGTATTTCTTGCCACCGCCCGGCTTCAGGTAAAATGACACCCATAATGGCTTGGGCTTCGAACCACTTGACTAAATGCGCTTCCTCATCGAAATCCCAGTCTGGATCACAAAGATCGAGGGTCAACCAAAGCGGATAAGGACGTGAGCGCTGAAGCCAAACTTGGGCCCGATCCAGTTCTCCCGCATCAATGGGAAAACTAATAGCAAGCGACGACCATAGGTAACGGGATGATAATGCCACCTGTCTCCACCTCGACGAAACGTGACTGATAGTCATAAGAAATTCTTGAGAAATGGAGGGTACCATTGAATGAGACCCCAGAAGAAAAACGTGGGCGAGAATCTCGTTGGGGAAGGAATTGATGGACATGGGGATTGAAGGAGGAGAATTCTGGTGTTCCGATTGTCTTGGGGATGTGACTTTACAGTGGAGAATATGCCTACCACAAACTGGAAAATTGTTCTCAAACCTGAAAGATTGGGTAAGCAGTCCAACAAGCGACAGAAAGTAACTGTGATTATGCTTACCGTTTGAAAATGCCTTCGCTAAAGAACAGCTGAAGAAATCTTAAAGCAGCCAAAAGGCCATTAGTACTTGCTGATGAACGGCCTCAGTGTTGACCGAAGGAGAGAACTAGGGCTCCTCATGGCAGGGGCAATTAATGACCAGCATCCAACGCACCGGCAATACAGTACTCCAAATTTAGTGACCTAAGAAGCTCCGCCTCGTGGCCGAAAATGCTATGGATCGTTGTGGGTCCCAGGTTCAGTCCCTTTGTTCCGAAATAGGAAGGATGCCTACTAAAATTTCATTCCTGCAAGGTCGCACCTGTTCGAAAACTCTACAACTCCTTATGGGACTGTTGATAAAGGTCAAAATTTTGTTTTACCAATTGTCAGTAGGCCGTGCTAACTGGCATCAAACCTATTTCGGACCTTTAGGACGCCAAGACACAAGGGTCCACGAATCTCCAAGGAGGTGAGAGGGAAGCGGAGACACAATTTAGTTGTTTTGGGCTTTAACAGGCTGTACTATTCCAATTTGTTACAAGGAACGACAACGTTTCGCTATCGATCTGTTTTGAATCATTGATGGTCTCAGAAGGGTCACTCCGTCACTTAATCGAGAAAATCGTACCATAATCAGACCGTAGTATCATTTTATCCAACCAACCCGCGTGGACTCTGGAGTTCTGGCGACACCATGGCAGCAATGCATTGAGACCACATTGGGACTATTCCTGGTTCTGAGCCACCCTGTTTGACAGCCAATTGGATTATTTTCCGTAAACCAGACTATCCACCAAACTTTATTCGTATTTCTAATCAGCTGGCTCGGCGGTCTGCAATCTCTCTTTTGTAATCAGTATCTATCTTCCATTCGAGGAGGGCCTACGTACAGTCACATACTGCAGCAGGAAGAACCGGAAATGACACATCAAAATTTCACGCCCGTGCCAAGTATGCTCCACAGAACAAGGGCAATAGCAGGACAGATTGGATGATATATTCGTTATGCATTGCGCGACTTCCCCTATAGCTAGTTCACGGTGCAAAGTAAAGCTCTAAGGCTCTGCCCGGTACTGAGGAATAAATTATGGATGTAGAAATCATGATCAACATGAAGGTCTGAGCACTTATCAAAAGTTGGATCATACTAGTACAGTGCAAGGAGCGGTTACTTACGTTTCGATTTGGTCGTGATCACAGCTGCATTCGAAATTTCGGTGGAAGACCGCGTCGAGCAATGAGCGCGGTCTGATTTTTCGGAGTGATGTCCATGTGTGTGAGCGACACTGTCACGTCACGTATTATAATTTATTCTGCTACTACTACGTCTACCGGTGCGGTCGTACGCGGTTCCGTACCACCACATTATATATTGCATTTTTCCACCCACCAGAACCCTACTGAAAGTCCGGCCAGCTAACATCGGAGTCGAAGTTGACGCTTTTGGGGTGACCCGACTGCGTTCCAGACTTCCAGCTTCGATCTCACCACCGGGGGATCTCGGGCCCTACAGCCCTAGGTCCTCAATCCCCAACCTCAATATCAATGTTGGTTGGCCAGCGACTATCCGGCTCACGACGAAATTCTCCTTTTGTCACAAGGCATCACATGCTTTACGACACTTCTGATGCAGGTGTCCGACTCAAATGGCCAAGCTATTTGACTAAAAACCGCATGGCATCTCAATGAGGACGTCCTAAGTATTAGATACAATTTCCCCTGGGATCCGCAATGCCTTCGAATGAATAGGCAACATTTGCAGTGATCAGTTTACCTATGGCATTCAAATAAGCTAATTGTTCAATCGCCACATTCTATTGCAGCCAAACCGCTGAGACCCAGGCTCTTGACAAGACATCGTCGCCAGTATTTCGAGTCAGGTATGTGGTTTAAACTCACGCATTGTTGCCACGTTCAAATCATAAATCCGAGAAATACATTCCATAGCATATCGCTGCACTATTACACACATCTTACACCAGTAAACGTCGAGCACAGCGTGTGTAGACAGCATTCACCTCGGGGATATGCTTCGCCAAAGGCAACTTTGTGTTAGCCTGAGAGATAGACCCTAGCTTCGAAACCTCTCAGGAAAACCCGACCATCCGCAGCTAGCTTGCCGCTCTTCAACTCCCGACTCTCGTAGTTTTCCAATAGGAGCTGATACTTGTCCAAGTTTTTAACCCCTTTCATGTCATATTGCACCTCTTCCTCTGAGAAGTTCAATAGTACGAGGGCATGGCTGTCTCCTAGATTTCTTAGGTACGTAAATACTTGCGGATGACCGTTTGATAGGTCGCTGAATTCACCATACGTCTAACAGCATCCACAGCATCCAGCAATTTAGTTCGGATGAAAAAAAGGGTGAAAACAAGAAAGCTACGCACGAAAAGGGGGTGAGACTTTCTTAGTTTAAGTGCGCGTTTATAGAATGCTAAGACACTAGAAGGGTCCTCAAGCTGAGAAGCTGCGTTCCACGTCCGATAATCTTCGTTCACTCGCATCCAAGGTGTACCCGACGTAAAGCCCGCATTAGAAGATGCGTCCCACTGTTTGAGTATCAGAAAACTGTCATGCTGTCAAAAGTGTTGTTGACCTGTACGGGAACGCGAGCGTGATCTCTCGCTTTATGAGCAAATCCGTCAAGTACATCAGACATATCGACATTCTGGTTGCCAGATTCCTCTTGTCGTTTCTTCAAGATTCTATGGGAGCCGATCGTGAGTGATCACTACTGTAAATGGTCCAGGAGGCCTACCGATTCCAATAATTTTGAGACGCGACATCTTTATATTCTTCTATGCTCCATGATCGGGGAAAATTTCGCATTCCCAGCTCTTGTCCTTGATAAATATAGAGTGTACCACCCTGGGTAATCTCTAGGACTGCAAGCATCTTCGCCGAAAGTGCTCTCCATTGCGGCGAGTCGTTTCCATAACGAGAAACGGCCCGTGCGTGATCATGATTCTCGATAAAGATACTGAAACGAGGCGATATACCTGAGAGAAGTCATACGAATCACAGACGGACAACTCACGCATTCCAAAAGCCTTCATCACGTTTGTATAACTGCCATCTTACAATGATCTCTCTGAATTCCTCCAAGGTCCAATCCTTTTTTATCAATGGGACGCGCTGTGGTCCCTCCATCGGGGAGTCGATGTCCATTAGCTCGAAGTGAAAAACCATATCGAGCTCGCCGTTCTTCGGGAGGACATAGGCAGCCAATGCCGATGCGTCGTGTGTGAACGGGGTTTCACCAACAGTCATGATATCGTAGCCTGGAAAATTGTATAAGCCTCCTAGGATGGGCAGCATAGGCGATACTAACGTGAAAGAACCTTTTCATTCATTTCCTTTAGAAACTCATGAACGCGAGGCCTGACAAGTTGTTCATATCCTCTGATAGAACTCAATAGACAATTCACTAACCCATTTGCGTAGTACATGCTCGCAGGCTGGCAAAACTCGCCTGGAGAACTTATCGGAGCGTCAGGTAGACCATCCGTCTTCGAGATCAGATTGATGACGTCCATCTGCAATATTCCTTCATTATGAAGCCAAGTAAAGGCAAATATATCACTTACCCTAAAACCATCGCACCCGCGATCTAACCAGAACTTCATTAGATCGTAGACAGCCTTCCGAACTTCTGGATTCTCCCAATTCAAATCGGGTTGTTTTGAAACATAAAGGTGGAGGTAATATTCTTTAGTTTTTTCATCAAAATCCCAGGCAGAACCTGCGAAGTTTTCCTGTTCTAAGTAATGATTCGGCATAGCGAGTGCTGCGAGTTACCTTGAAAAACAGATCTCCAATTGTTTGGGGGCCGTTGCTGTCCGACAGAGTCAAATTTCGGTGCACGCCAAATGTACCAATCGCGCTTGGGATGTTCTTTGGAAGAGCGAGATTGAAGAAACCATTGATGCTGAAGAGTGAAGATTATCAGCGATGAACACCAAGTCCAGGGCAGGTGTTAAGATGTCGATGTATCGAGATGATGAATCAAGCCAAGACTTACTTCGTCAGAAGAGTGATTCACCACCAGATCCATTCTACAAAGCCGAAGTCATCGGAAAGTGAGTGGCGTATTTCAGGAGATTACTCACACCAACTTCATACCACGGTCATGGACACCATGGAGAAGACTGTCCCAGTCTTCAAGAGTCCCATATCGAGGGTCAATATTGCGATAGTCTGAGCTGTGGACCGTGACATGTGAATCGGCGATTTTGGTGACAAATTTAAACAACATTGGCCTACATGTCATATCCCATATCAGCGAGGGGAGACCGGTAGATAGGTGATAACCATAAAACGTCAACGCCGAGATCCTTGAGATAATCGAGCTTTGCGTGGATGCCCTTAAGATCCCCTATGCCATCACCATTCGAATCGAAGAAAGATATCGGGTATATCTGGTAAACGATAGCCTCTTTCCACCATGTTCTTTCGTGCAAATAAACCATGTTGGCGAGACCTTGAGATGCAGATATCAATCAGAAAATCAAAATAGATGAGTTGCTGCTATTGTCATCTTGATAACCTGTGGCTTAGTAAGGGATGTATTTTTGTCTTTTCCTTTGTGTTTGTAGAGGCCAGCGAAGCAAAGAATAGAAGCAATTTTCAAAGCAAGGACCATGTTGAGCGACAAAGAAGAGCCAGTGCAACATGTTCAAACTTTGTTTGGCATCGTTTGATACAAATAATTCCGGCACACATAATCAGAATTCGGTTTGTTTTTTCTGAGAAGGACGCGAGGATATATTGCCTCGGGATGTGATTGGCAGATAACAAGGGAAATGGGAAAGCGAGGTGGAAATGCAGTACAACTGATGAAGAATGCTAATGATACAATGTATGGTGGAAGAGAAGTGTATGTACGAATGTGCAAGTGATGATAGAGAATAGGAGCCAATAATAATTTGTCTGCAATGGATGTGGAGTCAAGGGATTATGATAGATGCAGGTGGGTAATGCTGGAAACAGGGGGAAGAACATACTTAAGCCCGCATTCCTAACCATCTAGGTAGTAAGTGCATCTTCAAGCGATGGCAGAAACGACGGCATGAATGGATTTTGAAGCGGCCTCGAAATGCAGCACAAATTCGGCTTGTGCACCTGTCTCTGGGCTGTGAGGGTATTTGGTGCATTTCTCGACTGTTTTCCATTTCCGCGCAATGACCGCCAAGGCCTCTCCGCCATTCCGTGCTCTGCCGCTTTCGACCAACCAGCATCCAATTACCATTCCAGTCCTTCCAATACCACCTCGGCAATGTACGGCGGTGATACGCCCACGTCTTTCGTTGTCCCTCAGGACTTCCATGAGCGAATACATGAATTCGATTGACTGAGGTAAGGAACGGTCATGGATGGGGAACCGGTGGTATTCGATTGCTTGTTTATCGATCCCTAGAAACTCTGCACGAGTAGCGAGAACTTCGCCGCAATAAGGTCGCAGTTCGCCATTCTCTGTCAGATCAATAAAGGTTCGAACGTCCGCATGTAATAACGCGTCAAGCTTCGGTTTATTTGGGTTCGCCGGCGTCCAAGGGTATTCACACGCAAGGAGCAGTGGAGTAGCCCAATAAGAGTTTGGTATTGGAGTACAGAGGGTTGGGGTCGAAGTCCCAGGTGCACGAGTGCGCTCCCGCTTTTCGTCGTAAGATTGACGCTCTGCTTTCGCGTCTACGAGGGATGAGACGTGTTGAGCAGGCGAAAGAAGAAATGATGGGGATGAAGAACTGAAATTCATAATCAGACCAAAGTGTATGATATGGGATTGGGTATTTTGGATACGAGTAGTATAAGTAGACCGAGGCGAGCCTTGCCTGAACCCCTGGGTTTTATTCAGCCTCAGTTTCCGGATCAATTTCTGGGCAGCACCGATATGGTCTAAAAATAGCGCAATGTGCGTGGCAGTGCCAAGAAACTCCACTTCTGCCAACAGCCTTACACAGGCCACATGCTGACTGTACAGCCGCCACTCTGCTCAAGCGGATATCACGTTTCAATACGTCGCTCTGCCTGGAAAGAAAGATAGTCCGCGAATATTCTGAGGCGGCGATATGCAGTACTAGAGAGACAGAGGTAAAGGATTGCCGGTGTCTATTACATTATGCCTCATCTGGTTGTGAATGTGAACCCGGCTGATGCACAGCTTGAATAACCACGTGTCAAGGGTTGAGTTATGTCCAAGAACATTTCGCCCGTGATAATAACGTTATTGATTTATTCTTTGCTTCATTGTGAGGCTTTTTCACAGCTTCGACTTGAATTGTAATTACAGATAGTGCCCTGTGTCCCATTTACCGGGCCGACAGATAGGGGATGCAGATGACAAGAGATCCACAGGTTTCCCTTAAGAGTGACATATCCTTATCTCCAGTGTTAACGACCGCTGATAACGAATCAGTGGTCCAAGATTGTCATTATCCTGTCTGGTTAAGTTGACCACATTCTATCTTTCACCTATTCTTCTTTTGTGTGCGGAGTGAACCTCCGCACTTCCTACCATTTTTCCATAATATTTTGCAAATGTATGGTAGTCCTTTGTCCGTGTCATATGTTATGTACATGTTGAACCCCCGCTTTTAACACAGTCATTTTGGGGTTAGGACTCGAAATGCCCTCTTGGAGTCTCAATTACCGGATATCTGGTCAGAGTTTGAAGTGTAATGAAATGCCAAAAAAAAGAGGTTTTGCCGGATTTCAGGATCAACACTTTGGGGGTAACATTATTTAATCCCGATTCCGAATGTATCCCTGAATTCAGTGTCGTCTCCAACGACATTCACACAAACGCGCGACCAGAACTAATGCTAAGCGAGTGAGCGACCCTTATGTTTTTTTATCTACTTCGCATGACGACGTCTAATTTAACTCAGTTCTCTCGAATTCTGTTAATTTATCAAGAGGGATGGAAACTTGATATCTAATCTACAGCATCATTGTTTTTGTTCTGCTTTCCGAAGGCTTTGCAAGCGCTTTTGAATAATTCGTAAGAGGATGACTGTTATATGACAAAATGGGTTGAGAAAAGACATTGGCAGTTATAATTAGGCAGCGGCCTTCTTCGATGTTCTCATGTACGAATGCTAAACTCGACCTACCCACACAAATCAATTTGACCTCTTTTGACGCCCAAGAAATTCCAGTCCGCAACTGACCGCGGCCGTATATGATACGCGTGAGCAATTTTACATCAATAAGGGTGTCGCTTTGAATCCACGGTCTTGGTTGAGATGTCATGGTTTAACATAATATTCTTGGAACAGCTCAATTTATCACCACTCTACCGACATAGTACTTAAAAGGATTCTCAGCAGGTAACAACCTTAAAGGGTCTTGGAAATGTATTATGAAGTTGCATGATAGCGCACCATGTTGTCACCATCATTGGATAGCAAGCGGTCACTCACCAGGTGAAGCTGAGATTACTTTAATGTGATGTGCAGAGAGAATTTTCGGCGGTTTGTGAGCCCACAAGTTTGCTGGTATTACTATACGCCCACTTGGGTGAAAAAATAGACTTGACAATTAGTCCTTATTGGATGACTCTCAGCGGACTGAAAACCGATTATACTTGATAAGCAGCTTCTTGTCCAATAGTGAGAGCCCACTTTCTGACTTTCAAACTCAGTTGATCCGAGTCGATGGTAAACCAATCAGGGTGTCGGCTTTGACTCGGCTAGCTCGGCGGACGCATGCGACACTATTTTGAATTGAGGTCGTCCTAAGGAGAGTGACACAGTCCAATTCAAGTGCACTTTCGGGTTGGATGAGGTCCTCAACAAGGCCTCCTCTCCCCAGCCAAATAGAAGGTAGAATTTCGACGGAATTGAATCACGTGTAAGATCCAATATCACTGCAGATAAGTATCGCGATTCTCTATCCACTCCGTGATGTTCTTTTTATTCAGTGAGAAGAGAAGCTCCCTTCAATATGTTTGTCATCATATAAGTCAGCAACACATCAGCAAGCTGTCAGCAAGGCGAATCCTCCCGGCCTCCAACGTGTCCCGAAAGGTTTCGACTTATGACAGAGCGTTGTTTTTTCCACTATCCATCATCTATTCATCTATCCGAGATGTGGCGGACGATCAAGAAATAAGTCTGGCAGAGTTCAAATGCCCAGTAAGGAATTATTATTCGAATCACCCGTTCTCAGATTTGTACAGACTGAAACATGCAAATGCATTTTTACCACCTCATATGCCATGACTATTGCACCCACAGCAAGTACTCGTCACAATTGATGTGATAGCTAATTACAGAGAAACAGTGTAGTGGCACCGATGCGAGTAAATTTCAATACAGTAAGGCTCTAATGCAGAAATGACATAAAGTTACGGCATATCAACTAACTCCGAACAGGTATTATTCCGTTTCGGTTAACGAAGACAATTTGACTTAACTCGTGTAGCGAATTAGCCACAAGAGTGGGTATATGATTTTTATACGTCATGTTGGAAAACAGCATAAAGAAGTGGTGAAGAATTCCTTTCCTCTTGTACACTGGCTTTGACTTGCTAATGAGGTGAATAATCGATTGGAAGCTTGGCATCTTATCCGAAAACAGAGCTTCTATGAAATAAAATATCAAGCATCCTCTTTTAAGTACAGACAAAGATAGTATGTAAGCAATTCGCCGAGCTGAATGTAGGTATTGAGTGGACGATTGCCCTCACCGTATGGGTTTTTTCTTAGGAAACCAGATTATTTTAAACATCTTTTTCCTGAAATTCCGCTGGTTGAGTGTTGGGTTATTGAACCGTAGACACGTAGAATAATTCGCATGAATAAGTAAGTAAGTAAGAATGATTCAGGGATCTGTGGGTTTTATCAAATTAGCGCGTCCTCGTTTACTCGTTTGATTCTCGCTGCCGACGGAAAACATTGGCGATGGGGCTTGCTTGACCGCTGACCTACAGCATCTGAATTTGATATCTGTAATGTCATAATCAAGAAGTTTTCAGGGATCTTGTGTGAGATCGACTCTTTGTCGAGCATCTATTTGGGGGAAAAGCCTAGAATAAGTTGCCGGAACATTTTGCATATTTATCAGTTGTAGGGCTCAGATCTGAAAAGTCGAATTCCCAGAGCATCTCTACAGGAATCAGATTTGTTGCCATGATTCGTATTATATCTGTTATACAAAAAGTGACAAGGCGTAGGCAGCGTATCCTACCGTTGTGAATCGCAAAAGGGAATCTTCTCTTCAACGCTCTCGAATGGTCAAGTCAACGGTCTTCTAGTGTGTCAATCCGACTAGGTTGTAGGCTTGTCCGCGAAGAGCATCCTGGAACATTCAATATTCAACCCCGGGGTAGAAGGTCATATAGTCATATGGGGCATAGTTGCAATGAGATCAAAAAGATTTCGGCGAATGCCGAAGTTACATTATCCGCCGCGGGTGAATGTAGTACAGTAACTCCCATTATGACAAAAAAGAAGAGCAACAATGCAGCCGCAAAAGCTGCAAAGAAAGCCAAGGCGGCACAAAAGATTGAAAGGAAAGAGAACAAAAAAGTGAAAAAGTCGAAGAACAAGTATCATTCTGAAGATGAGGAAGAGCAAGATCTCGAGGCGATTTTGGAAGCGGTATTATCACATCTCCTTTTTCGTTTGTGCTCGAACCTTTATTGACGCTTGGTCACCGTAGTAGATGCGAAAAGAATGGGAAGAGTCCCACACGGTTACTGAAGAACTGGTAGAAGGTCCACCTAGCCGGCGCGCGAGCGCAACTCTTACTCCCTGCCCGAATGGAAATCATCTATGGTGCATTGGGGGCGAATTTTTCAGCGAGGACGGAAGAGCTGTACGTTTCCAAAGAATTTTATTGCGATCCGGAACTTATGAGCATACGCAGTACTTTTATAACGATGTGTTTAGATATACACCAGAGAAGGATGAATGGCGCAAATTCGTCTCACCTACTTGTCCTGGTCCAAGGTCGGCACATGCCGTAGCCTCATCTCCTGTAGGAGGGGGAAAGTTGTTTTTGTTCGGTATATGGCGGTAGATCTTAGCCTCTCAATGCCTTAATTGACTTGACGATTGGCAGGCGGAGAATTCTCGTCACTCCATCAGACAACATTCCATCACTATAGGGATTTCTGGTGTTTTGACATAGGAACGCACTCTTGGGATCGGATTGACACTAAGGTCAGACCCAGTGCTCGATCTGGCCATCGGTGAGTTTCACAATAGCGACTTCACTATTTGTCCAAACTTAAACGTCATAGAATGACAACCTGGAAACAATATATCATCTTATTCGGCGGATTTTATGACCCGGGTGTCACCAGTAAGCCTTCCCTCATGATGTTTCCATTCCTCCTTGATGACCTCTTGAATTTAGCAAGATATCTGAATGATCTATGGATCTTTGATACGCATGAATACAAGTGGACTCAAGTGGAGTTTCGTGAAGTGGACCCTAAACCATCGTGAGCTGATTGAACCTCCCAAGCTCACCCATCGTTAATCATACAACAGACCTCGCAGCGGGTTTTCATTCTTGTCATGCACGGAAAGTGTCACATTACATGGTGGATACTGCAAGGAGTATGCAAAGGGAAAACGTCCGGTCGGAGTCATGCTTGACGACACATGGCTACTAAAGTCCGTCTCATATATTTTCACGCTTCTTATTCATAACGAATCTGCTTCAACGTGCTTCAGAATTACCATCCCTACTGATCAAGGTACTGCTACCCCCTCCAAACCGTCCAAAAACAAAGCCTCCCAACCACAACTCGTGTTTAAATGGGAACGTAAGAAACGTGCATCGGATGCTTACGCGCCATCCCTTCGTTCTGGATGTACCATGGCCTTATGGAACAGGAGCAGTGGTGCAGGACCGACAGGAATTTTGTTCGGGGGTGTAACTGATGAAGATGTCCATGAGGAAACACTGGAGAGCGTATTCCACAACGACTTGTCTGTATCTTTTTCTCCTAGGATCAGTATGTTGTCATTGATTCTTCATAGATACGGCTACCAACTTAATGGAAAAGGCAAATGGATCTCGATGGTGCTCAAGAAACCAAAAACGAAGGGTGGAAAAAAGGTGACGCGAGCAGATAAGAAGAAAGAAGCTACCAAAGAAGCAATGCGGGGAGATCAAGAGGGCGAAGATGATGAAGATGACATGTCGGTCAAGTCACCAAAGGCACCAAGCGTCCCTAAACCCTCGCAATCGCTTGCACAGGCCGTGAATAAAGATTCAGATGATCCTAATCTAACTATTCCTATGCCGCGTTATAATGCCATGCTCGCGGTACTGCGAAACACACTGTATATGTGGGTCTTTTCGATCGTCGTCCTCCAATCAGATGCATTGACCCCATTGTAGATATGGCGGGGTTCTTGAAAAGGGATCCAAGGAATACACGTTGGACGACTTTCATTTTTTACAACTCGACAAATTGGAAAAATACTCCTGCTTAAAGGAAAGTGCGATCTTGATACCTGATGGTGAAGAAGAGAGTAGCAGCGACGAGGATGATGACGAGGATGATGACGAGGACGACGAGGAAGACGAAAATTCTGAGGAGGAACAAGAGCAAGGCAACGCAGAGGCGGATGTTAGTTTGATTGAAGACGACGTCGATGATGGGCTGAATGGAAATAAGAAATTGGAAAAGAATACAGAGATGACGGTTTTTACTGACGAAGTCCCTTTGAATATCCAAGAACTGACGGATGAAGAGGTCGAAAATCCTGTACGTCGGAGCATGTCTAATCATTTCTTCAATTGACGTCTCTTAGGACTCATTACGTTCAAAAGCAAATACGTTCATGGGCGTATCCAAGGACGTTTCTCGCTCCGCTGAAGACGTGATGAGTACTCCGCTTCCAGGGGAAACCCTCGCTATGTTTTACGCACGATCCCGTATGCTTACTCGAACATATTAAATACCCCTGATTATGGCTCAATTCGAGAACACAGGTGAATACTGGGCTCAGAAAGCCTATGGGACGAGCGACAACAGAGGAAAAGAACTTCGACGGGACGGCTTTGCCAGGGCTGAAGAACGTTACGGTAAGATTACCCTCTAAGTTGGGATCTAGTAATTATGGTGATGGCCATTGATGCTTCTAGCCGAATATAAACCTATACTGGAAGAAGTTGAGAAGATTTTAGCAGAAGCGGGCTTGGACGAGGAGGAGATGCGCAGAGGTGCTGCCCTTGGTGGTGGTCCGTCTGCGAGTGGCCAGAGTCGCAACAGAAGATAATGTGTCGGTACGTTAATGCGCTACAGTTGAAAAATATATTATGCGGTTTCATGAAATTGGAGCCGGACTCTATTGGAAGCCTGCCAAAAAAAGGATGATGGTTGATTACCCTTGGCTCAACCCTGTTTGAACTTTGATTCAATTATACCCCCTCCGGAAATCGGGTCCTTCGCCCGTTGTTCTTCGCTCTCCCATCCTTTTCAACTGCCACCAACTACGAGTGAGAGCTTCACACTCGTCCTCACATTCTTTTCCATACGCCAACCCCAGTTTTTCCTTCAACATCATGAAGAAGGAGTACCAAAACTTCAAACTCAAGTTGAAGTTGCCTGCTATTCTACGAGCTCCGTTTACTCGTCGAGGCAAGAAGAAGGCTGCGGGTGCTGGAGAAGACCAGCCTCGATCCTCAGGCTCTTCCTATGATCTTTTCGTTGGGACGCCTGCCGGGGCTACCCACCCCACTAGTCCGTCCTCCCCTAAGTCCGACAATGATGATACACCTCCATCCGACTCTAAGGCGTCGACAGACGCCAAGGCCAACCTTGATGCTCAGGATATTGTTTCTACCGACGGACGTGTATGTGCACAATTCTTGCCACTGTCTCTACTGCCTGCTCATGAATCATACACATTCCCTCACTCTTAGTCTCATTCACCAACATTATCCCACCGCCATTCTGTATCGAAAACAACATCTGGCGAGAACGTGCGCGTCTCTATATCCGTCGAAACCATCAAGCAACAACTCAGCGATGGTCTACAAAGTCTCGCCGAATTCAAAAAATCCTTACGTCCTTCATCTGACGTACAACGGTATGATGATGCCGTTGGTTCGTTTGAAGGTGCCGCAAAGGGCTTGGCGACGCTCAAGAATAAGCTTAGTAACCGGAGGCTAGCGGGCAATGTCAATGTTAACAGGGCCAGTTACGTCTTACCGCCACCCGACTTGAAACTCGACTTTGAGTCTGATGCGCCATTTGGTTCAGGTATTCCTGGTATTGAAGAGTCGCAGAAGGAAACAGGTTTGGGTGTCGTCAAGGAGAACAAGGAGACTGAGGACCAAGAGGAGGAGGAGAAAGTGCAGTCACATTCACCTCGGAATGCGTTTTGATTGAACTATTTGTGACGGCCGCTTTATCTTTGACTTACAATTCTATACTTCATTTACCTACAGCTTGTTAATGCATCACAATGATTTGGAAGGGATTCTAGTCTTATATCATGCGCCAATATCTCACCCTGCGGTGCGAGGCTTGAGCCGAGCTGAATTTCCGGTCCACATTACATCCAGGCGGCAGTAAGACTAAGCTCTAGTTGCCTTCTTGCGTTCTGTAGTAAAAGGCTGCTCTATCACACCCGCCGAGTTTTTCGAACGTCTAATCATATGTCTACGCACTGTGAGCCCCAGGGGGCCGGAAATTACATAGTTTAAAGGTGCACAGATTATGTAAATTACACCATGAAATCCAAGATTTCCAACCCTAGGTGAATATTTCACACCTTTTCCTGTGGAATGGACAAAAAAATTGGGGGGTCGTAATTCCAAATTTCAACGTAAAGGTATGTAAATGGACCCTAGTAACCGTCAAACTACGTAATTTACACAACCTTTGGGCTCATAGTGTACATCATAAGATTTCTGTCGGAAAACCAAAATGGGCCTGATCTAGTTACGTTTGTCTGATCCAAAAAACGACCTGACCTTTTCTGATCCACCCTGATTAGACTACTGGATCAGGACGCCTAGGGCTGATAGTGTCTAATCAGGTTAGATTAGGCAAACGTAAAATGATTTAGCATGATCAGGCTAATTTCAGTTTTCCGACATCCTTGCCATTCGCATGCTCACGCAGTCTTGGACACTCTCTTAATTTCTCCCTATTCGACCTTTCTTTCAAGAAGGAAGCCTTCTTCCTCGACTCAAACTCAGGACGGAGAGATTGCTTCTCTTGCTGTATAATTATGCAACTTAGCGCAGCGTTTCAGCGAATCATGAATATTTTGACTGCAGGATTGATCACGCCAGATCTCGACAGCAGTTGAGGTCGCTAGAATGCTTGAAAGTGCGTGGACTTGAGATTCTGGCCACTCGCGTCTTATAAGCTAATTGGTGATGCAGTAATTATGATCGACGTTTTGGGTTCTCAATGGCAGTCAAATATTTTTTATTCTTCATCCTTTCAAAGTCTTAGTATGTCCCTATTCTTCTCTGATTTTCGATGAACATTTTTGATGTGGTCAGCTTCTACCGTACATGTGAACAAAGGACCAATAAGGCCCAGTTTTTACATTACGGCAAGGATGCAGAAGTTCATATCATGAAGGAAAAAGGTGCTGTCACTGTAGACCGTTTTTTGAGTATTGCAAATGGAGAAACTTTATCAAGAAGAATGAAGTTTCCTTTGACGTCAACGAGAAAGGTCCAAAAAGATTCTGAAGTGAGGAAAGCAAATGCGATCGAGTTGGGGGCACGAAGATAATTATTACAAGGTTTTCTACAGGTTTTTATTATATGTACTAATTTCAATGTAGCTAAGTCCTAGCGAAAGGGTACGGCCACTGTATGGCAACGGGCGCGGCACGCGGCATGTCGGCAAACATTCTCAATTTTAAATTCCAACGGACCTGGAGCGCGGAGGCCTGCCGATGTCATTTGACTTTTGATGGGGGACAGAACCATCAAAATCGCGCAAAAATGTGTGCTCGTCTTCATGATCATTTGGACCCATCAACTTGAGCTATGGTTCGCTTTCAAGCTTCCTCCGATTGTCGAAGAGTGTAACACTAGAGTGGCGTTGCCATGTCAAAAGAGAATCTGAGCGTAAGTCAAGGCGCGATTGTCTCTCAGAAAAATTAAGCCTTTTTTTTTTTGGTCGAGAGCTGGAACTTACTAGCCGTGGGTAGTAAGTACGCAGAGGTCTTCGCCGCTTCCCAATAATTGTAAAGAGGAAAGAGGCTTTAAGAACCCTCTTCTTACGTTTGTGGGCGACCGGAATTCTCGATATCCGCAGGGCAAGTTTGAAACTATCCGACTTACATGATCCCCTGTACCCGTAACGAGTACCCGACGTGCTGAGGTAGTGAGTAGCAAGCGGAGACGTTAAATGTAGCACTCGTCGGTACTGATTTGATAAAGCAAGCTAATACTATATATCGCTCATGAGATCACACTCGGCATATATATAATACACGGCCCCTGTAATGTAATGTCGGCAGCATTTTCTCGCCGATTGGGCCTCTAACATTAGGAATCACACGGAGTGGTAATGACTGGTAATAACCCTGCATCTTGCGAATTAGTGAAAGTAATTGTTTCCAGAACAATAAAATTTCGATCTTGTCGCAGATTGCGCAGATATATATACTATCTGGGTCCAGAATCTTTGAAACAAGGGGAGAGAAAATTCAGACAAAAAAAAAGATAATGGTAGTGTAGAACGGACTCCGATCTAAAAGCCATTCACCCCGTTGCTCTATTCTCGAATTGCGGGAATTAAGTCAACAACTTCTTCGACACAGAGCGCGGACCACTTATTGGAATCCATCACCAGAAGAGTTGTGATTCCACCAAGGTCGGTTCATGTCATCCGCTCGGGGCAGGCCTTCCGAGTTCAATTGTTGTGTCTGGTGAGACGGAAGCCCAGGAACTCCGAAATTCAAACTGTACGACGCGGCTGGACTAGCATATGTGAAACTGAATGGTTGTGGAACGAGACCGGGTTGATAGGCATTATAAGAGGGGGGATTGTGGAAGCCACTCAGAGACTGGGGGAAAAACATTCCTGGCGGCGCGCTGTTGCTGGTTTGAGCTTCTGTTGCGACGACATTATTATAAAAGGAAGTTGTTGAAGGCCTAAGTTCATGTGCATGGATATTCCTGGTCTTCTGAGGGTCGGGTGCTTGCTCTGACGATGTACTAGGGGGGTATGAATTAAAATGAGGTTGTTGGGGTTCCTTTCCCTTGTTCTTCCGTGGTCTGCCCCGTGTTTTAGCCTTAACAGGTGCTGGTGTAGGAACAGAGGGCGCGGGAGGTACAAAATGAGGAGTAGAAGCAGGGATCGGAGCGGGTTCTAATATTATTTGGATCAGTCCTTGTCCGGATGAAGCTGATGCGGGTACACCCGCATTGGATGAGACAGTGACCTGAGAGACATCCGCCTGGTCCACGCTATCAGAGGGGTAATTTAAACTAAGACCAGGGGTCTGAACATTATGATCAGGAAATGGTCGCGTCGCAGGAGTATGATGGTAGCTGATATCGTAGTTGGCGTAGTCACTGGTAGTTCGATGATCAGGACCAGGAATGGAGGCGCCTGTCCCGGGACCTTGAAACTTCAAATTTGAGACACAGTCCATGTACCAGGGGACGGATGTCGAGGTAGGGTACACCGGCATCGGAGCGGCCAGTCCGCCTATTCCCGGCAATATAATTCAGCTATTGTATGTATAAATATAGCACGTAAAGACTTCCCACCTTGCATTGTGAACGCTGAAGCATTATTTCCCACCGCTGTTCCCTGACCATACGGGTAGGCCCAATAGGACGTGCTTTCATGGGCCAGAGGATGCGCTAAGGTAGAAGGCGGATATTGGGCCACTGAAGTTGCCTCCTCAAGGAAGGACGACTGACTTTGGGGCTGGCGCGCTGCTGACGGTGGCTCAGAGAATTGATCCCGAGGGTCTTCTCTTCCTTGTTGTCCGTGTTGAAGAGCATTCACAACCGCGGGACCAAGCGAATGAGTAAAATCTGTATTACTTGGACCTGCGGTCGGGTCCCCAATAGCTAAGCCCATAGCGACGCGATGGTCGCCTGGAGAATTCAGAGAAAACCGCTGAAGGTTTCGCCAGTAAGCAGCTCGGGCCTTCTCTTCAAACCTTGAGGTAAGTATACCCGCGGCCTGGGAACGTAGGAGTCCATTAACCCCCAGCTTAAATTGTCGGATCCTATAAATGCACTCTCCTTGAATTATACTCCCTCTCGCGGGAGCTCTATACCGTTTCAAGAAAAAGGTCCTGCATACCGCAGATGAGAAATCGACGTGTTGATGACCTTTTATGAAGCCGAAGGCAAGATAGAGGTCGCCGCTCAGCTTTTGCTCTTGACCAATGATGTCAAGAATAAAATGCGTGTCGTTTGTGTTCTGTCTCGGGTCGGCGGTGACGCGAGCATATATAGAAAAATGTTGGTCAAAGTTCTCGAAAATGTTCTCGCCATATTTTATAAGCCTTTCTGTGGTGGTTAAGAGGGCAAAGAAACCTTGATACTTAGGCTGCTTCTCGGGTTTATAAGAATCCACAGCATTAAGTACCGCAGACGTTTCCGGGGGTACCTTGACGGGGGGAGTTCTGACAGTGGGTGGTGGAAGCTGTTGACCGAAAGTGGGGGCCTCTAAGGATGACAAGGATATGGAAGGATAATGATAATACTGCGTATATGAGGTCTGAGGATTCCAGGTGACGTCTTTATTGTTTTGTAAGTCTAGTCCGGAGAATGGAGCATCTCCCCCCACAAATTGCTGGGGAAATGATTAGGGACTAGCTAGACAGACGGATTAATAAATGTAACTTGCCTGCGAACTTTGTCCTGCCAATGCTGAACGGTTGCTCTGTGCGCTCGCTTCACGAGTATCCAAAAAGTCGGGGTTCATCACGATTGTCTTTGTGGGTGCTGAGGATTATGGGGGGAGGATTATGAGTCCGCGAAATTTGTTTCCAAGTATTTATAGCTAATCATGGCACATGTCCAAAATCCACTTCTTTTGTCGAAGGCCGTGCTTAAAATATTCAATAATTAGTATGCATCAATGCCGTATCGTACACTGAAGTGTCTAAAACACTTTTCTAGTGCGAGGTCAATTACGCGTCCATGGACACTTGGGCCTCCATCAATTATGCATGGGACTCAGTATCCTAGAAGCTGTGGATTTGCACCGAATCCTAGTTCTTTTGAGACTCAGGGAATGTTTTAGAGCTGCTCTGGCAGCGGACATCCGGAAATAGTGGGGCGTTTTCTCATAAAATGCATTAATAACCGCTCTGTTGCATGTATCCTGTGCATCACGCACTGCCTACTCAACACGTGGAATGAGGGGGTAAACGAGGTATGGACCACATTTGTGGGCGCTTACGCGGATTTTGCCGAACTGAATCTGGATCTTCGTATATCAATGTTTAAGTAAGCGGTCATTGGAAGGCTAAGTAAGTAACTTACGTCTCTGAAAAGCTCAAAGCTTCACGCGGCACGAACTAATGTTTCGCGGTTAGGAAGCGAAACATTCTGCAACCAATTTATGGCAAGGGATGAGAAGGGACTGTGGGTCGGCGTGCAGATGTGTCCCAGCCCCAGGTATGACACGGTCAGCATATGTTAATATCATACTTACGTGACGTTCTTCCGGTGACGTTCTTCTGGTGCCTTGTGCGATGGAATATGCTAAATATACTAAATAATTCGCAGAAATGGGAAGGCGGCGGTTACCAAAGGGCAATCGAGGTAGAAGGCGAGTTGGCCTTACGCGGACAGATGAACGACGTGTGACAGAGCTGAGGTAGGTTAGGGACCTGTAATCGATATATGGCATCCGCTTAGTGGCAACGCCCACAAGAATTCCAGTGGCGGTGCCACCCGGTTGCCATCTTAGAAGAATGAATGCACCCGGACGTTCATGATTTCAGCTTCTTTCTCACTCATTTTTCTCCCACCAGCGAGTTCCACCTGATGACTATCAATGGGGCGAATGGGGCGGCTACGAACGTCTTTTTAGAACCTTCTCCGCTCGATGTGATTGTGCATTGTTTTGTCCAGTATTTTTAACTTATTTTTCCCCAGGCTAGCAAACTCGTTGTCAATCTTGCGAAGGAGCTGAAATCCATCCCACCTCCCGAGTCTCTTGTCTTCGGAGAGGTGAATATTCATCACTCATGATTGAGCAATGCTGCCGTTGACATCTGCAACCAGACGAAGACAGACCACATGCTCATCGTACACTACGACCCGGCAAAGAATGGCTGGTCTGCACCTGAAATCAAACCGTACGGTCCATTGAGCATAGACCCTGCTAGTTCATGCTTACAGTACTGTCCCAACGTATTTGAGGGCATGAAGGTAGGCATTTTGATATAATGTAATCCCGCTCTAGTCTGACGATTCTGGACTCGATTCCTATTGGACTTCGATGATTCCACTAGGCTTATATTGGTCCGCAAGGGGAAGCTCGCTTGTTTCGTCCTCAAATGAACATGGAGCGACTGGTGAGATCTGCCGCAAGAGTTGCTTTACTGGTACATTCGTCTCTTGTTCGTCTCCCTTCACGCTATCAGACACCTGACTGGTGCCCATCTATCGTCATCAGGAATTCGATGAGACCGCTTTGTTGACTCTCATCAAATGTCTCGTAATAGTCGATAAACGGTGGATTCCGACAAAA
Organism: Agaricus sinodeliciosus; assembly: GCA_022315185.1. Classification (NCBI taxonomy): domain Eukaryota; kingdom Fungi; phylum Basidiomycota; class Agaricomycetes; order Agaricales; family Agaricaceae; genus Agaricus; species Agaricus sinodeliciosus. Next base: position 162,892 of record JAHTMV010000045.1, read on the forward strand.
CCGGGATACAGCTTATATATTCGTCCGACGATAATTGGGACGCGCACTAGTGAGTTGTTTCTCAACACTACTTGCCCATCAGTATCGTCATACAACGACGGATCTAGATCTTGGCGTCCGTTATTCCGACTCTGCAACTCTCTATGTCATCCTGTCTCCGTCAGGCCCTTATTTTAAAAATGGCCTCCACCCAATCTCCCTCCTTGCTATTTCCGATGCCGTGCGTGCATGGCCTGGCGGCACGGGTTCTCACAAATTAGGGTTAAATTATGCCCCGGCTTTCCAACCGCAAATCGACGCTATCAAAAAGGGATATGATCAGATCCTCTGGCTTTTGGAAACCAAAAGTGAAGACAGTCAGACGGAGAAAAAGGATTACAGGATTACCGAAGTTGGTGCCATGAATGTCTTTCTGGTTATCAAGCGTGACGATGGTGGTAGGATTACCTTCTTTCGCAAATTGTGTGTCCCTGCGACTAATCCACCTCTTTCCGTCTTGTAGATCTGGACCTGATTACTCCACCTCTGGATGGTACAATCCTGCCCGGTGTGACGCGTCTTTCCACTCTCAACCTTGCAGACGCGCACACGCGAGGCGAAATCTGTTTTCCGAACGTCCCCCCCACTCTGAAAATACATACTCACGAAAAGCGGATAACGATCTCTCACCTCAGATCTCTATGGTCAGAAGGCAAGATACTGGAATTCTTTGGTGTCGGAACTGCTGCTATTGTAGCGCCCGTGCAGAAGATTGGATGGGAGTGTGAGGATATGATATTCCCCGAGGGTCAGGAGAAGGGTGGCCTAGGTATGATTGGGAAAGCCCTTCTCGAGACTATCACGTCCATCCAGACCGGGCAGCTCAAATTTAAGGATTGGAGTGTCATATGTAGCGCCTAGGTTGCCAAATCAGTGGCATCGTGCTACTTTCTATACTGACTGAATGTAAAAATAAAAATATCAAACTCTTGACGAGGGAAATGTCAATATCCAATCACAACAAAGCAATTGCAAAACAGTCGGCCTGTAACGTCGTGATCGGCGATGAACCACTGAAATTGGTTTTATCTAAAGTATACATTTAACAAGAAAACAATTTGGGAAAAGTGGGGACATTCCCCATCAATAGATAACCTGAGACGTCCTCTCATTCACCTTATGGCGGAATTGGTTCCAGTACGAGCGCAAATTAGGATGCAACGCGCCCAAAATAATACGTTCCAATATCTGAGGAGTCAATTTCCCACCTCCCTCGTCTTTGTAAAAACCGTAACTGACGGTATCAACCATATGCTATTAGAAAGAAGATCAGTCAAGCTCTACTTTTTGCAAATCAACTCACATTATTGTTTGCGCAATCGATAAGGGACAAGAGGGTCGGCTCCGCCGCGCTGTCGTCCCCGATTTGTACAAATTGGATGCCAACCCAATTTTGGTGGTGACCTGCAGCCTTAAAACGCTTGGCAGCTTCTTCTATGACCGTGGCAGGAGGAGCACCAGAGTCTATCAAGATAAATTATTAATCTGAACAATGAGGTAAAGCAGAAATATCTCACTCGGCATGCCGTCGGTAAGGACAATGATGTCCAGGGGACGTACTGAAGAATATGTCCCGTCGATTCGGGCAGTATTGAGACGATTGAGTTGCTGATCAAGTACTTCTTTGAGTACTGGACCAGTTGGAGTCAAATCTTTTTTCGTTTAGGCTTTATCCAAATCTATGGGGTATGCCAGACTTACTAGATGGTGAAACAGAACGGAACGTCTCTATTACTCTGCTCATACCCTACCATCGGTATAGTTAGGACAACAATGTTTACATTGCGAGCGAAAAACAATCCTCGTACCCGAACTCCGAGCCTCGAGTATGGTGAATTGAAAAAACGAATATCAATGGCGTCGGAGTGATACTTGAGAGCATAATCAGCAATCTCTAAAAGAGCGTCGCGTGTTTCATCCCAGCGCTGCCCCGCCATCTGTAATTAAATGAGAGATTTTTCATTAATTCTTACTAATCAAGCCATGGAAAATCAAGACCTACAGATCTCGAATCATCTATGACGAAGAAAATTCTATAATTCCTGTAAAACTCGTCAACGTTAGAAAGGTCATTAGTCGAATGATTACTTACAGGAGATAGTCATCTACTTTCTTTGGCCTTATCTCATCTAGGATGGGATTATAGTCGGGTATGACTGTATCGGCCTTTGGCACAATGGGTTTCAGATTTCGAACGGCCTCCTTTGTAAACTTCCCTTCTTTCAAAAGTGCGCGTACTTCCGGATGAAACTCATCATCCTGTCCTTGATCGAAATCGTCAATAGAGAAAGCGGCAATGGAGCGGGCAGGGCTGGGTTGGTGCTCGGAACACTGGGCAACCATGTCGGTTTGCACGCACGGACATTGAAATTGGTCGTCTTCTGAAAACGCATGTACAGAGGTAGCAGAAGAAACTCTGGAAAGAGGAAGAATGTGACTTCCTTGACTGGCGTCTCGTACCTCCAATCGTGGCTTCGACGAAGAAGGAGGCCCTGATTCCAGTGGAGAAGGCAGTACAGCAACCTCTTCATTTTTGGTTACGTTGCTGCCAGTACCGAGTCGGTCAGACCGTTCAGGTCGTTCAAGGATCAGCTCGGTAGTATCAACTGGACCCCTCTCGACCGGAATAGGTCCCTCCCTGCCATGCCGAAGCCCAAGACACAAAAGAAACAGGACGATCAAGGATAGAGTTAAGAGGATTCCCACTGCAACGCTGAGAGCGATCACAGAAATAAGGAGTTTATGATGGGCAGCCATACATAATGAAATGACTGCTCCGTAAGCAGGAACAGGTGAGCTGATTAGAAGAGTACTAATTGACGTTGGGGTAGAAGGTGACCTTGGCGTCAAGTTAGGGAGACTATCAGTAACTACTGGATAGGACTACTCACTGCGTGAAGCCAGTATTGGGTGAACAGTCCATGTAGCCCTGAGTTAATAGTACGAAAAGTAGAACGCCCGGTAGGGGAAGGCTTTTATGTGAAATCTTCACCTGTATAAATTACGTTTTTGCCCTAGAAGAGCACAAGGGACATACCCAGTACGCCAAAGTGAGGCTTGAAAGAATCCTGTAGAAGGCTCATGTTTCTACCGCATGGACTTGGAAGTCTGCCTTAAGGGTAATATAGACGTACATACGTGCACAGAAGTGTGGAGAATTTGAGCGGATATAGACAAATCCTATCTGCATCAGAAGCTTTCTGGATGGCCCGAGATTGTTCAGTTGGAACTCGCGAAACATCATGTTTTCACTCGATGTGGGGAATTACTAGAGTTCGGATCTTGCTCGATGATCGATGATCATGCGTGGATTGACATGCTGGAAAGGAGGATAAACGAGGCCATGCTCTACCAATGACTGGTAAATCTCTATTCTCGTGAAGACACGAGGTGTCCAAGCGGTGAGAATCCAAGTCCAAGTCCCGGAAATAGAACTCAAATCAGAAGCCCCATCTGCGGAAAGGAATTCGAACCCACTCGAACTTTCCAACTCATACCTGCCCCTCTTCTATCCTCTATTTATCGTTCAATCGGCAGCGTATATTTCGCCACGATACAGACCCTACTCGGAAAAATCCAAATCTCCTCATTCACTTTCTTGCTAAAGTATTTTCTGTTCGTATGAACGCGCATACTATCGTAGTACAGCAGCATTCTATTATTCCAGTATTCAATGGTTCGCATCGTTGGTAGCCTTAGGAGGAAGTTTCGAAATTCATATTTTTTCGTATTCGAGGACATGGCAACTTGGCTTGACAGATTTGTCTATACCTGGGAGGGGATCAACATGACGAGAGAAATCGGCAAAATGCCCCACGCAAAGTGGCGAGAGATCAAATTCCACGGTTGAGGTGTCATATATAGTGCCAGGCGGCCATGGGCCATGGCTGTGGCATGGTGCCACTTTTTACACTGATTATTGAATGTATTAGTTACAGTTAGAGAAGAAATTTCATTACCAGCCGACCTGTACCTATAGATAAATCGTTGAAACGGCGACATCTAGTTAACCTAATTTATAGTGTTGGAGACGAAAACAACCTCAGCAGATAATTGGCAGCTTCCCCATCAGTAAATCATTTTGGAGCTCATCTGTTTCACCTTTTGGCGGAATTGATTATAGTACGAGCGTAGGTTAGGATGTAACCCGCCCAAAATAATACGCTCCAATATTTGAGGAGTCAATTTCCCACCTCCCTCGTCTTTGTAAAAACCGTAACTGACGGTATCAACCATATGCTATTAGAAAGAAGATCAGTCAAGCTCTACTTTTTGCAAATCAACTCACATTATTGTTTGCGCAATCGATAAGGGACAAGAGGGTCGGCTCCGCCGCGCTGTCGTCCCCGATTTGTACAAATTGGATGCCAACCCAATTTTGGTGGTGACCTGCAGCCTTAAAACGCTTGGCAGCTTCTTCTATGACCGTGGCAGGAGGAGCGCCAGAGTCTATCAAGATAAATTATTAATCTGAACAATGAGGTAAAGCAGAAATATCTCACTCGGCATGCCGTCGGTAAGGACAATGATGTCCAGGGGACGTTCTGAAGAATATGTCCCGTCGATTTGGGCAGTATTGAGACGATTGAGTTGCTGATCAAGCACTTCTTTGAGTACTGGACCAGTTGGAGTTCCACCTTTTTCTCGTTAGGCTTTATCCAAATTGATGATGTATGTAAGACCCACCAGATGGCAAAACAGAACGGAACGTCTCTATTACTCTGCTCATACCCTACCATCGGTATAGTTAGGACAACAATGTTTTACATTGCGAGCGAAAAACAATCCTCGTACCCGAACTCTGAGCCTCGAGTATAGTGAATTGAAAAAACGAATATCAATGGCGTCGGAGTGATACTTGAGAGCATAATCAGCAATCTCTAAAAGAGCGTCGCGTGTTTCATTCCAGCGCGACCCCGCCATCTGTAATTAAATGAGAGATTTCTCATTAATTCTTACTAATCAAGCCATGGAAAATCAAGACCTACAGATCCCGAATCGTCTATGATGAAGAAAATTCGATATTTACTGTCATTAAAACTCGTCAAGTCTTCGAAAGGTCGTTGGTCGAGTGATCACTCACAGGATATAATCATCTATTTGTTTCGGCCTTATCTCATCTAGGATGGGATTATAGTCGGGTATAACTGTACCCGCCTTTGGCACGATCGGTTTCAAATTTCGAACGGCATCCTTGGTAAATTTCCCTTCTTCCACAAGTGCACGTACTTCAGGATGAAATTCATCATCCTGTCCTTGGTCGAAATCGTCAATAGAGACGGCGGCAATAGAGGGTGCAGGACTTGGTTGGTGGGTCGAAGAATGCGCACTGACATCAGACTGCGCGTTTGGACAGCGTGGTTGATAGTCTTCCGAGAACGCATGGACAGAAGCAACTTGGGGGGTTCTGGCAAAGGCGTGACTCCCTTGAGTTTCGTCTTGCACCTCCGATTGTGGCTTCGGAGGGGGAGGGGGGCCTGATTCCGATGGAGAAGGTGATACAGTACTCTCTTCATTTTTGTTTACGTTGCTAGTATTGAGTGGGTCAGGCGGGTCAGGCTGTCCAGGTCGTTTAAGTATCGACCCGGCAGCACATGTACCATCCTTGGCCGGAATTGATCCCCCCCAGCCATGTCGAAGCCTAAGACACAAAAGAAACAGGAGAATCGAGGAGAGGGTGAGGAGGATGCCGACAATGATACTGAGGAAGATCACAGATTGAAGGAGTTTGTTGGTATAGGCCATACACAATGAAACAGCTGCTGGGCAAGTGCGAACGTGTAATGAGTTTGGAACATTGCTGATTGATGTTGTAGTAGACGGTGGCCTATACTCATCATGGCGTCAAGTTAGGGAGGATTTAAACCACTGGATTGAGCTACTCACTGTATGAACTGGGGTGGACGATCCATGTAGCCCAGAGTTAATACGAAGAGTAGAATGCCCAACGGAAGGTTTTTAGGGCTTCCCCAGTACAAATTACATCTTCGCCTTATAAGAACACACAGGAACATGCCTAGGACATCGAAACGAGGCTTGAAGGAATTCCGTAACGGACCCCATGTTTCTACCGCATGGGTTTACGCAGCTCGCCTTAGCGATGGTATATGTGCAAGGAAGTGTGAAGGACCTCGAGTGGATGTTACAAGTCTCTTCCGCTTTGAAGATGTCATAGGCTCAAGGTTGTTCTGGTGCTGGCGAAACATGTTTCCACTCGTTGGAAGGAAGTGAAGGAATTCTAATCTTGATCATAAGTTGTATTGACACCCTAGAAAGGAAGACATCGAAGGAGGACACGTTCTGACAGTGCCTGGTGAAACAGCTCTATTTTCGTGGAGACACGAGGGTTTTAGCGCTAGAATCTAAGCGCTAGTCCTAGAAATGCGGTTCAAATTAATCTCAAGACCGCAACACTTTCCACATGCCCCGTTTGCGGAAACAAATCAAACCCTCTCAAACTTTCCAATGCATACCTGCCCCTCTTCTTCTCCTTCAATTCACCATCACCGCTATCATTGTCCTCGACTTCATCAACCATCTTCAACAGCATTCCGATGTCCCTTGCTTGCGTATGAACATTACAACTAACATACACCAATACCGCAGGCCTGAACTTCACGACTTGACGAATAAATTCTTCGTCACACCCTTTTCTTGGTGGATCAATGACGATCACGGTTTCATGTCTAGGAAAAGAGGATACGGATGAAAAGATGTCTGATGCTGTACCGGAACGGAAAGAAATATTTGGTTCTGATACGTTCGGCAAGGGTAATACGGCAGCTGAAGGGGACAAAACGAGATCTTTGAATGCGGGAATGGCTCGTAAAGATTTATTCAGAGACACGTTATGTTGAGCGGATCGAATACTGTCGGTTGAAAGCTCGATACCAGAAATCGTTTCGAAGTACGGCGAAAGGGTAATAGCGAACAAGCCAGAACCACAATATGTATCCACCAGATGTGTAGGTCGAGGTTTCTCTGAACCAGACGGAAAGATAGCTTCCTTCACATAATCCGTCAATGGTACCAAAACGGAGTTATTGTTCTGGAAGAATGAAGATGCAGGATATTCGAATAAGAATCCTCCGACATTCTCGCGTATCTTTGCGGTATGAGAAGTGATGCAAACGTGTTTGTTGAGTGCTTCGGATAGATAAGTCTCAACTAGCGAGCTATCAGAGCTGACCGTCTCAGGGGGAAGTGAAATGGTGGGATCAAGAGAGTCGCGCAGAATTAATGATACGCCGCGTTTATACGTGTAGGCTTTCCTGATCGAGAAAGATGAATATCGGAAATATACAAGTTGGAGAAATGAATTCACCGAATAATGTTTGCCCGTTCAGAGGTAAGGGCCTGGTTGATGACCGGCGTGGCGATGGGACATTCTTCAATATCCAAGACCTGGCGCGTTCCAACCATATTGAACCCAATTTTCAGCCAATCTGGCTGTTCTGTAACCTCGTCTTTGTCCGTCTTCTCTTCTTGCTTCTTCCTAAGCAAAGATTTTGGTGCGGCTTCAAAGTGAGGCGTGATTTTGGTGCGGTAGCCATACTGGAGTGGTGAACCGATAGTGGGTAGAACAGTTGGCACAGAGGATTCAGGAAGACCTACAGCGAGTTAACGTACGGCGTATGAACTGCCATGTTGAATAACGTACCTGAAAAGTTTTTGTAGGCTTTTATGATGACATCGCGCTTGAAAGTGAGTTGTGAATCATATGATAGCATCTGGTCCTTGCGTCAGGATCAACGTTGAGAATTTTCAGCCTGTAACGCACCTGATACTGACAGCCGGCACATCGACCGAAATACCGGCAATGAACCCTAGAATCATCCCGTAAATCCAAGTTCGGTGTTACAACAGTCACCAGGTCTGCGACGGAGTGCATTCGTGCATTTCGGTAGACTTTGGCGCGTACAATTTCGCCGGGGAGTGCAAGCGGGACAATTATAGCCCAAGGAGTACTGGAGAGCCTTTCCTCCGCTGGAACGGCCACAGCGTCACCTGCAAAAAAGATCTTTGTGCATCAAAATTACCCATGACCGCCATTGAAAGAAGCAACTAAACTCACCACTGGGACTCAAACTCTTAACAACTACCTCTACTTCCTCATGAAACGCAAAAGGCGATTCATACTCCACACCCTCTTCGATAGCCTTCTCAACGGCAAATGGACCGAGGACCGACTTGATTTCGTGCCAAAGGACATCTTCCGGCGAGCACGCTTCCGGTAAAGCGGATTTCTTGTGCTTCGACTTGCGTTTTGACTTTTTAGACTGTAGTTCGTTTTTTGGTTGTGTCCATGGAGACGTAGAGTCCTGGACTTTCTCTACAGTCGTGCCACTTGCCAGACGGGGCTTCTTTGACCGTGCAAGTTCGACATCAGAGTCAGGCGCAACCCTCACCCGGCTTGCTTGGGGCTTTGCTGACATCCTACGCAGCTGCACTGTAGTGAATAGCGGCTGGCTTCGTCGTAGGTAACAGTGATGGTGAGAGGAAAAAGCTCGAAGAGCAACGAACATCAACACTGTCTGAGAGAGAAAATATTATCACTGTCCCGAATAGGAAATGGGGTCAGCTCTTCGGGTCGAGAAATCATACTTGCCGGCCGGCGGCGAGACTAATTGAGATACATACATCGAAGCAAAACTGGCATAGCTGGATGAATAGCATGAGATACGGACACTTCAAACGATAGATATTCCGAGTCCTTAAAATGATGCTTACCGGCAATGAGATGATTGGGTAGAGATTATAGGATGATTATTTCGCAATCATCACGAAACCAAGCACAGGAAATAACATCCAGAAAAGGTAATTTGCTCCGGGCCTTTCTTTTTCGCTGCTCTCATGGTCACTCCTTTCACCGTCTTTGGCTACGGTTCTCTAATATTCAAGGTGCGCCCTCTAAATACGAAGTCATCATCCAAAGCTCACCCTTCAAGGTAGCCCCCACCTCATACTATCAGACAGGGTTCGTTGTTACAGATCGTCGGTTCAATCTGATTAATTCTGCAATATGTAGTCCACGGATTTCTCAAAGGCTATGTGAGGAGGTTTGCACAATCATCCCACGATCACAGAGGGACAGACGAGGTATTTAATTAATCAAGGCGAACCAAGCCCCGTTGAGGACCTAATGCCGAAGAATATGACAGTACCCCGGACGGGTAGTTACTCTTGTACACAAGGCAGACTGGGATAGGTTCTCAGAAGAGGTATATAACATCTCTGTATTTCAAGTGCCAATTTCACGATATCAACTCAAGGATGCCTTTCCTGATGAGGATGTTGTATGGGGTAGGTTCGCTTCTCAGTTCACCTTGATTCTCTCATTGACTTTCATTGGAATAGGAATTGCGTATACCATAGACCCAGCATACGAAGCCGAGGTTAGAGATTATCTAGGGGAGTCTCTCTTTAATCTGCGCTCATCTCTGAACTTACCCATCCAAAACAGATTATCGAGAAAAGGTTATATCATTCGAGTATAGGTCGACTTGCTCTCACTTCTTCTCAGGATGGTTATACCATGGAATCATTAGACATCTACGGCATCGTCGACGGAAGAGAACAGATTGTCATTCGCAACGTATGCTACCCCTGTATCCTTTGAGTTTCAACTCACGATTTCTTCCTAGGCCTACGTACGTTACTCTCACCGCAGAATCAATTTTACTTAATGCTAAGCATTGGACAGTGCTATGTGGGAAGGAATGACAATCCATCATTTGGTATGTTCGAAGTTGTTCACTCTTTATAATGCTCATCACGGTTGCTGAATGACAGTTGGTTCGGAAACGCTCGATGTTCTTGCACACCGGATATGGCATTCCGTTGGACCATCCGGTCCTAACAAGGCATGTAGTTACCTCATGTGCAGCTGTACAATTGTCTAACCACCATTACTAGGAATACCTCTATAAGCTCGCTGAATCCGTCCGGGAACTTTCTCCCGATTCCTTTGATTCACACTTATACGCGTTAGAAGTGAGTGATATTTCGATAGTGAGGCTCCGGAGTTTATGAAAACTTTATATAGGACAAGGTTAAACAATTAGATTCTAAAGCATCCCTAGATAAATGTGGAATGTAACAACATTATACGAATACATTAATCAATTCAACGAATTGCGAAAACTGCAAATCTAGTCTGACGTCTGGATTACCTCCCTCTACGGGCAACATCATCACTTCCCTAACGATATCCCGCCTATGTGACCGTAATCTATCAGACTTACTCTCGTTCATCAGGCCAGGGTGCTGAGATATGAATCTATGGTCTTGTCCAGATTGTTCAATCCGTCAGGCAGTACACCCCCTTCGTTTTTTTCTCTTTCATAATGGAATTGAGAGTCGCTTTCCATTTTTCCTTCACTTGGGACAGGACGTCCAGACATGTGGTCTAACCGCGTAAATGCTTCATGAAAGATACCACAAAGGAAGGATTTGAGAGTTGTATTAGGAAGATAGAAGAATTGCAAAAGAATCTCCATGAACAAGTTGCAGAGCTACTCGCGACCCTGAGTGTAACTAACATTGCCAACGATTATATCGGTAGACTGCATATTTCTTTCAGTCGTCACGGCGTGAGTCGCATAAGTGGCTGAAGGAGGATAAATGAAACACGTGTAAATCTTCTCTTGTTAATGTCCTAGTTTGTTAATAAGACAAACTCTCAGAAGCATGCCAAGGTAAAGCATCCTGCTCGAGTAATAAATCTCGAGCTCAGCCTCAAGAATCAAACTTCAAGTTGTTGCAGCGAATCCATAGAGGTAATCTCAATATCGTCAGTCCAATTAAAACAATTCAGAGGTTTAATTAATTTTCGTCGTGAGCCGGATAGTCGCTGGCCAACCAACATTAAGGTTCCTACAGCCCCCAGGTGGTGAGATCGAAGCTGGAACGCAGTCGGGTCACCCCAAAAGCGTCAACGTCGACCCCAGTGTTGGCTGGCCGGACTTCCAGTAGGGTTCGGATGGGTGGAAAATAAAAAATATAATGTGGTGGTGCGGAACCGCGTAGGTCCACACCGGTAGAGGTAGTGGTAGTAGAATAAGTTCTACTACGTGACGTGACAGTGTCGCTCACACACACGGACATCACTCCGAAAAATCAGACCGCGCGAGGCATGAGCGCGGTCTTCCACTTATTTTGTTTACAATTGTTTTTAAATTCGGGTCAGTGGTCAGTTTCTTGCTTGGCCATGGGGAAACGCATTTACGCCTGCAAAGTGCGGGACGAGTATGGGATGAACTTGGCCACTCAACCTCCTATAAATGGAAGCTGCGATAGAAGAAGTTAGGTAAAAGAGAATTATGTATCTCGGTGGAGTTGAACGTTGAACGTTGAACACCCATCCTCGCATTGACGTTGGCGATGCCGAGCCGGGGAAATACGCGGTAGTGACCACTACCTTGGCACTACGCCATTGCGCCTTTGATTTCAGAGTCGTAGGTTGGGACACCAAATGGTCTGCGTGACTTTCTGACCATCGATAATCATGAGTAGTGGAAGCCAAGATACGTCGGCATGCTAGTCGGGACTCGGCCACTAAGCAAGATTAAAAATAGCATTGATCCTTCTTTTTCTCAGGGTTCGTGAATCTCGGTGCTCGCACACAGCCTCCACACGGAAGGCTCGGATAAAGTAGCCTGAAGCGATAGGTAACATCTCTCTAAATCAAACCACCTACGTCGACTGAAGATGAAAATGAGGATGGTTTTTCCCATGATATATTAGGTAGCTCCATTGAATGCTTCTCCGCAGCCATCCCGGTCCGTCAGCCACTTGCTTATGAGTTTTTATATGCTTATTGTTGGAACTATTAACGCTCAACAAATGATTTGAATAACAAGAAATTTCTGGCTTTTGATATTGAACAATCGGTCTAGAACTTCTGTCTCGTAGGTTGGCGGCATAGTCTCTTTCCCCAGAGAACCATACACTGGCGACAATCGCAATAATCGCGGATCTGGCTGGCTATTCATAGCCTATTTTATTCAATGAGGACCATAATCTGATGCCCTTCGCGTGTTGATTTGCTCCATGTGGGCTATTCTCGGGATAGCACTAGATGGCAACTCTTCGGCACTTTGTGTGGTCTGTTCGTCGCTGGCCATGATTCATTGGACGGGATAAATGACGCTAGGAGTATAAATTGGTGATGTATAGTGCTGAATTGACAGAAACTACAAGCTTCTAGCCTAGTTCAAGTGTCATGTACTCCAGCTTCTTCACCCTCATCCTCGCCGTCGCTGGCTCGGTTGTTAATGGCAAGTGTCTCGTCATTCCACTCCACGAATACTAATTGAGCAGACTTACCAGCCCTCCCAACGGCCGATGCCCCAGCGCTGGTTCCGCGTGACTGCTCTGCTGAAGTAGCTGCACTCAACGTAAAGCGCGCTGAGAAACGTGGTCTCGATGCCCGTTCAGCTTGGCCCGGACCTCAGAACGTAAATCAGACAGTCAAATATACACGCCTTCAACTGGTCTAACTGTAGACTGCAGACGACATGCATTCTTGCTCCTGAATCACCCAAACGTACTTTTGCTTAACCATTCCTCCTTAATGCCTCACTAACATGGTCATTTCAGAAAATTACGTCGCCGGAATGGTAAGGGCATCCTCTCGCCGTCGATAATGTATTTTGTACTGACTGCTTCATAAGCCCGCCAGTTCTGACATTGCCGGCGGACAAGAGTACGTCCCTGTGCTCACAACATATTTCGTTGCTTAAGTCCTCAATCTTGTTTTTATACGCAGTGGACTTGAGTTTCTCCTTGACGTGGCTGTCATGGATGTCACCACCTGTAAAACACTTTCCAACACCATGGTCGAACTCTGGTCCCGTAAGTGAGCGTTTACAGGGATGAGCGGATGATACTGATCGATGGCTCAGCTAACGCAATGGGTGAATACGGAAACTTCCTCCGAGGCGGCACTACCACTTCGTCGACCGGTATTGCTGAATTCAGGACCATATACCCTGGAATGTCAGAGGGTGCCAATCACGTTAATATTGCAGTCCACACCTCTTCCAGCATGTCTTCTTCCACCACCCACGTTGGAAAACTTTTCTTCGTAGACAGGTGGAATGAGCTTATCCTTGGTACCTCTCCATACACCCAAAATTCTAACCCCGTGGTTTTGGACAATGAGGACGCTGACTACAGGAATGCTTTGAGCAAAGGATATTATCCCGTTATCTCGTAAGCCATTTTTCTTCTAGAAAGCTAGCTTTTTCCTCCCCTCTGAAGCTTCTCCAGCATTACTTCTATCCACGATGACTGGCCAGAGGGCGTTGTTGGGATTGTCAGTGAGTATTATTATATCAAATCCATGGACTGTGACTCAGTTAGACTTCCTCAGCTGTCGGCGTTAACCCTCATTAAAAAGAAAGAGTTACAGAAGAAGTCAGATTCCAAAGCGTTATTCGTTTGTCAAATAAATTACGAAAATAAATTTGCCCTTTGGACAACTGTGAGACTGACTCGGAAGTAATTCTCGGAAGGCAAAGAACACATCGAAGCGCTCGAGTCTTTCTGCGAAGCGTGCAGGTGACTATTTTGAACCAACATTGATCCAATCCTTCAGCGATCTTCTTGACGCTTTCAGCAACGAGAACGCCATCACAGTCGGCCGAATAGCTACCAGATCGTTGTAAACAACTTCGAGATGCACTTATAATCAACTATATTGAATTCTGGGTATGTTCTCGTCCCGTTTGGAAGAGGATCCCACGTTTTCCATATTACATGCATCGTGGTAATTTTGGAATGACTCAAGGCCCAATCTCCTTCGGAGTAATTGAAAAACGATTTCTAGAATAGAAACATACTATACACGCTGACTGTGCCTCAAGGGCGCTAAATCCCATGCTACAAAAGCAATAGAAAGTGAAGAAGCACGGTTCCCACCAATGAGATGACGTTTATATCATGGCCGAAGGCATTACAAAATGCGTTCGAGCCCATACTGTACTATTGCCTCGCCAAAAACATACTACAATAGGCATCTTCGAAACAAGTTCAACGTCTGCATCTATCTGATTCTGAGCAAATTTGACTGATGAAGTCTTGGATCAAGCTTATCTTCTCTGCGCTGCCGTGGGGGCTTTGGACGCATGAACCTCAGACATTTGAGTCATGGAAGGGCGTTCTAGAGACGTATAGAAACGCATACAACGGTCAGAATACTCAAATATTCTCCTGATCTCTGAACTCAGACGTACTTTCTTGCTGACACCGTCATGCTCGTTCAATCTTCTTGGCTCTCTATTGACCTCCTCGCATGCTACTGTAGGTAACACCCAAACTCAGCGACGGATAATGTTTTACTCATATCTTTTTTCAGTTTACCAAAGATAAAGCAAGCGTCCTCGCGCCAAGGGATTGTTCACCTCAAATTGCTTCCATTAACTTTGCCCGGAGGGAAGCACATGGACATTCAAATAGACCCTTCGATATGGATATTGGAACCGTGAATTGAACTCCCCTACGAGGATCATCAGACACTTACAAAACTGGTTAGCTGACTTGTGTCGCAGCACCAGAAACTCCGCTTGGTATGTACATATTCGCAACCTAGCGGCTCTATTGGCATGCTGAAGCATTGCTGCAGAGGATTATGTCCTCCCTGTATGTAATGGTAGTGGCACAGATAATAATTTGTTGCTGAAGTTATGCTAGCCGATACGACAAGACATACGAGAGGGACAGACGTGAGTTTTTGTCAAATCTTCCGAGGATGGTACTGAAGACAGTGTCGAAGGGGTATCCAAATGAGACTCGATGTTACTGTCATTGACGTAACGACCTGCGAATCTATGCCGAATGTTATGGTCGAGGTCTGGTCGTGTAAGCACGAAGTAAAACGATCGAAGATATCTTGCTAAATCGTAGATATCCTAGCTAACGCCGTTGGAAGCTACGGTACCAGTTTCCTACGAGGAGCCTTTACATCCGCCCGTGATGGCGTCGCTCAATTCCAAACCATTTTCCCTGGCTATACTTCGAAGGGTGCAAATCATGTCAATCTCGTGGTCCACGCGTCCGACTCTATGTCTGGTAGTACCGTTTCACATGTGGGGCAGGTTTTCTTCACCGATCGTTGGACTGACGTCGTCAGCATGACTTCGCCATATAACCGGAATAACAACACTCGGGTTTGTAATTCCCAGGATCCCAACTATGCAGCTGCAACCGCTGGTGGTTATAATGCCCTTGTCGAGTAAGTCAAGCTTGTAAGATCGACAAGTAGCAACCTCGCTTAATTTGACGGGTAATAGCATCCAATCCATTCATGACGATTGGCCTGAGGGAGTTGTTGGTTATATCAGTGAGTCTTCGGTTTTCGCAAGCGTGCTCGAAGTCTGATAATCCGTCCAGCGATTGGTGTGAATCCGGAAAACAGAAACATCCCTCATTAAATATCTGGCACTGATACAGTATTCCTGTAAAATTTACATGCGAGTCGGCCAAATTATATATACTTTTAACGTGATAATGCCGTATTTCAGGTAGCCCTGTTCAACGCCAGATAGAAATACTGAAAGCCACAAAGGAATCAGATGAAGGGAGCCGAATATGGTCTCAGCAATGAGAAGGGAAAACCAGTGGCAATGACAGATTGCATTCCAGGGTCTTCATGGTAATCGCGATGGGGTCTAAATTTCTCACGAATACCTTCTTTGGTATAGAATTTAACCCACCCATTGCGGCCACAAATCCATGTGTAAGGATCCAGCGACTATCAATTTTCTTGTCATCAAATTTCCGAGCGTTTCCTCGGCCGATTTTCCCGGTATCATGACCTTGTCAGGAGAACCTTAATTGAAGTTGAATTTCGAGAGCAATGCAATAAACGGAAGCATTCCCTACAAAGTGGCAGAAAGTTTGTGTTCCACTCCTCCATATACATCTTTGCCTTCAAAAAGCTCCTTGATGGCCATGCCTATGATGATTTCCGGCGCAATCAAAGCAACCATCATCCAACCGATCCTCCTTAACCAGCTCCTCCAAAAAGATCGGTGGGTTTTCGGCCCAGGTACATTAAGGTGAAGAGCTATCCAGATGCATGCCAAAATGGTAACAAGGCAGCTCAGCACGATATTTGGGGGAAGGGGGGTCCGACAGCTTGAAATGTCATACAAGCAGGTGCCCAGCGAGCGGCAAAGATCACCGAAGTGGGCGATAAGTCACGTGCATCAAAGGATGACGTTGGTGATATGAGGGTGCCGCTCGGTTCGAAATGTGTCAGAGAGGAAGAGACAATTATGATGAAATTGAAAGTGGGTGACGAAGAACTGAAGTGGGTTCATTACTTATTCATTGGTCGCAAGCGTCAAATGGCAATGCCCCCCATGCATGTAATTGGTGTGGTGAGCGAAAGGTAGTCGGATCTTCAAGTTGGAGAAAAGATGACAGTTAAACGTCACAACCGGAAGCTTCCGCGAACTTGGCGGGGGAAGCGTTCTGGAGTCGTCTTGTGAATGTCCTCTTGAACTTATAAATGAGCGATCTTCTCGGAAAATAAGATGATGGACGCACCAGCGAAGTTGATGTAGACAGGGCCAATGTCTTAAAGATCTGCTACTGGCGATACAACATTAAATCAGTAAGAAGACTTAGCAGAGTAATGCGAGAAGATCTAATGCACTTAATCGCGAGGCCGGACCTGTCTAGAGGAAACCAGGTCGCGCATCTGCTTAAAATTGTATACCATCATGGTGACACCAGAAATTCTCACGATGGTAGCTGGAACCTATTTATAGACGCACGCGAATGTTCACCGTCTCAGCGTTGTCTGACAGAACCTTGAGCATCAAACAAAGTGACAAAGCCAATGCCCCAGGTATCGTGAGGAGATAAGTAAACCTTTTATGATTATCTACTAGATTGCGCCACAAACTGCAAGGGAAATGTGCTTTGCTGATTTATCATTATACCTACGGTACCATGACAAATCGTCGAAGCCATACCTCGAGATCACGACGTTGATGAAGTCCTTGAGCAAATTTTACGAAGTCTGGGGGGCTTACTGATGTGGATCCGTGCTAAGTGAACGCCAAGTGGACTAACTCCGGAGGACGCGAGTGGGTCTTCGTCTTAGCTCGTTTGGGAGTGTCATCAGCAAAAAGGTTTTCGAAATAGAAGGGCTTAAAAGGGCTTAGACAGGCACCACAAGGCATAAGGTCACGTCATGCCAATAGTTAGAGATTGTGGTAGAAACAGTTCCGTAACAAGGTCACTAATCCCTTGTATTTTCAAGACCTTTTTGGCGATGGTCGATTTGATGCTGCCAGTGGATGTGTTGTGTTTTTTTACCATGTTCATAGAAAGATTTGTTAAGGACAATGTATGCGAGTCATAGGTTGCCATATGGAGAGAATCGGACGCGCCCTTGAGCTGGTTGCAGCGATGGAAGATATTAGATACTTAGACTCTCACGGAAATACGTTACGAGTCCACTTTGTAGATCGCCTTGATCCTTAAAACCAGGCCCGCAGTAACTTACCCAAAATTATTACATTCTGGACGTTGTGGATACGGTAGAAGAGCGATGGATAGGCAATCGCTCTCAAGTACGACAAGAATAAAAAGAGTTAATGGAGTTGCCGAGCCCGCGATAAGTAGATGAAAGTGCCTATTATACTTCTGGAATATTGCTGGTTTGACTACAGTGGAATGGTTTTTTTTCTCATGGCTGACAAGGGAACAACCACTCGTCCCAAGAGAAGCGAGCTTTGTAGCAAAGAGCCTACTGTCAAGATTACGTGGGTTCATGACTTCTTCGCAGGGAATATGTTTAATCGACTTGAATACTGTACCCCACAATCAAATAGATTAAGGCCTGGAGCAGATTTGAATTCCGAAGAAGTAGCGTCAGGTTGGTTAGTATGACTGTAGAAAACACGAATCGTAACTGAGTGAAAATGCGCTTTGAAGTTTTGTAAGTATTTTCGGAAACGTAAGTTTACAATCAAACTCAGCGGTCCGTGATTCACCTCACTTAATACTTTTTGCCTAACACCAGCCTTTTCGATCAGTGTGTATTAATGAGAATGGTTAAGCCGGTCCTATTTTTTGTACCTGTCGGAATTGGGTCGGAGGAAAGTACCCCGCCATTATGACAAAGTATTCTTAATGCTCTATCAGCTCTCTGCCAAGAAGTCTTGGGCTGATGGTCCCGCACGTCTCACGGCAGTATATCACTTCATCATATTACTACGGGCCTTCGGAAATAAGCTGCTCCGGCTTTTGTGGCGGGAGGGAAGAGTGTCTGCAGTACAAGCTCAGAATGCACATGATGACTAAATCTAGGACACAAACGAATAAACGATGGAACGTGTGCATGATATGTCAAGTTAAAGAGTGCATTTTTATTTAGTAGTACAACAATTTGTCAGATGGGACAATTATTAATTATTTAATCCTGATATTTCGTTGGTCCAGTATCCAGACATACCAGGATCAAGTAATTATATGAATAACCAAAATAACGTCAGTATCTTAATCCTTCTACGGATTCTCGCTGAAGTGGCTGGATGTTGAATTTGATCCCATTCAGTCACCCGTTCATGACCTTACGGAAATAGGCCACGTGCCCCATGCAAGCGCAATCTAGGTTGAGTTAGGTGACAATGTGCTAGTTTACAAATTGAAGTTCCGTATCTGAAGTGTTTATATGTCTTTTATCTACTTTCAAGCTCCGTTTGTCTTTAATCATGTAGCACGCCGCAGGGGCTAGCCTATCCAATTCCTATAATATCTGTACTTGATCAGATTACTACTGCCTCCTGCAACTGTCGCTCCGTGGCAGGCGGAGAACCGGAGAACGGAACGGAAAAGCTATTCAATCTTGTCCTTACCAACACGAAAACCAGGTGATCTCTGCCCTCAGTCGTAAGCCGGTATATGCATACAACAGGGTCTACGTGAGTCCGCGTACCTTAGCTTGGCTTTTCATAACCGACATCTTCTCGTGGGTGCACCAGCCAACCGTCAGGCAAAATGTTGTGAAATGACTCGGTATGCGAGGGTTCGGGACCACAACGCATAATGTACATTGGAGCCTCGGGAAAATCTACGCATGATAGTGGGTTAGGGAATCAATTTTACATGGTCTATTTGACCGTTATTGCCGTAGAATACTGAGCCACTACCACCATAAGTTCACATCGACAGCTTATCATGCTGAATTTTTCTAATTTTGGCAGGAGTTGTCGTCTCGATCCAATCATGGCGATTGCGAAGTTGTTTCGGAAAAACGTTTTGGTGTCGTCGTAGTGATTCCCCGGTCCAGTAGTTGACTTGCATTTGAACCGGGTATTGGACGCTCAACCTCCGAAAACGTCATCCTAAGCAGCCGAACATCAAAAAACGGATTAATTAATATCGCTACCGTAGGCGTTACCTTCTAGAATTGACAAGACACAGCCACCCATTTGACAACAAGTCGTCATGAATTTCACCCCTCTTACGTTACATAGGTATTACAAGAACGTATATATAGTACCTCCTATTCGAGCAAGAAAGTCCAATCTAAGTACCTCATTACAACCCCATCCTCAGCAACTTACACACATAATGGTGAGTGCATCCCAAGTATAATTCTTCTTAGCCGCGTCGAACGCTATCTAGGAATCCTGGAAAGACGACGTCAGCTATATTACTTCAACTTCTGCAAAACAATTGTTGGAAACGCATCAACCTGTTTTTGCAAGTATCCCACCGGAACCCTCATTAATTATCACCCATCTCATGATTCGCAGCGGGCAGAAACAATAGAAGAAGAAAACATGGCGTTTGTACCCACATCTCGTACTGCACAACGAGCCAAGATGCTAGAGGAAATGATCATGATATGGGGGTCACCCACATCTCATGATGCACAGGTGCAGCATGCGGAATGCTAGAGGAAGATACTACGACATGGGGGTCACCTATATCTCATAATGCGCAGGAGCAGTATGCGAAGTTGATTTGATAGAGGGCGAGGCGTAAAGAAGCAGTCGCGAAGGCCGGATAAGCGAAGGTTATCTATTTCGCGCAGGTGTACAACAGACTATTGACCCACATTGATTTTGCCGACCGGCGACAGAGTTACATGTCATTGCAGCCTCTAGTTTTGTAATGAATAATGTTCTTTGTTCCCATTTCTTTTTCTTTTTCGGCAGCTCGACGTTCGATCGATCTTTTTCAAGAGGAACACAAAAAAATTGAACGAAAGAGCCGCTTGTTCTCGGATTAAAATGAAGACATGGAGGTGCGGATTAAGTGATGACGGAACGCCTTTGACACACTTTCGCTTCGAGATGGAAACCGTAGGAGGTAATTCGCCCTTTACTGTAAAAACAGCTGTGGAGGTGGATACCTAAAATCGTTCCGAGTTGAGCGGATTGATACAAAAATGGAAACCCGTAGTATCCGAACGGGTAGATCGACTCGACAGATAATGTTGGTGGAAAAGGTGGAGTGGCGCAAATTGAACCTTTGATCCCAGCGGACTGATCGTAGTCGCAGAGTAGTATCGCGAAACATATGTCGGGACATGTCAATGACTTTTTTTGTAAAACAATATTTCGGTTTTAGGTAGAGTTGGAGGATGTAAGACTGTTAGAAGGGCAGTGACTGGGCGATGGCGATGGGATATGCGGAGAGTTGACCTAGTGCATGAAAACTGTGCTTGATAAGGTTAATGGTTCCAACCCATCGAAGCGCGCGGATCGATATGAGCTTGCGTCTTCGTTCCGCTCAATGCATCTGGCTATCCAATCCATGTTGGCTCAAATCGTGGACTTATCGGTTTGTAAGGCATGCAGAATGATGTAAGTACAAGCATACTATCGCGATCAGAAGAAGTTCGGTCAGTCGCAAAGTGACAATCCCATACATTCAGATTCAGCTCTGATACTATTGGCCAATGCGACGCGTCAACAGTTTGGTAAGTTGATCCCATCAGTGATGTTCATACTCCGATACTGGGCAAGCGTGACATCTTCCAAATTCAAAACTGCACCTCCTTGGCCGTCTTCACTCGAAAAAACCGGATATATGGCATGATATGAGCTTTTCAAACTGTGTTGTGTAATATGTGTGTTGTGTAATGTGAAGTGTGGTTGAAAGGAGGGATTTTCAAAAAACGAGGGTAACCGAAGCACGCCGCTTATACAACATTCTACTAGTAAACACGCTAATAATAGATGTATATAAGAGCTGTCGTTTTTTTATACTACTGAGAACACTCTTTCCCTTTGTGGACCTATAAGTTGCTGAAAGGCAATGCTTGCTTGTAATACGACTGATAGAGTGATGGGCAAGTTCATTTACAAGTATCCAAAAGCTAGTCACTTTTCAATTTAATGACTTGATTGGTAAATGGCTCAATGACTTTTGCCAATTACTTGAAGCCTGATGACTGTCGCAGGTCACCGGTCATTGGTTACAGTAGAAGTAGAACACATTCAGAACATTTTGAACTGTGTACAAAATAATTTTTCGAATTTGGATGGACTGGACGGTATTACCGCATGAACCAAGTTCTATTGTACCAGTACAGCGACTCCTGTTGGTATAATATATATATCATCTTATGTCTATCAGTGGTTATTTAGCTGAAAGTAATGAGGAACCTGATATGTATAGTTGCCGCGGGTTGAGCTGAGCTGACCGAGTTCAAGATTAATTTTACTGATTACAAGACATCAACTAACTTAACATAGATACAACTGCGGATTCAGCGTGCAATTCCCCATAAGAGAAAAGTCACTTCCTGTATTGGGAAGTAACACTGCCTTCTGATACGGCGGTATCACTGATAGATATAGGGTCAATTGAAGTTGCCAAGAGGTTCATATACAACTGTTTACAACGCCATGACGCCATTGCCCTGCGAGTTTTTTTATATCCTGCCAGACGAACGATTTGTCTAGTACCTGTATAGAGTATCGCAACTTTCTACGACGAAACTTGTGAAAAAGTTATTCAAATTTATGATATCATTCTCGAAATTGATATCCTAGATTTAGTTAGCTTGTCAACTGCTAACGAGGATCCCGTGGTTCTCGAGCCAACTACACCGGCGAAAAAGTTCCGAGAAAAATTAATTATTACTACATATATGGCTCTTTTTAGTTGGAACCTGCCTGTTGACAATAATCTTTCCAGAAGCTATTTGGTAAACGTTGATCTGCACAGCAGTTATTACATGGACTCCAAAGTTGGGTGGTAAGGCTGAGTGCGTCATGGTGTATTCCAGATTCTTGTTATGAGTCGAAAAATTCATTTGTTTTGGATGATTCAAAGACGTAGCGATGAAACGTATACCGCGATGAGCTACTAAACAAGTCACTTGCTGTATCCATGTGTTTTCTATTACCAAATTTCAGTGCGGGTAGGAGTGGAGAGATGGGTATCGGAGGCACTGCCTTGATCACGACTAGCCTGAGAATGAACACCGACCCAACGCGCAGTAGAATCCTGCATCGACGCGGTTAAATACCAGTAACCTGTCCCAGATTTAATAAAATTCCATCTCTCTTTCTCTTACCACTAATGGCGTCCGATGAATGCCCTCCTCACGCACCTAAACATATTCCTTTTCCATCTCCAGTCTATTACGAAGCCACAGCTCCCTTAGTGCTTCCTGGTACCTCTGACCCAAATGAACATGAACTTCAAATACCCGAAAACCGAGAAGAGCAGACTCAACTCGATGATCAACATGACCGTGCCAGAAGAAGAAGAAGTAGAAGGAAAACTACACGAAGAGTCATAGCGATCATTGTGTTTATTGCGCTTTTATTAACCGTTTGTGCGGTGATATTAGTGATGCGCTATGCTCCTGAAAGACAGGTCGTTACTTGGGTTTGTGAGTTTGAGTATGCTTTTTGATTCACAGAGCTGTGTTTGACTTGTATCACAGTGGTTGGGCTGATAGGATTATTCGCTATTACGCTCCTTGCCCTCTGTAGGGTGACCTCATTACACTTTCGAAGAATTGACGCTTATTCTTCTCCACAGTGTTTCCTACTTGCCCGAAACTGACCATTGCATGTTGCTCATCGCTGGACACCTTCTGAATAGTATATGCCTAAGTTATTGTAGTTCTCAACGGGACATTTCTTTGGACTATGTATGAATGATGGACCAATAATAGCGAACGTGACACCGGGAAATTCCGGGTGTGAGAAAGAAATGGGGACGGGGCAGCCAAATCGCGGTCGTCTTCTGTCCACGATGTATCTTGCTGCTGCTGTCCGCCTCGCACGCCAAAGAGCCCCCGCAACCTTCCACCGCTCCATCGCAACCACAGTCTCTCCCCATTCCGCCCCTGCAACCTACCTCTCATCTGCTTCGGCCGCCGTAACACCCGTCCCAATTTCCAATGTCGAGGCTTCTTGGACAAAACTGTCTCCTGAGGAAAGGGCATCGGTGCATCAGCAATTAGAGACTATCCAACAAAAGGACTGGAAGGAATTGTCGGTTGATGAAAAGAAGGCTGGTGAGTAGGCTACCTTTTTTTTCTTTCCCGAGCCCGGTGCGCTTGACCGGCGCAAGTCGGGTCTGAGTCTCCAATGCATTTACTGTTTCATTGTATGCTCATTGTATTCCTTTTCCCCCTTCTATATTGATTACACCCCTCTTGGTCGTCACTTTGAACGTGCCATCGATTCTTCAACGCGTCGGACATATGAACAGCTTACTACGTCGCTTTCGGACCGCATGGACCCCGAGCCCCCATAGACACGCCCGCGGATAGATTCAAGATTTACCTATACACCGCCGGTCTCATTGCGCTCGCTGGTGTTTTGTATTATGGCATTCACGCCATGGGTGCGTCTTTCTGAATTTTCGGCATCAGCGTCCTCGTCACTTAACTGCAACCTCGTTTAGCCCCACCGGCACCAAAGACTCTGACCAAGGAATGGCAAGAGGCTACGAACGAGCGCGCGAAGGAGATGAAACTTAATCCTATTACAGGTGGGTCTTGATACAGCCACCAAATCATTTTTTTGCGCTGACCATTTTTTCCTTCTTTGCTACAGGTATTTCGTCAGAGGGTTACAAGGGGAAAGGATTTGTACAATCGAAATAGAATCATGGGTGGTCCTTACATTATTGCCTTTTTTTTTTTTGCTTGCATTTTGCACAAGACTCAAAAATCATAATTAGTCGCTCCCTTTTATGCAACTCGAGTCTGGCAATTATCGGCATATCCCGGCTAGACGACGCGCCTAGACCCAAAATGGAACCTGGGTTGAAACCTTCGGCGGTTTGAAGTCGAGCCGTTTTGTAGACTGACAAAAGACATGAGATAGACTGCATTTTTCGATGATCTACAGCTGATAGTGCTTTTGGATTCCCATTACCCAAGGTATGGGAGGGACAATGGGTCTCATCGGATGAATTGTAGGCACTGAAGTCATAAATCACGTGCGCTCGCACTGCCACTGCGTCTGCGTGCACTTTTGCTCGGGATCCTTCCCGTTTGTGAGTTCGAAACATCGCAGTCTGTTCTTTCTCCCTGCTTCCTCTTCCGATTCGCCTAACTATGGAATCGTTTCGACACCTTTTACAGACGTTCTGTTAGAAACTGATTTGGTGACCAGTAATGTGTTGCGTGTTAGAGCATATGATAATTGCAAGTGATATTTGTGTATTTGTTATGCTTGTCCCTTGTGTCTGGCGTGGATGATGTTAATTTGGGAGTTTGGCGCTGATATTTTGCTGGTCATGCCTTTGATCGCGATTTTTAAACTGCTGTGTTGGATGCTTTACCGCAAAAATTTTTATTCGCCAAAAAAAAAAAAAAAAAAAAAAAAAAGGAATCACTTTGATTATCGGGCGTTTGCTAAATTCTTGCATGAAGATGTTATACGCAGTTTTGATGCAGGTGGAATGGTCTTCTCCAAATTGAGGACGTCCTGTTTTTTTGTCTTTTCTTCATTTAAATCGTATTTTCTTCACGTTCTTGTCCCCGCCCAACCATATGTGACAGAAACGGAATCGTATCTAGTCAATCTTAGTCTACGCTTTCGAAGTAAAAAAAAATAACATACGTATTTCCTGTAAAAAAAAAAAAGATTTTTTAGCTGTGAGGGGAAATTCCGATATCGCCGCCGCATGAATTGACGCCACTAGCGCGACATCTTGAAGTCCGGGGGTTCGATTCCCCCCCGTACCCCGTGACTACCGATTACAATTTCGTCGAGAATTTTTCCTTCTCAAGCAAAAAAAAAAAAAAAAAACCCTAGTATTTCTCCAGGGCATGAACGGGAACCGAGTGTTAATTAATTTTGCAGGTGCAACAAAAGATAGTACTCAGTGAAGCTTCTTACGAACATAAAGCTTGCTTTGAAGTTCCTAATAGGATTTTCTAGAAAAAACCTGCTAGTGATGACAGACTGATTAGTGTGCACTTGTTCGAGTGCTGTAGGAAAGTGGACAACAGTCATGGAGACAGGTCCTAATTTTAAATGTGCTTTTGGATGTTGCGTTTTGAATCTCCGGCGAGGTGGTGGGGTGGCGCCATATAATCAAACGAAACTTCCATTTTCATTGTTGACTGTCCAACTACTCACTTGGTCATATATTTCGAACAT
The DNA here is from genome assembly GCA_022315185.1 of Agaricus sinodeliciosus. Classification (NCBI taxonomy): domain Eukaryota; kingdom Fungi; phylum Basidiomycota; class Agaricomycetes; order Agaricales; family Agaricaceae; genus Agaricus; species Agaricus sinodeliciosus. The sequence goes on from JAHTMV010000045.1 coordinate 188,541, forward strand.
GAAGACCACGTTATTGTCTCAGTGTAAGTAACACGAGTTCCTTCGGTAGTGTAAGTGGGAGCAGAGAATTAAGTTTCGAAGGTTCTCTCAGCTCTCCACTAAGATGATGTTATGTTTCTTTCCCGCTGACTCTACTTCGTCCCACTTTCTGTAAATCACAATTGTCCGAAACAAACCGCTTATTCAATTGCCGGTACAAATTGGTTTCCGAGAAATCAGAGAGAGAAGATTTCTTCAGGAATCGAAGCTTTTCAATTGATTTGGCGCACTCCGGAGTCGCAAATGTTGTATTGGCGAAGTGTTGGAATGTCGAGTAGCGGATGCTTCGGGTTCCCCGGGGTTCGGTTCGAGTGTCGAAACTTCGTAGTTTGTGATGAGAGGAAATGCTGACACAAGACACTCGGGCAGGGAGTTCCGTATAGTAAGCTTCATGATTTGGAAGACTATGGGGCGAAATGAGATGATAAATATCGTTTGTATGCATGACTTGTTGAAATCACATACTTATCTTATACAGCTGGAACGTGAAGATTATTCAGCATCGATATTTCATTGAATATTGCAGCTGTTGTATCTGCTTAGCAGTGACTTAGCGTTTTTTTGATTTCCTGACACTATGAGAATCTTGGTGAAGGATAGGACGACAGATGATATTGATCAAACCTCCGGCAATACGCGGTCAATTGAGTCACGAGTCCCGCAGAGCCAATTACGACAATGTTCTAACAGTCTAGTCATGGATAGCGCGGAATTTCACGCAGCGGCAAGCCCAAATATTCTACTGAATTCTACCAATGTGCTGACAATCTATCAGGTCTATGAAGCTGTAAGGTCAATACCGAATGCTCGTGTAACGACGTACGGTCAGTCAACGAATTTCGCTTTCCAATCTTACGTTGGACAAAAAATGAAAGTTTAATAGGACATATTGCGAAACTTGTTGGAATGCCTCGACATTCGCGACACGTCGGTCAAGGTAAGATGGTTTTTTTTTTTTATCTTCAATCCCATGACCGTTCACCGGCACACACAATAGCTCTCAAATTCCTTCAACCCGATACGAATCCACCCGTCCCCTGGCATCGCGTTATAGGCTCCTCCGGTGCAATATCTTCTCGTGGTCCAGGAACAGACGGTGCACAAAGACAACACGACACTCTCATCGCCGAAGGAATCGAAGTCATTCAATCTCGTGACGGCGAATTCAAAGTCAACTTGCGAGAATATGGCTGGTTCCCTGCGATTCCTGCCCCTACAGATCAACGGGCCGAGTCTTCCGCTGAAGAAACCTGAATTTGAGGCTGTAGTGCGGTGGGGTGTATTGCCCGTGTTTGAGTCGGACACCTACTCCTCATGTACGTTAATCTGATGAAAACTGTATATGATACCGTCGCTGAAAATACAAATGATAGTGGTCTATGCACTTACCATTCTGAACACGTTCCTAGTCAACTCAATCAGACACGACTTTCGACCACCACAGCCTGTAAATTAACACATGCGATACACACATTGCCCCCAACTCTCATCAGCCACTACCGTTGAACAATGAAGTTCACCCTTCTCGCCCTCTTCCCTCTTTACCTCACTTATCTCAACCACAATAGCGATTGTTCCACCCGGAGCAGACACTCCTCTATTCTATCTAGTCGCCTCCTCCAAAAATGGCGGTTCCGGCCATCTCGCAGTAAGTCTCTAAAAACCGATCACCACATATGTACTTACTCCCTTTTCACCAAACAAAAAAAAAATAATTCTTTTATCTATTTACCACTCATCCTCCCCACACACCATTCTCCACATACACATAAAATACACATAAAAAAAAAAGCCATTACGAACCACCGGCGGTACAGGCGGTTACGCCACTCTCACAGGTTCAAATCCAATCGGGCAATTCTACTTTTTACAAAGGTTCCCTCGTCGTAGCACCTCGCCCAGATTCTACATTTACACACAACGCCCATTAATCGGTTCAATACTCAATTCAACTGGATGTTCCGAATATGGCTCTCTAAACTTCACCGAAGGCTCCAGCACCAATAAATGCGCTCGCTACAACTCGTTTTACATCCAGTCAAATCCAGAGAATGTACAATTAGGTGCTAAATTGAGTTTCAACTACTCTGGGCAGTTTTATGCTTGTGGTAGTGGTAAAGATGTGCGTTGAGATTTCATGATATTTTCTTCACTGTTGAGAAAATTGACCGAGGTCGATTAGTATTAGGTGTTGTATAAGACGACCTCGAGCGAGGGTCCTGGAGAATGTACTGCTATTGACCTCTACACTGTGCCAGTCATTTGAACAAGTAGAAGGTATTTACTTTGTTTGAAAGAGTTTACCGATACAGTAATAATCGACTACGCAATTAGCGACTATGTTCCAAGAGGGTCAATATAACTAATTATCACACATAAGAGAAAGACAGCATGAAAGAGAGAGAGAGAGAGAGAGACCGACAGCAAATAAATAGTAAAACGAGAGTAATTGTCTACGTTATTCAAGTGCAAACAAGAGGAAAAAAGTAAAACCCCAACGCAACTCAACTCATCCAAACAATAGTGTCCCAAAAAAAAGCCCACAACAACCCATAGAATAATGAAACCTCAACGCGCAAGCCCAATCATCGATTGCCGCAGCTCCATATCTCGTTTACTCGACGTCCTCGTATCCATCGACGTCAAAGGTATAGTACTCTCATTATGAGTGGGCAACGATATCTCCGAAGTGGATCGTAATAGACTCCTAGGGTACCCTGCTTCCATTCCAGTTGATCGTGGACGTTGAACGCCGAAGGCTTCACCAAAATTGGGTCTTCGAGATCTTGATTTGTTGTGGTGGGTGGTTGCACCCCAGTAATATCGTAACGATCCAGCGATCTCGATAAAGAAATCGGCTGTTGGTTTAAGGAGATGATGACAACCCAATTGAATGATAAATCAGTAGATACAACGAGAAGACGTTTATCAGAGTTCGTTCCTATAGGATAGAAAGACGAGACTTACCGTAGTTAATGCTGTTAACAAGTCCAACAATTAAAATGAGGGTGTGGAAAGGCATAAAGCAACTCAGACTCACGAATCCCAAAGCGGTCTCCATACACTCGTCGCTGGTTTTCCAGCACCACGTTTATATTCAGAGTACGGATACGCCCACATCATGTATAAAGCGAAAAGGACCATCTGGGAGTGAGTACAAGAACGGAAGATGCATTTGGAAGCCAACGTAAAAGTTCACAACAAGAGAAGACATCGATGAGTCACAACAGTCAAAAAACCATTTTAAGGCAAAAACCGCACCTCGATACAGATTGTTAGAGCAGAAAGTCCGTTGGAAATATTGGTTTCTGTCCAGTATTGCGTTTCTAGTAAACGGAGATGAGACGGCGTCGTCAACGGAAAGGTATAATTAACCGTACCATGGATAACTCTACCCTCAAGCGCTTCGAACTGAGTGGAATAACGCGAACGTCGAGTCGATCAGCCACTAAATCATCAAATCCCGTAGTAATCGTTACATACCACGAAAGACTGATAGAACGTAAACATTACAATCAATTTGATCGCAAGAAACTTGGCCATGGGTCGTCGTCCCCGGAGTTCTTCAGCGGTTAGACCATAAAACACAAGAAGACCGTACAGTGCTATACTGTTGTGGGATCAAAAAGAGTTTCAAAAAAAGGGATAATGGAACTCACCTAATGCTAATAAAATTAATGCATTCGATGTAGAGATGTGCCCAACGGAAAGAAAAACCCGATTGGTTACATAGAACACCAAGATTCTCACAGACAATACCTGCTATTGAAGCGGCTGTGATTCAATCTGGTAAGAATCTTGATTGTCGCTTATAAGAGACGTACTGACCTGGTCTGATTATCACATACTGTAATACGGACCACTGATGCAATTACAAATAAGAGCCTGCTAATTGAGAGCAGTCAGCAGCGACTAACCTTGACCGTATACATGAAATAGCCCTAAAATCGACAACGTGAACAGTCAGGATAAAAAATCGACGAAGATTCTGCATACTTTTGTTGGGCGATATCTCCAACAGCAAAACTAGAGCCATCCAGTCCCTTTTGTTAGACCAACGGTACATATAATCAAGATAAATGCCCTCACTGGTATAGGCAAAGGACGCTTGTCTTTTCTCTCTAACGCCTTTTCAGCTGAGCCACCAGTAGCGGTTGCAGCAACATATCCAATTAAAAGAAGACTATATTACACAGCTTTAGCGCCTTGATAATCGTAAACTGAGCAGTCGCCATGACTTACAGAAATGCACTGAGGCCAATCGCCTATGAAGGTGATCATCCGAGTGTTAATGACCGCACGTGGCTCAAGGGATAGCCGATGTTACTTGCCTCGTAAACTGGACAGTTCGTTAGAAAAACAATTCCAATAAGCATTATAAATACGCACCGGATTGAATGAAGGAATAATAGGTGTAGCTCCGGAAAAATCGATATGAAACGAAGGAAATGGCGCCGTAAACGAGAGGCATGTAGAGTATGCGTAATCTGACATTCAGCGTTCAGTAAACCACAAATCAAAAGTGTGGCGAAGGGTTGGATGAGGAAGCTGTCAAAATCGGCAACCCTTCAGCAATTTAGCGCTGAGGAACTGGTAGGTGACAACGATTGGGCAGGCGAGGGAGCGAAAACGTTGGCGGAAGATGGCTAGTAGTGAGAGGAGAGAATGATTAAGACGTACATTTGTCGTTGTTGGGAAGGATTGGTGTAATTTCTATAGACATGAGGGGTTATTGAGCAATCTGGTGGGGAGCGTTCTTGGAAGCCACAGACCTGCAATGTGAAAGCACGGATACCGTGGAAATGAGCACTGTCTGTAGCCAGGTTCAGCCGGGAATAAATTCATAACTCTTCACTGTCTCACTAGTACAGCGCAGCCCCCCGCAATGGCCCAGCCGATCCGGTGAGTCGTCCAATGTAGTCCATTAGAATCCCAGAATTTGGACTGATCAATTTGAGATTGATTTTCTGAAGGACATGACATATTGCACCGTGCGTGACAAAGAAAGAGGAACAAGAACGGGAAAATGGAGAAAGATTAACGCCGTCGTCGTGAAAAGCATGCGTGGGAGTCAGCGTCACGTGCACACATTCAGGCTTGGCAGTATCATTGCAAGTCGAGCATAAGAGTTTGCAACGCTATTATCTGATTCGTGTACAATGCGGTTGAGTCAGGGGTGTGCCCAAGACTTTGTTTTCCGAGGAATCTGCATGTTTCTGAAATATTGGAACTTCAGACTGAGTGTAAGAAAATTTTGGTAATTGATGGCACGACGGTGATACAGTTGTACACCAATCCTATGCTAAGTAGGAAAGATAATGTTATCGTTTTGTTTCAAAACGAGCATACTTCGCTAGCGGCTCAGGGCTCTATCTTCCTTGTCCATTATGCCACTCACGTCGCCACTTCCGCATTGAACATAAGAATTTGCAGGTTTTAGCCCCAAGTCGATCAATATGTATCATCATTCGTTCGAAGGAATGGGACTTGAAATTACCGCCGTCCTGCCTTCTCATGGCAGTTAATGGGCTGGTGACGACTCGAAAATGATCAATCTGGTTGCAAAGCCATTTACGATACTTGTTTTGCGTCCTAGATGAAGGTAATTACCACTGTTATACCCTAGACTACCTAATCACAATGATTGCTCGAATCTCTTGCTCCCCCCTCTGCCCTGTCCTCCCCTTTGCCCAAGGTCTCCGTCTCATTAGTATTGCTCCGACTCGACGTTTTTCGTAGAGATCTTATCATCATAATAACCAATACTTATCCGAGTAGAAAACATATATATCTATACTATCTCTTCATGTATTTTACTTTAGTTTGATATTCATTTAAGTGTCCTTCTTTCTCTATGAAAGTCGCTATGAAAGTCGTTCTTTCAGAGAACTCTTCTCTTGCGATTAACAACCACGAAATTCTCAAATGCAGCACTTATCGCGTTTTCATATATATAGCTATATTTAACACAGAAACTGAAGGAAATGTGGAAAGAACATTCACAAAATGGCAGTTTAATGACTCGGACTGTTTTCAAGTAATCCTGGTGGCCACTGACTACTAGCAACATTTCATCGATTATCTATCAATGCTACCGCCTGATAAATTGATGCCGAAAGTGATGTTCGCATCTACAGATCAGGAACTTGATGCTCTGACCCGCGATTTGGCGAATTGGTTTAAAGAACATGGGAACAACTTGAATTATGTCTTTATCAAGCATTTGAACAGGGATCAGATCTCCCGAGATCTAATCATTTTATATCCCAGCCTGGAGATTGAGGCACTCCACAGGACTGTGTCCTAAAACACATGAGGCACTAGGTCAAACGCGATGCGAAACGATTTTTGTTTGGACTGCCATGAGGTTCTAATGATCCAGATATCCATCCACCTGCATTACTCGAACGTCAGAACCTATGCCAGACTGGCCCGGGTGTCAGTTCCAAACTGCATCCTGGCACATGCCAGAGATCGCACCTCCTCTGTCTCCGATGACACGCGTATCATGTCACTCCAAACAATTAAACGTTTCGACACGAAAATCAACACAACGTGTGTATGATGATCTCATTAAGGGTGGAAACAAAATCAGCATTTTAATCTCTATTCCCACTCAGCCATCCATAAATATCAACTCCTATTGCCGCCGACCCTAAGACGAGATCGTGATCAACGGGCGTTTCTCGCCAGAACTTCCAGTACCAGTGCCATCGAGAAGCTGTCAACATGTTGTTCTCGTCTTGGCTTGTCTTGTATATCGAGTTAGAGAGGAGCAAGTGGCATTTTTATGATCGACAGAGAATCCTACCCAGCTCAGAAGGACTTCTAAACGCGATTGTGCGCAGACTCCAGAGTGCCGACCTGTGTGTTGTCTCAAGTCGCTCATCTCGGTCCGTTCATCATGCATCATGCGTGCAAGGTCATATTAATCTGCATCTGCGGTCCTGATTCGAGGTTCCTGAGCTTGAGGAGGGATTGTGGGCCCGTGGCTCAGCCGGAATCCAAAGTCGATTTGTGTCATTGCAAGACCACAGCTTCACAAATTTGGCCAATTTTTTTTTCGAAAACTCCGAAAATTGTGAATAGTCGAGAAACAACTTTTTGTTGTTGTTCAAAGGCATCATCATGATCGTTACGTGAGCCTGGCGACCTATACTCATCGCGAATTCTTCACACCGCCAAAATTCTGTTAGTTGAGCAGGTTGAATGCTTGAGTCGTGATCACAGGCTCATAGCTATGTATGTTAATCTAATACACGAATCTGTCAGACACCAATTCAAATTAACTTTGATTAACGCACTTTTGCCACCTCCGGAAAGAAAAGGCCGCGGTGTGATCAACCATGAGCTGCCTTTTTGAACGTAAACCGAGATACACCGAGATAAGCTTCGTCCTGTCTCACTTTTGAGGATCTGAGGCCGCCTCATACCCCTGCTACACAGGCAGATTTGCTGTCCCCTTTTCTCTATGGGAGCCAGGCTATAACTTACTAGTAATCGCGATCATATATTGGATAGATGGGTGCATGATAGGTCCGAAAAACACCCCAAGGCGCAAGTTCCTCCGCTCCGGTTGAAATGGAGGCCAATTCATCAGCTCCCTGATGATTTTGCGTATGACCTTGGTATGGCCAGATCACCGGCCTCAGGGTACCAATCAGTAGATGTGGATCGAAAAAGAATATCCCACAATCAGCGAGCCTCTGAGAAAGTCCTGGCGTTTTTTCTTTTTTTGTGGTCTGTCGCTCTGGACTAGCGCCAAAGCTGGTTTTTTCGCGTGCCACGGAGTTCGCGCGCCCAGACAGGGAGACACGAACATAACTCCTCTCCCTGATCCAGATCCCGTCGAAATGGTTCTTTTCGGCAATATGGCAATGCCATAAACTAGTAATTCATTACTATAAGAAGCCGCAAATTCAGAATTCCCTCCCTCCCTACCTACCAATCTCGCAACTTCTACTGTGCGACTGCAATGGCCATCGATCTCTCACACCTTGAAAAGGAGCTCACGTCGTCGAAAACATCAAGGCTCCGACTAATGACACTCCTCTCACTCTATGACATGCTCCCTCATTCGATTTCTCGACCACCTACTGGTCAAGAGCCAATGGACTTGGACGACGCCATCGACCAGGAGACAGTGCAACGTGTTCTAGCGCTTGTGCAGGCTATGGAACAGAATAGTTCGCGTCCAAATGACGATGACCGCTCGAATCAGGTAACATTATCCGGAAGCATTCTTTGCCTTTCTCCAACATTCATTATTCGTCTGACGAATAGCATATTCAGACGCAGATTGTCGGAATGGAGCCACCCATAACGAGAAATGATGACGACGGAAGTAGGGGGGACTCCTCCAATGAACTTTCACATTCTCGAAGCTCGTATGATGGTGATATTGATCGGGCGCGAGGGTGTTCTCGTCGGAACTAGCCCCGTATGGATGATGTGATAAAATTAGGCGGCTGTCCCCAAGATCTGAGGTAAGTATTGAAGTTATATTATAAGCATCGCATTTCTGATGATCAGATTTGATAAATTGTTAGTGACAGTGGGCGAGGGATATCGTTGATCAAGGCCATGACTTTGATCACTGTTGACGATAGTTGATGGGATTGTAAAGTTCCGTTGATAATCGCCCGTGCTACGGGACGGCGTCACGGAGTTGCTGACTTTGGTTGTGACTCATATTAGTCAGTAATGTAAGCCATTGACAAAGTCAGACGGAGTATGTAGGCACGATATTGACGAATTGATGATGAGGGGAAAGAAATGATGATCCCGAACTGATCATGAGGAAGCGATAAACGATTGATCAATAGAGTTGTAAGTGTTAAAGGGGAGTGTGAAACGTGACCGGTTGACCCTTTGAAACGTGTGATGAGCATTTCTTTTTAGCAAACTGCTGTTGTGTCTGGTCTACATACATTCAATATGGCTCCAGCAAAGCATGCCTCAAGTTTTAGCATGGCAAGCGCGCAGACCAATGGCAGCTGTTCGAAAAGACAAAAGATCGGGTCTGGTAAGTATCCCAATCGTAGTAGAGGTCGATTTGTCGCAGTTTCCGGCACTTTCTTCAATGCTTTTTTTTTTTTTACTTTTTAACCTGGAGCGCTGGAACTTGCACTTGAGCTAACTCTACACTCTCTTAAGAACGTCTCTCAAACGGCCTTGTCGACGGTGTTGCGAAAATGACAGGAACGAATAAGAACGCCCATTTGAAAGGGCGGAAGAGGTTCATGGCCGATTTTCACGATTTGAAAGAGGAATGTGGCAATGGGTTTACATCTTGTGGTCTTAGCGTCATGAGTAAGTTGAGCATTCACTCCGCTAATATTTGGTGCTGAGCAATGCACAATATCTAGAAATACAGTCTGAAGAGGAAGGATCCTTTGAGATTGTAATTGAAAACGAGGCTGAGGAACACGTGGCCTCAGTTAATCTCCTCATATCTGGTAGGCGGCCACATTCCATGTTCGATGCATGAGACTTATAATTTATATTTTAGATACGACGGAATATCCTAAATCACATTCTTTGCTATGTTACGCCTCATCAGACGACGAGATTCCTGCGAGGGTACAAACCGTAATTGAGGATTTCGCAACTGAAACGTCTCACACAATTCGAGGCACCGTTTTGCTACTCCTTGCCCGTATCTCGAAAGCACTTGGTCTTCATTCAAGTCGTATTGAATCTGACAGCGGAGAAGAGACCGAAGAAGCTGAAGATGAGGAAGATGAGGATTTTCTCATGCTCAGTGATGACGAAGAATTATACAATGCAGGTCCATTCAATACCGCTTCGATTAATCAATGTGATATGACTCTTTTACAACGGTTAGCGCCTTTCTGGTTTCGACCCTTGTTATGAAGCTGTTAATTGAATACTGGCAGCGATTTCCTAGAGGTTGTGGCTGCGGAGTACCGCCCTGGATTCATAAAGCATCATTTCGAACAATTCTTGATCACTGTGTCGATTCCCATTTTACGACTGACTGACATCATCCCTTCACGTGCATTAATGGCCTGGGACCGTGCCCTGCTCTCCAAAACTCAACACCTTTGTGTGCTAATCTCAGGATTTAATGGCGTTTATCCCGTTCTCAATCCAGATGGTACTTATAGCACGCATGCCGTTAAAGCTGGCACGAACATCCAATTCAAAATAGGTCTTACTCAGCGTTACAAACTCGGGAAAGAAGAGGCCCGATCTGCAGTTCGGAAGCATGGGCTGTTGCTCGATGAAGCCGAAAAAGAGCCTCAGGAGGAAGTCGATTCTGCAGATGAGTTAGAAGCATGTGAAACTCCAATGGTCGTCCAAGAAGACGAAAATACAGACCCGAATCGTTTTGATCAGTTTAGCTTGAGCAATCCGCTAGAATCGTTGATGAATCAATCATTCATGAAGCTTTTGCAGTTTAGGCTGACCTTCGGTCTGAACTGGGGTGGAGCGGAAAAATTACTAGACGAAGTCGAGAGGAACCAGAACACGCCACAAGAAACGTTTGTTAAATTCCAAGATGTGAGTTTATCCTCAATGGGCCCCTCTCAATTTCTGAATATTCTCGGTCTCGCGGAAAGGATATTTTCCGAGCTGAGGCGGCTGAGAAGGATCTCATGAGCAGAATTGCCCTCTCTGATCCAATGCAGGGCTTAGAGAATGATTCACCTTTGAATCTTCCATTAATCGTCATCTGTTACCTTGTGCGACGTCTTGCGGTCAGTGAAATAACTTACTTGAGCTTTCCGGTACTTATTGCATGAATAGATTTGCCCTCAGTACTGTATTGTCTGTCATCGTAAACTTGAATCAAGTTACGAGGCACTTAAGCCCTATGTTTGTGACTCAAAACTTTGTTCTTATCAATATTACGCACTTAATCGTGGTGCTCCTCTCGAGGTCAGTATCCTACTCGCCGTTTACCGAGGTTTTTCTCATTTATTGATAGTACGAAATTGTAAATAACCCTCATACAGTTGATCTGCTCGTTTCTCTTGCCTACGCAGCAGCTATTGAAGGGGTTCTTGAGGAGCCACCTATCGGCATGGCGTTGCGTGTGCTTCCCCCCAAAACAGGGATCACGATCACCGGTCAGCGTCGAGGACACCATGCTGCGGTGGATGAGGTGCTCGATGAAGAAATTGTGACCGGGGAAGATGGTCTATGTGAATTCGATGAGTTGACTTTGTCTGAGGTCGGCTTTTTTTTTAAAAAAAAAATTTCGACAAGGAGAAGCCTGTTCATTAAAATAACTCGTTTCAGATGCGATCTGCTATCGTCGCCTCGCTGGAAAACCTCCCGACGGTATGATCTCCTGAACGATCCTTTGTCGAAAACTCAAATTTGATGACCTCTCAGGTTTCCGAAATGAGGAACCATCTCATGAAGAAGGTAGCTGAAGGAAAGGTAAAACCCAAACTACAAGATATCAACCCTTCACTTCTCCCATCAACTTGGTTGATATTACGATGGTTCGTTAGCATCATCTATCTATTCTATAGTAGATTGCCCTGATTGTTATATTGTTTGCTTCTCCAGGTGCGTGGCTTCGTGCACGGCGTATCTCGAGGGGATTACCAACCAAAATGAACTAGTTCGCGGTCTTGGTAACAATATTCCGTTTTTTATTTGGAATTTCGGCCACTCACTATCTATCCTCTGTATAGATTCGAACTGGCGCCAATTCAGATTCAATGTCGGTGCCCCTAGTGCCGAGGCGGAATTCCAACAGGCAGTCGAGGAAGCCAAGCAAGTAAACGTCAGGGCGAAGGACTTCCCTGTTCTATATGTAAATGACAACTCTTTACATCAGTCAAGTTTGGACACTGATGAGATGGTGTTTCGTTTGGACTGTAGGCATTCCATGGGTCACCATTGAGAAATTGGCATTCGGTACGAACATTGGCACTTTCCCATTTGCTCGGACGTTGATTGTGCCATAGATCATCAGGCACGGACTGTGGTTCAAGACAATTGCGAATGGACGCGCCTATGGTAATGGTAAGAGCGATTATTTACATTTCATTGACTTCAATTTTGAATCGGCTTTAAAGGAGTATACCTGGCAAAGGACGGCGGTATATCTTCACAAAGATATGCGACACCAGGGCGAATGTGGTCAAAGAGTATGATAGCTGCGAGTCATTGTGTTGCACTTGCTGAAGTGGTTAACCTACCCGACAAGTTCGTCAGTCAGAATCCATATTTCGTCATCGACCAAACTCATTGGATCTTATGGTGAGGATCTTTGACCTCTGTGAAGTAAACTGTTGTTAATCCTCCATCGTTTTTAGCCGGTACCTTTTAGTCAGAGGTCGTGAATTGGAATATCCAGGTCAAAAGGAGGAAAAAATTCCTTTTGTACAAATGGATTCGAAACATCCTACCACCTTTACATCCAACGCGATCAATATCCCTGAACCTTCATATAAAATCCAGCAACTGCTTGAATCACGCCGCTTGGAGTTTTGGGAAGAAGCTTTCGATGATGACGATCGACTTGTGTTTGAGTATGTCCCCGAAACGACCGTTCAAAGCCAGAGACAACAGCAAAGTCAAGCCCAACCTGTTAGCGACACCTTTCTGACTTTGGCCTCGAAGAAGAAAACTCGCCCTTTGGATGACTGGAAACATGATTCAGATTACGTGAAGATGGCGGTAGAACACCTGTTGCCGCCTCCTGAGGATTCAAGTATTGCTGCAAGTATGGCATTACAAAGGGAGTTACGGTCGATGATGAAAGAGCAAGATTCTACTCCAAGCTTTAAGGAGCTCGGTTGGTATATGCCACCGGAATTCAATGAGGAAAACCTGTTTCAATGGATCGTGGAGATGCATTCCTTTGATCCAGATATTCCTATTGCACAAGATATGATAAAAAGGCAAGTTTTCTATTGAGATCGTGGGAGAGGAGAAGGTGGATCTCATTTGAGAATATAGGAAAATCAATTCCATCATTTTCGAAATACGTTTTCCATCGACTTTTCCACTAGCACCACCATTCTTCAGAATTTTGAGACCGAGATTCCTACCGTTCATTCAAGGTGGAGGTGGGCACGTTACTGGAGGTAAGTCGTCCATTCGAGGGAAGACCAAAACTAACAAGCTCAAAGGAGGATCTATTTGCATGGATTTATTGACCGCGGATGGTAGGAGCTTCGTCTTGGAATAATGAAAGACTGACTCGCGAACATCTTGTAGGCTGGTCACCCAGTTATTCTATTCCGGCAGTTTTGATGCAGATAAGACTTGCAATTTCTAATCTTGACCCCCGTCCTGCTAGACTAGATGCCTCTTGGAATAGGTAATTGATTTTTTCTTTTTCGGAGCTGTGCGGAACATTGACGATTTCCAGGCCGTACCAGATGAGGGAGGCGTTGGAAGGTTATATCCGTGCGGCAAACACACACGGTTGGAGGGTAAGTACCTTCAACCTCTTACGAATATTTTGGTCTTATTTGATGTGTAGGTGCCTGAAGGTTTACGGAAGATGTTGAGTTGTTAAATGGATTGTCCGTGGGACCTTCTTAATGATAAGATCGATAAATATTTCCGAATCGGACCACTGAATGTTGCCGGCCCGATTCATACATGTTAAATTCACTTCTTGCTTTTGTACAACTTGCATTCATTATTGCCTTCGTCTGAATTCAAGAATGGTCCGTTCAATGAGTTGTGTGCAGTTCACTTATCCATATCTTGCTTCTAGTCCGACTCTGTCCATTCTACCAATGAAAATTCCAAACCTGATGTAAACGACCTTCCTCCTGAAACGCTTGCGTTCGCCGAACGCATGTTTGAAGCAGCAAGATCGGGGAATTCTGAGCTTTTGGTACCAGCGATCGATGCAGGACTACCAATAAATCTCACAAACACAAAAGGTGAGCGAGTATGTTGTATGATGAGAATCCCATCTCATGTTTGATCAAGGCAACACGCTCTTAATGTTGGCTGCTTATGCTGGACACCTCGACCTGACAAAGGCCTTGCTAGATAAAGGCGCAGATCCCAACAGGGAGAATGACTTGGGGCAGTCAATCGTGGCTGGAGCGGTATTCAAGACACATGACGATGTGGTGAAGGTCTTGATGGAAAAGGGAGCCAACCCTCGGTCGGGTGTTCCGACAGCTATACAAACTGCTCTGATGTTCGGAATGTCGGATATGCTTAGTATTTTAGGCGCTACAGAGGAAGATAAAAAAGCTGCTGTCCCGCAGCTGCCCAGTATGGGACCTTAGAATAGTGCGTGCAAATGTATATTTACGGCGCCGTGAGTTCTCTCCCTTGTTCCGATATGATGTATCTCGTTTAATCCTTGCATCTGATGACGTTTACTACCTTATGTTGTTCGCGAAAGAATGTGAAAATTGCAGAGCTGCGACCGGGGTGACACATGGGTTGAAATCAAGCTCAAGTCTTGACAAAGGAGTAGTCAAAGTAATTGAAAACTCTTAACATTTTTGCCCTCTTTATAGATAGTTTTTGTGACAACATTAGGAAAGTGCCTCGTAATAATCCTGCTGTGTCCCGTAACAGATGACGATTTACTAGAGTCCATCGTCAAGTGACTCATCCAATTATCATAGGCGGTGCTCGTCGTACAAGCTCGATTGACTTCAATTATTTTCTTTAATGAAAGTAAAGGTCTGTTTCGAATCGGAGGGTTCAAATTCAGCAAGAGCTATAATTTGCTTCTCGAAAATGAATATAATATCAACAGACTCGAAGCATGGACCAACTCACTCTGTCTCCATTTGGTGCCATTTTATCGTCCTCAACAGTCCAAACCAAATTACTTCCTTCATCGGAATTGCAAATGCTACCATTCGAACGAAAGTCAGCGGATACTACTCGACGCTGATGGATAACACTCACTTGTATGTATTTCCCTCTTCAGTCCCAGCAGCGGGGCGTAGAATCCACTCACGGGAGCGTCCTCCAAACCCTTCTCGCACGATAGCGACGATTCTTCCCGAACTGTCACCGGCTAGAAGGCCAGTGGCTGCTCCTCCATTTTTTAGGTAATACTTGTCGTCACAACGTTCAATCTGCCAGTTGGTATAGTTATAATCGAGGTTCGGTTTTTGGAGTATAATGGGCTTAGGACCATAAGAGCGATTTTCGATGTAATCCCGACCGATAGTCTCTTTGGTCAAGACGCTTGCGATCTGGTAGATGCCATCTTCAAGGGACATGATGCTGAAATGAGGGTGGGGTGGTTGGTTATATCTGACGAGCCTTAACTTTTATCGGATAGAGTTCCCAGGCTGCATGTGTTGCATCAGTGCAAAGGAGCTGAGGTAAGAAGATCCAATCCAGCCAGCCACCCAATCATTGTAAGTGCATTGGGAAGGCTCTGTGGCACTAACATTCTATGGTGCATCAGAACGTTCACGGTTCAACATTGAATTGGCGCGGAGAGACACCTAACTCGCAGAGTTAACAATATAATAAATAGCCTCCTAGTCTTGTCTTCTACGCTTTAAAATCATTTGAAGCTCTGCAAATTGATTCCCAAGCCCATTACAATGGCTTGCTGATCGCGCCGGAGTTTGAAGTTGTACTGCATTTCGTGCTTTCACTGGCAAATAAAATAACAGGACAACATTGACCTCCGACACCGTCATGTTCTAGACACATAATCACTGCATGCAGTCCTTATAGCGGCATTGGCCTCAGACTAAAGTTTGACGTTCGAAGATGTTCAACATACGCCCATCTCAGACAATCCCCATTCCTACTAGTACCGCGATCCTCCCACCTCACCGACAGGGTACGCAGCCAAGTAAGACTAGCACGCTCCACTACTAGTAAGCACGTTGGCAAGTCTCCACCGCGAAGAAATTATTACTACTTACCCCATGAAATTTCCATTGGGCCCGTCGTCACTCCAAAACACCAGTCCTTAAAGTTTCAACAGTTACCGTGCGGGGCCATTATTCAAATTCTTCACAGTTGCGACCGTTGCTGCATTCAACGACAACTTTGAATACAGAATTTTTTTTTT
This sequence comes from Agaricus sinodeliciosus, assembly GCA_022315185.1. Lineage (NCBI taxonomy): Eukaryota > Fungi > Basidiomycota > Agaricomycetes > Agaricales > Agaricaceae > Agaricus > Agaricus sinodeliciosus. The sequence goes on from JAHTMV010000045.1 coordinate 204,592, forward strand.
TCCCTGTTTCGAAGCGTCGCTTGGCACTCGACCGTTTCTCGCTTCCTATAAATTACATACATGTCCTAGTAGTTAGAAAGGAAGCAGTTGAATACGACGCCATTTTTCCTATCATTCCCAAAGTTCGCACCATCATAGTCTCTTGAACTCTCAAACTTCATCTCGTCTCGTCTCGTCTCGTCTCTCTCTCTCTCGTCATCACTTTCCATCTCGCTGTTCTTTGTTCCCTCAACTTACGCCATCACGACCCCACATCATTTCTCCATTTCTAATTAACTGTTCTAATCCTACACATAACATCATACCTTCCCGATCTTCAAACCTCGAGGTCATTTCGCCGAAGACCTCACCTCTGTGTTATGTTAATCAAGTCAAACTCGCCTTCAACTTCAACTTCAACTACAGTAATACTCCAAAACACTACAAAAAAAGTTGTTGTTGTTCCTCAATCTCAAATACCTTTCGTCTCTAGTTTCACTAATATCGGCCTCAGGTAATCAAGATGGCTTGCTTTTGAAAAATTCCCGTAAACTTCATATCTCACTCACGGGTACATTTCCGATATTTCCCAAAACTGTAATACTTTACCTTCATCAGAACAGCTCCCTCTTCCGATTCGGCGACAACCCAATATCAGACGAAAATAATGTATATCATAATAATCTCAAAACACACAAAGCAAGAACCATACACACTTCCTCTCCATTTACCACGATTCGCTAAAATCGCACAGATGTATATAAACCTTCGCCCACCCCCCTTCTCTCAAGATTCCTCACTCCAAAACAAACCACCAATCAATTCCATCCAAAAAAACCAACAACTACTAGGTACGTTCAACATACGGCATATATAAAAACGACATCGATATCGATATCAATAAGCCAAAAAAAAAAAAAAGTATATCACATCCAATCATAAGTAAGTAACTAAGTAACATGCCAAAGCAGCTGGCAAATTTCGAAGAACGCTTCTTCACAAAAACCGAAGCCAAAAAACAAAAAAAAAACAAAAGTAGTACACAAGATTTTATAACCAAAAAAAAAAAACAAAAGTCATTTCACTGGTATAATATTTTCGAAAAAAAAAATTTTGAGAAAATAGAAAATTTTGAAAAAAAAGGGGCGAAGGCCGGTGGGGAGGGAAAGGGAGATGAAAAAAAGATTTCGTATATATATAATAAATAATAAATATCCAAGGGCCTCTCCATTCAAAAAGTGGTTTGTTTGTTTTTCTTTCCGCTCAAAAGCGAAAACAGGGGAATAAAAAAAAAAAACTCGAGTAATAATGGAGATGGAACACAAAGAGAGGATAGTGTGCGTGAGGAGAGAGAGAGAGAGCTCGGAGGGAGTATAAACCGGAGATCGTAACGAAACAAAGGATCGTGATATGGAACAGATATTTGTCGCAAAAAAAAAAAAAAAGCAAAGTGAAGGCAAACACCCTTCACATCCTAATGCATCCCTCCATAAGCATCTTCATCCTCCCCAATCTCATACTTCGCCCCCCCATACCGTCCCACCGCCACACCAGCATCCATCTGACCAACCCCTCCTCCCGTCAACGACCTCGTCGTACTCCCACCACCCATAGTCGGTGACATCGGTGTGATAGGAGGCGGAGACATGGGATAACTAATCGGACTGGTCGAAACACCAGCAGGGGCACCCGTTCGTCTCCTTTCAGCATACGCACGGAGCATATCGTCAGGAGACATCACGCTTGCGGGCATAGGCATAGGCATGGGCATGGGCATCGATTTCATAACAGGAGACATCACCCTTTGTGGCGATTGAGGCATCGGTAAATTGTTATGTGCCGCGGGAGGTGGTGTCGGTAAAAGCAATTCATCACTTTGGTCCGTATGCATCACTATAAATGAAATTATTATTGATTATCTATATCCAGACACGAAAAACATACTAGTGAGAGCCGGAAACACGTCTTCCATTTCTTCAGAATTCTTCTGAGATTGAGCAGAAGGAGATGTAGCAGTAGATGCACTGCGCGCACGACCAGCAGCAATTCGAGCACGGATATCCTCAGGAGTAAGCGTCAACGGACCTTGCGCTTGTCTCGGACTAAGAGCACCGTCTTCAGACGAACCATCACCAGCACTGGTAGGCGATGCGATGAACGTCTTGGGAGGCAGAGAAGGCACAGGGGGTACATATTCGTTCTGGTAAAACCTCGGACGACGAGATTCTACAGACGGCCTTGAGGAATCAGCGAATGAAACACGAGATTGTCGAGTGCCTTCGGCAAAAGATACTCTCGAAACACGTTCTCCGTTTGAAGCAAGCGAAAAGGCAGAAGCATTGGGATAACGAAGTCCCACGCCTGTCCCTGTCTGACCCATCTGTCCGGTTCCGACACCGGCCCGTCCTGCATCATCACCAAAAGTAGACGCAGGACGAATAGCGCCAAACGAGAATGATGAAGAACGGTTACCAACAGCCATCGAATTGCGAATGGCAGCATTCGCACCGGCTGCGGTAACGGACTTCCAGTCGGTGGAAATGGTCGACATGCGTTTGTCGACGGCGACGCTGAAGCGTTGGCTTTTCGAAGCAGATCTCTTGCGTTGCCATCTGATACATCCATAGATACAAACAGCGACGATGAGAAGAGGCATAATCACCGCAGCAGCCATTTTACCGCCTGATAGACCGTGACTTTGATTGTCGGGTTGGTCCAGGTTGATAATAGGACTGGCTCGGATGGAAGTGTCGGCAGCAGCAGGAACTTTGCCATCATCCGGTTTGGAGTAGGTGGCGCTGAAGATGGGGCCGGCAGGAAGGGGAGAGAGGAAAGGAGCTTGTCCGGCTTTGACGATGGCGAGTTGAAGATCCATCGAGTCAGTCGAGTTCCACCACCTTGGCATAATATCCACGGTGACGGATCCGGCTGTGAAGTCTGCATTTTGCCAGACTGCGACGCGAGAGTTGTCGGCGGTCGGTGCGTATAGGTAGATATCAGCTTTCGGCGTGTCGAGACAGGTATTGTCCCATTTGATTTCGAGAGGCTTTAAAGCATCGACAGTTTGCTGGTTTGCAGGAGCTTGGTAGAATCCACCAGTCTGACAGGCTGAAAATCGGCGGTGTTGGCTCGGTTGGAATTAAGCAGCAAAAAGGCAAACTTACAAGCGTTTGGGGTGGTTGCTCTTTGGATGTGCCTGTGGGGGTGGATGTGGTGGATTTTAAGCGACGAAAAGCCCATAACGAAAAGGAAAGAGAGAGTAAAAGAGTGGAAGGGACTAAGGAATGACAAGAATGAGAATTCTTGTCCAGCTTGACGACAGACTAGAATAACGTGAGACTTCCACATCTCCTGTCACGGGACCTCGACGCACTCTTCCTTTGCATGGACAAAGCATCAGTCGTCTTCTCCGTCTTCAGAACATCCGCCATCGACTTTTCACACTGGAAGAACCACCATGTATCAACCACCATGAATTCTCTCCAACGCCCAGCAACATCCATCGACTCGATATCAGATTCGGACGACGACAACGACGACGACGACGACTCGGAATCCATCGACTCAGGTCCCCGCTGGGAAGTCACTCTCTACAATTCCGACGGAGAGCAGACGACAAATTATACTCTCCCTATATCTACCATCGAGGTGGATGCTACGAAACCCCATCCAAGGTACACATCGTGTCCTCCTGCTGCTCGAAATGTCATCGTTGGCGATGACTCCAATTGCATGCCGTTTATTCCTTATGAAGATGATCTTACTTTTGATCACGAAGCTCAAATGGAACATTATGATTATTTTCAGTGGCAAAACATGCCAGATCCCGATGGTATACTGTTTTACTTTTCAGCCAGTTTACGCATCGAATCATGGTTTTCTAGTCGAGGTCATAGCCGTCCAAGCGGTCAAGGTGCTTACAAGGTCATATCAACTTACGCTACCGGAGATTATCGGCACAAACATCATGCCTCCGAGTATAATCACCCGTCTCACCTCACTTCTAGGTGCTCGCAGACGGTATCAATCTACCAACACTCTCCTCTCATCTTTTACTGATCCTTCGATGTAGGGATTACCCCTTATGGCCACCCTATGATCCATTGCACCCTACCAATGTCCCTTACATACCGGACTACACCAACGCGTCGCCTTTGGAAATCTTGGACAGGTTGCTCCAGTACTTTTGTACTACCAATTGTCATCATGGCTACTGCGCCGTCCATAGTGCGTTTCCTCCAGTCACCTACATATCTTGTTAACTTGTCTATCCGTTTAAAAGCTGGGGAATTACCTCTACCACCAGCGGTACCGCCTACACCTACCACCGAAACAAAACAAAAACAAAAACAAAAATCATGCAGCAAGCATTGTTTCTTACTCGATCACCACCCAGGCCCAGTATATAACGCTCTTTATCTTTATATGTGCATCACCCAAACGCCGTCTTCTTAGATCCCTCTTTGGTCGGCCGAAGACATTGGTTTCCTACATGCGACATTGAAATATGGTCCAGGCTCGTTGGCTTGTGATTTAGCTGTCATCCTCCGAAAACCATGTAACGAGGTAGGTACATTACGACTCTTCTGGAAAAAAATTACATATACCTGAAAAATGAGCATATTGCAGGTAGAAGTTCATCGTAAACGATGGTTAACTTTACAACGCCCTCCTCCTCCTTTGTCAAATTCTTCTTCTTATTCAAACAAGAATGCGTGTGTAGATAAAAGTGAATTTCAAGGTACGCACCTACTACGTGTGTGCAAAAGACTAAAATAACTGGTTTTTTGTAGATTTCGATTTTGACAACTTTACGCCGTTAGTACTGATCAAGCCTTGGAACTTTCAACAAACTCATACAGGTTCATCGATTCGAAAAAGAAACTATCCGTGTAGCCATTTAGGACCATGCGACGCTGACACTAATTGTCCTTGTTTCCTAAACGGAGCTCACTGCATCGGAGCATGTAAATGCTCGAAAAAATGCGCTATCAAATGGCGGGGGTGCAGTTGTGCGCGATTGGCGGTGTCGGCAGGTCCGGGCAGTGGTACCATTGCTGCGAATGGGAATGGGAATGGGAATGGGAAGGGAAGATTGAATGCGATGTGTGGGACGATTAGGTGTCCGTGTTTTCGGGCGCATAGGGAATGTGATCCGGAGTTGTGTTTAAGATGCGATGCTCGTGCTGGTACGTTTTGATGCTCCCCTTCTTGTTTGTAACTTTGTTTCTGACTTTTATCAGATCTGAAAGGAGAGAGTAGTTGTTGTCGGAATTCGGCGATACAACATATGCGGCACAAGGTAGGTATTTGCTTTTTTTTGTTTTGAGACTATTTTTGATGTTCTTTTGGTAGAGAGGAGTGGTTTTTCGGAGTCGATATGGGTTAGGATTTTATTTATCGGAAGCTGTTAGGGAAGGGGACCTTATCACGGGTAAGTCTTATATTACATCCGTACCATTTCATTTGAAATTTTCTGACCCTTTCGAGTAGAATATATAGGCGATCTGATATACGAAGCGACAACCAAATCACGCGAGTGCGTCATACCGGGGCATACTATTAAATCATCTCTTTTCATGAACACCCAATTTTTTTTTTTTTTTTTTTTTTCTGTGGTTGGCAAAAAGTCCTATAGCATCGCATAGTCGTCGACAATACATGTTCAAGTTGAATTCGACATTGACGGTGGATGGAGGTGCGATGGGGAATGAATCGAGGTATATTAATCATGCTTCGGGTGAGCGAGCTAATGTCCAAGCGCATGGTATGTTTTTTTTTTTTTTTTTGTGTTTGACGCATTTGGTATTGGTCATCTTCTCTGACGATGAGAATATATATATATATTTATAGTGAGGTTGGTGAATGGGGAACATAGAATTGGGATCTTTGCTGGTGGGTGGTTTTATGTTTTTTTTATTTTATTGTTGAGCGGTTTGGAGTGAGATGATATTTTTTTATGTGTTATTTTAATGTAGGACGGGATATTGGAGCTGGGGAGGAGGTGTTTTTGGATTATGGGACCGAGTTTTTTCAGATGCGGAGAAAAGTTGTTGGAATGGAGTAAGGTAAATTAAAAAACCAGGCTTTGGGATGGATTCGTTGAAGCGTTTTGAGACTGACTGGTTTGATTTTGGATAGGGTTCCATATGAAGATGAGAAGGCATTGATGTGGGAGCTCCGCCTGCCGTAACTTCTTTTTTTAAAATTTGAATCATGTGAAAAGGAATGTTCCTTGTTGATCAAGCACAGTGCTCTTGGCCTGATTAGGTTAGAATAGGGCAAGCGTGTCCAGATAATCGGGCCATTTTGGAATTTTCTGTCCGTAACCCGATTTTAGGATTCTTGTCCGGAAAATCACCCCCCCCCCCCGGCCTAGAGCTGATTTTCAAAAAAAACCTGTCCGATTTCAGGGATACGGCCTCTGAAAGTGCTCGGAAAAATCCCTAAACTTCGCCAAAAATCGTCAAAAATTCGTAGGAGTCTGCGACGGGTAGAGAAGCTCAATATCTATTTAGTGTCTTTCTTAGATAGTTCCTTCACAGCCCTACTGATATTGGTTGTATCACTTTTTGGCTTGCCAAAAATGATATAGTTGATAGTAATGTTGAGCAAAGTGTCATTCTAGATGACTATGGGCAGCAGCCATGAAAGCTGCTGCCAAGTTGCTGCTTATCCCGATGGCAGCAGCAGTAGCTTTGATTGATCGCATCAGAAATGATGCGATGCGTTACCCTATATGGGATCAATTCAAAGCGGGAGTCGAACCCACGGTCTCTCGACCTGGCGCGTGAGAAAGATCAATCAAAGATGAGCTTTGCCAAAAGCTGCGCAGCTGCCCAATGCTGATTGTTAGAGCCCACCCAGCAAGAAGCCACCCTGGGTGATGGTAAGCGGCTGGGAGACGAGAACAGTTACGAATTCTGGGAAGGGAGGAGTAGAAATTGTACAAGTATGGACCTAACACTATAATTGTTATACTATCTGCTCCTGTTGCGGACCCGGTCTCTGCCCAATATGACCCTCTCTGGACCCTGCCTAACCCACCAAACAGGCTCCCGCGCCACCAGTTTTTGCCCCAGCCTACCGGCAGTCCAAAACCTGTCCGAAAAAGCATACGGCCTTAGCAGGGATTATCCGGGGTCCTGACGTGACTTGCCATGATCACTGATCAGGCTAATTTCACATTGCCGACATGTGGATCCCTTGATGAAATGCTGCTCAGAGCCACGATTGCACTTTTCTATGAATGAACAAATTTGGCAAATTTGTCGGCACAGCGAATTGGAATAACAGGCCTCATATCTACTGATCAGGCAGATGTTACGTACTTCTTTACGATGTGCTGGTTGTCAATACATAGAACGGTGAGCCGGTATTTTCATTGATGACCACGCTTTTTGGAAGAGCATAGCCTTCCTCCGGGCCCATATAATAAAACAAGAAATCACTTCTGCTTGACAGCCTACCATATCCTCAAATTTTCAGTCAAGGGTGGGAGTTAGGAGGTACAAAACGCATGGTTGTGCGGTCGACGCATCAACGGAAAAACGTTATTCCCTATCAGGAAGTACTATTCCATAGTCCTTTACACCCTCAAACGACGAACGGGCAGTCCGTCACGATGCACGATGAGTGAACATGCGCGCCACGACTCGGACAGTATCACAGTTGCTACTAGTACTAAGCAGTCGTATGGCACTAATTCGGGCCCACGCAGCCTCGGATACTCCTTCAGGCACGCACGGAATTTCATTCATAGATAGCAAGAAAGTAACTTGAGAAAATCGAGCCAAACGCCAATTTCCAAAATGTATATTATTATAATACTGTACTTGCATATATACCAGTACATATCAAATTTTTGTACTTCTCCTTGAAACAGGGGATCTACCGTGTATCGGCCATCGCACTGAATAACTTCGTGCTAAAATTTCTTAATCCTGATTCATATGTGTCTTGATCTCAGGCTTATCGTTTATCGATAGTAGCCACAGCCGTCTGACCGCGAACTTGTTGTGAATGAGTCATATCCATTTTTTTTATTATTCTGATGTTTTCCGAGGGCGACCAGTTGATGTTACAATTTTAACGAACAAACGACTATGCACAAGACAATGAGAGCAACCAAGAAGAAAAGGAAATCTACATAAAATAAACGCGCCCTGACTGGCGGCTTTTATCAAGTAAATCGCCGATTTCAGGTACCCCTTCGCAAAAATTCTCATCGTCCAGAAATGCTTTCTTCACCCAAGTGTCCATATCCAAATCATTGAAAATGACTCCCCCCAGGGAATACACCTCCATAAAAATATGACAAGCGAACAGCTCTCGATGGTTTTCGGCTTTTATTCCAAGCCAACTGGTGTCTAGGACCACGACTTTTAATTTCGGGAATCGAGTAAGAATATTGAGTAAATCAAGCTGAAATTGATTGTATTATCAGCTTCGCAATTTCTCTTTCCCATGTAGGAGGATACTCACCGGGGGTAAATCACCGACTGACATCCGCAAGTATTCCAAATTCTTTGCGTATTCCCAAAGCTCCAAGGTGACAAACTCAGCGATGTCGAGACGAATATATCGAATATGTGCTAGCGCTTTCTTGATAACATCCGCCTCTTCCTCGGATTCCCATTGAATTGTATCTGAACGACCAGACGTTCTGATACACACATTCTTTACATGAGTCTTCCCAGGAAGTAGATTGAGAATCTGCTTCCAGTCTCCATCGATAGATTCGAGTTGAGATAGTGAATCGCGGGGGATTAAAATGGGTTGGGGGAACGTGAGGGTAAGGTGTTTAAGACGTTTTTGTTTGGAGATGAAAGCCGTGACCGCGGAGATTTCGTGTGTCGTAGGAGACGTCTCGGCGAACTCGAAAAATAATCGTGTTAGCTTTCCAGGAGACCGCCGGAGGATATACGGTAACAAATGATCCTTATTCAACCAAATTGAGATAGAGAGGGTCTTGAGTCGTGTCATGAACGGAAGTAACGACATTGGATGAGATGGGTGAGATGCAGATAAAGCGAAAGTCTTGTCGCGCGGCACGGGGATAGATATTTTGATTTTGAATTCGCGGACATGGGCGAGGACATGCCGATATTTTTTCTGACCACATCGACATAACGCCTGATAAGCTTGTGGTGACAGATATCTATCGACGACTCGAAGGCGATGAAAGAGGGCCGGTTGAGCAAATGATCGGAAAAACCGTGATACCAGACAAAGCTCGTAAAGTGCAGAACGAGCGTCAAGGTCATTGTCGTCAATAAGATAATTGACGACTTTGTTCCAAATTTCAGTTGGCAAGCGAGGAAATGTGGATATGTCGGCGCCGTTCCGTATGTCATTGGTCGGCGCGTCTTTCCGTGCAATAGACACGGACAAGAGTTGTCGAAGGAATAAATTTGAGGTGGAACGAGAAATACGGTGCTTCCAAGCTGAAGACATTGAAAGTTAACGACATTCCACACGGGGTATGTCTCAAGTATCTACTCAGGAACGAAGGGTCAGAGCAGAGATCTAGGAGGTAGCCGCGGATTGATCATAATACAATGAATCGGTATCCATAGTCAATATAGTCTATAACGCGCCCTTAGTATAATCTAATTAATTTCGCATCATCGGACGTCTCGATTCAAGATATGCATATACTAATAGATGGTCGAGATCTAAATGTATAAAAAAAGATCATGCCTTCCTCACAACCTCATTCGGAACACACCCCTGAACGGCCTCGGTCGGTGTCATGGGATCAGTCCCACATCCTCCTCTGGCACAAACTGCAGGCTCAAACTTAAATTCTTTGCAAGATGGGGAATTGGGAAAACAGGGGAGATGAACAGTGCTACCTACTTACTTAGACGGTGCGAGAGAAATAGACTCCGAATATCCGGGAAATATCCTTTACATAGGAGTCGGTTTCAGGTGGTCAAATGAAACGGTTCAATTGAGTCTCAAAATTACACACGACAATGATCCATTCCCTTATTTGGCTTCAATAATTGATCCAATAATCCCTGTATATGTAGTCATCATTCCGACAAGTAATCTGTAGGTGTGTGCTGTATCGTAGCTTCGAGTTCTTCCCGCGTAACCAAACCTCGTTGGCCATCCTTCGGGAGGATCGTAACCACTCGGGTCCGTTGAACTTCTTGGCCCTTGTTTCCCCAGTACATCCCCGATTCATAACTCCATGCATCGGCCCCCCGGACGAGATACCCAATGGAATCGATATATTCTTGTATACGGCCATCAATCTCCGGACCCCAAGACGGCAATTTCTCCATGCAGTCCAAAAACACCTTGACTCTGGATTTTCCAAAATCTTCTAGCCAACGCATAGCCGCAGGGACGCTCAAGCCATGCTCTAAAATGATGGAAGAAACAATATTGTGGAACGCAATTCCACGTGCAAGCTCTACTGGATACGAATGCATGTCCTGTGAAAGCTATTAGAACCGTTCGCGAGCTTGATCTTTGATCAAGTGAATTGCTCACGTTAGTTAGGCATAAGAGGTCCATGGCAGCTAGTAGCATGCTTTCCATAACAGGGTGAGAGAGCACATCTCCAGGAATCTCTAATCCAAATCCGACAAACGCAATGGTTGCCTGTGCACCAAAAGTCTCTCGGCGGAGCTGCAAGTAGTCATTGATAGGTCGAACGCGCTTTGATTCACGATCTTCCGCCTCTTGTACCATGGACTTCATATATAAGTCGAAACCGTCGATGAACTGCTTGACGCATGCGGCGCCTGGATCGGTGAGTGTGAGAGCGCGTTGCCAAAACCTGCGAAGGAGATCAGACGCTGTTAACCCATAGCAGAGACTAAATTTCCTCTTGCATGAAAACTCCCAATTTATCTCCCGGTTTTCTCTCCTTATATGGGTTACAGAGAACATCCATCACAACATCGCAGACTTGGGCCGCAGCCTGAGGTTCAGCGACATCGGTGAATTCATCAATGACGAAGTAAAGGTTTGCTAAATCGCAGCCTGTGCGACAGAAATCTGACAAATGTTAGTTCACGTCCACTCGTGTTGATGATCAAAATGGTAAAACATACCTTTGGTGGCTAACGGAAAGATAAGACAGCCCAGAAGGCCTTTATATCGAAATCACAGGGATCAGTTTGGCGAAATGCTTATACGATAGTAGCCACACTGACCAAAGAGGGATGCGTCGAAGGACTTTTGCGCCTTCGCACTGAAGAACTGATGTTCATTTACCTAAACGGCACTCTCAGCATCGACAGTTCCATAATCGGGATGCAGACGTCGCTCATAGGGCCATTGGGACAAGAAGTCGGGCAACAAGAAATCAATGGGTTTGTTGTGAATGAAGGTTTGAACCATTATAGACAAGTGATGGAGGAATATGAGGAATAATTTTGCTGATGCTCAATTTAGTGAACGTTGGATTTTTTATAAACCTTCTACTTGGGCGTTATAAGATAAGACTTGGAAGGGAACGATGCGAACCCTTCGGTAAGCCTCGGGCAATGTCTGAAGCCGAATGCAAACATCTTCCAATCATATTGACGGGCCAATGATGTAGAAGTTTTATCATACTCATTGTCTGTCACACAGGTTGCGTACTGAGATGCCACAGGCGATGTGGTCGGAACGCGAACAAACACGCGACGATTTGACATCGGACTTTCAACATGTAGCATGCTAAGAAGTCTAAGGACCACTGATCTAATACAAAGACCTAACTGCAACTTGACGAAATAGGTATGGTACTGTGTGATCCTTCTCCGAATTACCGTACTGCCACACCGGGCAAACCATACAGAAAATCTTGAAATAGGGACGGGGATTGGCTCACTCGCATTGATGCAAGTTGTATTCTTGCTGTGGTGCGTGCAATTCGAGGGTTAGACATAGTAATAGAGATATCAATTTCGTCGTGAATATCAACAGCAAAGTTTGGGGGAATGCCTTGGGCTATATATAGCTTACAGGGCCCGAGACTCCCAGGCGGTGGGGTCGAAGTTGAGATGCAGTCGGGTCGCCCCGAAAAGCGTAAACTTCGACCACCTGTGTCGGCTCTCCAATGTCCCGTAGTCGGGTGGGTGGGTGGAGTTTGAAAATAGAGAAGAGGCGGTGCGGGGACTTTGTAGGATCACACCAAAAGTGGTTGTAGAATCATAGGAAGAGGAACGGAGTTATGGTGTATGATTTGATGTTTCTCACACTACATTGTCATTCCGAAAGTCACATCCGGCTCGTTCCCTGCACAGATTGTAATCCCAGTTGGGCAACCTTCTTTCTCAAACACAGTTTCCGAAGCTTACAATGTTGGTGGAGTCATTTACTATATTTCTATACCTTTTTTGGGCAAGCATGCGCTCTACACATATGCTCCGAACTTAATCCGTTACACTTTTCCGAGACATCTACGGCTCCTGATGTTTGATGATCGGCGAAACGGATCACTTGGATTTCGCTGCGGCGGTGCGCCGCCACAAGGGCCCGACACTGAACAAGAGTACTTATATGTAACCTTTTCCATATCGTAGATGATGAAGTTGTATCAAGGGTTGTATTGTATAGACGGCTCTCAGGCGGCTCCAATGCATCTTTGCTGCTATTTTCGACTATAGTACATTAAGAATCAATATCCGAAGTATCCGTAGCACGGCTACCAAGGTCCCAACCTGGCAGGAACACAGTACAGTATGACGTGCGGTGTGAGACGAAATGTCACAGGCTACAATTATTTAATTTAAACACGCGGGTTCAACAGTGTGTGGAAGAGATCAAGCTATGAGTGGGCTGCGTTGCAAGTTTCCAAAAGGCCTGTCAAGGCGGCACGGTGTTCCGGCCAGGACAGACCTTGCAAGGGCCTTGTCAGATTGCGCCTAGTTTGATGACGGTTCGGTTCGATCAAAACGGTCATGCCTTTCGTACATCGATAAGATACAGGTCGATCAGTGCTGTAATCCAGTGCCCAACCAAGGAGCCTGTCGGTGGGTCAATGTCAGGGCTAAATCACTGGAGAACAGCGTATAAGGTCACAATTTATAGATGCCGATATGACGGCGTTTGACAGTACCAAGAACTTCTGCGATAAATATCAATATTGTCCGACTCTGAGGCCTAAAGCAATGTCTGCCTTTGTCTGGAATAAGTATTATCGAGATCAAGAAGAATATGATAATAGCAGCTAGTGATCGCAATGCAAATATTCAGAAGATGGGCCTTGTAAAGGCGGAACGGTTGGGAAGGATTGATGATGGATTGTCTACCATGGTGGATGCATCATTGCTGATCAAGAAGCGCTGATCGACGGCTGAAATGTCTAATTTAAATCTATTAATGACTTGTTGTTGATACCCAGCAGGGATGGCATGTACTGAATTATGAGCCTCCTCTTCAATGACCCTACTGTTTCGTTCGTCGTTGAGCCTGCTCCGGTGTGTTCGGATAATTAATCTGCCTCCCTCCTAACCAAGATATCCTCTAATAATCACTGGATAAACCCCTATGCGTTCATTAGCATGACTGAGACGACCTCTTTTGACAATAGATACATACCTCCGGTTGATAACGACTGTTTGGGAAGACCTAAAATAGATAAAAAGGCATTTATGATCCCTCCGTGTATCGTGAAGCACACATCTATTAGGCGTTCAATGCCAAGGCTCCAACGGATAGCTTGCTCTCACATGTTATTTGAGGCTCTTCATCGAAAACCTTATCCAGAACCGATCGTGCCCGCGCTGTGATTGCCTCCTTTGTCTCTCTGACGTCCGGGACCCAAAGCTCATCCTCTTCAGAGAAACCTTCTTCTATCTGAAACTTTGGAAAATGCGCCTGTATCCAGCTTCTCTGGCGTCTCCTGTCATATGAGTATACCCCATTTCCTTCTCTGCAATTCTACATGACTTTGGTCAAGGCACCTGTTTTTATCTGGCAGCGAAGAAGCACTAACTTCCACAACGAGGACCGGTTTCTGTTTATTTATCATCCTATCGAATGCGACGTCACATGTCTTGAGCGCTCGAGTGAGAGGACTTGTGTAGATCTTCTCCGGACAAGGAATGCCGAAATCGCGTTCCTTGTCCCACTCTTCTTTGATACGCAGTGCCTGAGTAATTCCAGCGGGGGTGAGGTCAGAGTCAGCTGCCAAAATTTTAGAAGAGCGATTCAGAACCGTGGATCCACTTGTCAGAAGGAAGTTCATGCTTACGCCCCCAGGTCATCTCATCGTCACCGTTCTTTCTGCCCCAATGGCTGATAGTCCCAAGGTTAGAAAGTTAGCACATGACTGGGGAGTGTCGTCATTTTGAACAAACTCACCCTTTCCATTCATGTGATGCGTATTTATCTTTACCGACGTTATCTAGGCGGTAATCCATGATCCGTTGGTGAAGGAAGTAACAACACGCACGATAACTTTGCCCGTGTCTGTAGAAGAAAAAGAGCTTGTATGACTCCCCGGGTTGGGCGTTCGCATTGAGATCTTGAAGGTTCTTTTTGAGATTTAGCCACCTTTCCGGAGAGTCGTCTACTAGGCCAAAGAACGATCGAATCTGGTGGTGTTGGGTGAGTGAGTTTTCATCCCTCAGAACGGGAATGCGGATTACTGGGTGTCCCCGGGTCGAGGTGTCCTGGTTGAAGAATCCGTCTACCGCCTTCCTATGATCAGTGAGAAATTACAGGAGTTGTTAACGGACTTTACCTGGTAAGACCGTGGTACTGTGGATTCATTCATCGACGAGATGGTCCTCGCAGATGCCCAACCCCTCTAACTTGCTCAGGCCTCAGGCTGATCAATCTTCATGACGTCATCATATTACTATGCACGCCCAAATAACACGGGCATGGTCGAACAAAATACACAGATTGAAATCCACATGAAGCCCAGGTTAAAAAATGAAACGGGTATTTCCATTGGTCTATCTTCTCCGGCACTTGATCACGACGGGGAGAATTCCTAATCAGAAGAAGAAAAAAAATGACATTCCTTAACGTGCAGCTGGAAAGATCAAGTACTAGCAACGGTGCTAACATACCTCCAGTCAACAGCGGGAAAGAAGGGCGACCGATGGCTTGAAGGAATCCATTGATGATACCACCATGTGCAGTGACAGAAATATCTATAACACACATAAGAATAGGAGACGGCTATATCTTTGCGAAGTCGGACACATACAAGTCGAGTCTGTGTCCTTTTGAAATATATAATTCAAGACGTCCCGCGCACGCTTTGCCACTTGACCTTTGGTTTCTCTGATTTCCGGATCCCACAATTCATCTTCTTCAGTAAATTCTTCCTCAAATTCGAAGGTAGGAAACCGTTCATGGATATATGATCGTGATCTGCGTTGGTCACAAGTGTGTATTCCATTTTCTTCGCGACAGTTCTGGGGAAAGTCATCAAAAACCGCAGGAACATCTCAGGCTACAAAAGGACAGCTCACCTCGACGATAATAACAGCCGGCTGTTTTCCAGCATCACACCGAAATATCCCTTCAAAAGTAACCCTCAATGTATCCATTGCCCTCACCAAAGGACTCGAATACAACTTGTCGGGAAGTGTAATTCCAAACGCAAGCTCTTCCTCCCACTCTCGTCTAGCTTCCACAGCCTGATTGATTCCGATCGGCGTAAGTTCTGGATCCGCTGTATGTTTGGAGAAAAACCCGGACAGGGAAAAAAAAATACCAAACCGTCGTTTCAATGCTCAACGTCCGAGTGGGAAAAGGAGAACAAACTGGTGTGGAATCTACTCACGTCCCCAAACAATCTCATCGTCTCCATTTTTTCTACTCATCTCTCTATAAAAGCCTTTCCTTAAATCCGAAAACAATAAGGAAAAAAAGTACGTACGCATCCCAGCGTTTCGTTCCGTACTTGGCTTCAGCCACATTATCTGTTTCGACGACGATGAGCTTAGATGAGGACGAAAGTAGATGATTACGCACGCCAACCCTGACCGTGCCTAGCGAAAAAGAACACTTTAACACTCCCGTTCTCTATCCTCGCCTCTTCATCAAGTTCAACTATCCTCTTTCGAAAATTCCGCCACCGGTCCGAGGAGTCATCAAGTAAACCCAATCTAGGTGGAATCTAGATAACACGAATGCTCAGCAAACGAATTACCTATCACTCGAGTCGTATACTTCCATGCAAGGAGTACTTACTGGTGGTAAAGTCAAAGATTGATGACCTTCTGTATCATGTGCAAAAAAACCAGGTATAGCCTAAACATCAAATCCAAAACTCATAGGCGCAGAAATTAAAGATTGTGGGCGTACCTGATAGTAGTAGATAGGGGTGATCATGATAGAAACCGAAAAGAATAGCCGTTTCTCTCTAGGGCCTTTATATACATCCTTTATTTATCATAGATAAGATTCACGTGCACGACAAGTCGGGGGCTTTCCGGCACTGGCAGCAGGATTAGGAAAGAAGCCTGACTCGGGGAATGTAGGAAGACGAGTCGGAGTCAGTTGCCAACTGAAGAGCGAGACGAGGAAATACCCGAAATGAGAAAGCCATAAGCTTTGTCGTTGTGGAGGCAGTGGCAGGCCTTCTTCCAGGACTTACTATTGAGATTAAGTACTAAGAAAAAAGAATGATAGATCAGTGAGAAATGGGTATTATAAATCGTACACTATGGAAAACAAATGACACATGGACCTAGCAGATATATATACGAAAAGGGGAAAGAGTATGGCGGGAAGAAAAAGTTAAATGTACGCAGGGTAAAAAAAGAAAGAGTCTCTCTTTATCCACGTAGAGTAGATAGAGAGAGGGTGGGGGCGGGAGATATTTGATATCCTGAAATTCCGAAGATCCATAAAGAACGCGGGGGTGTGTGCGTGTGCGTGTATGCGGTGATGAATGGGTGATGAATGGCGGTGAGAGTGGATATGAGGTGAAGAGCTTGTTGAAAACGGTCATCCGGAGCCAACCAAAAGGGAAAAAACAGACAAGAGAAAGAAAGAAACGAAGTGCCAACAACAGAAGCAGGAGAGGACCGGGACCGGAAGGAGAACAAAAAACGAAAAACCATGAGGAAAAGCAAAAAAAAAAAAAAGAATTGGACTAGGCGACCTAACAACGTGCTCTCTCGTCTCGTCATGTATAATGCGGCAGATTTGCAATAGCAGATGCTCTACGAAGCAAGAAATGGCCCTTCCCAATGCGATCTCCAGCAAGCTTATTGATCGCATTCAATAAATCTGCCCTTCTCAGTGGTTCTAGTTCGGACGTTTCGTGAATACATGCATCCGACGAAATGAAGATAGGATACGCACTGGTTATATGATCATCCATACCAGCTTGCAAACATCTTTCTCTGTCCCCAATCATCGCATGAGCCGTAAGTGCAATGATTGGTACCGGAGGTAATCCTTTATGCATTTCGTAACTCCTGATCAATTCTGTTGCTTCCATTCCACCCATGAACGGCATTGATACATCCATCTATAACGAAAAATGCAAATCAGCAAACTGTCGTCTCCCCGACCGTCAAATCATACGAAAAACTCACAAGAATGATATCGAAAGGTTTGCCTTGGGCCACTCTCGCTTTAAACGCATCCACAGCCAGACTTCCATTCTCAGCAATCTCAACTGCATGCCCATATTTCTCCAAAATCTTCACTGCAAGTTTCTGATTCACGAGATTGTCTTCTGCTAGAAGCATATCGAACGTCACATCATTGGGAGCTGAGACGGGTGAGACGGTGTTGGATTCGAGGGCGATGATGAGAGCTGATGCGAGATCTTGAGCAGTAACGGGTGTAGTAACTTGTGATGTGATACTGTTGTCTAGACACCATTTAACTGCGCCGAATGAAATTCAGTAAGAAGATAGAAAATAAGGGGAAAAAAAAACGTACGGTTCAACCGAGGCATCTTCGGTGAGAGCAATACAATGGGTATATATCTCAAATGTTCCAATTCCCTTACACTCTCCGTCTACGAACAGACCATCAATTTCAACCTCTCGAAAAAGGCTGATAATCACTCACCGTCTGCAAAGTGTCCACAACAATCGTATCCACATGCGGACACTTGTCCTTATCCACGACCTCAGCAACTGAATGTACTACGTGCGGTCTCAACCCCAACTCCTTCATCCTCCCCTCAACATCTGTCGTATCCCTCAACGTATCCACAAACAGGATCGCTCTCTTCGCAAATGGTGCCATCTTTGACAAAGTAGCCTCCATAGTCGATTGAGAAATTTGCGAAGAAATAGTGAAGAAGAATACGGATCCTTTGGAAACTTCTGATTCGACCCACATCTTTCCTTGCATTAGACCAACTAGGCGTTTCGAAATTGACAGACCCAATCCAGTCCCGCCGTACTCCTGAGAGAAGAAATGTTATCAAGCATGGATTTCAAGAAATGTGTGTAGCAACACTCACCCTCGTCGTCGATCCATCAGCCTGACAAAAAGTATCAAAAATCATCGTCAACTTATCCTTCGCAATCCCAATCCCAGTATCCATAACCGCAAACTCAACAGTAACCATCTGATCATCCAAGCTCAACAATCTACAACTCAACGCAACATGTCCCTTCCTAGTAACCTTACTAGGAGTAAACTTAATTGCGTTCCCAACTAAATTCGTTATAACTTGACGCAGACGCAAAGAATCACCAATGAGCTGATCGGGGATATCAGCTTCGATGTCGTAGGTAAGATCTAAATTGTTTTGAGAGGCTCGAACGACTAGAGTTTTGAGGATGCCGAAAACAGTTTGACGGAGTGAGTAGGTCACTGCTTCCATCGTCATTCTTCCAGCCTCGACTAGTAATGAATGATAAGTAACGCAAATTATAGAAGACAGTGACAAGAGACTTACTCTTGGAGATATCCAAAATATCATCAATAATCAACAGCAGACTCCTAGCCAAAGAGTGAACCAGCAACAAACTCTCTCTCTGATTCCTATTCAAATCACTATCCAGTGTCAACTCTGTCATTCCAATGATCCCATTCATCGGTGTCCTAATCTCATGCGACATATTTGCCAAAAACTCCGACTTGGATCTGAATCAAAAATCACAATTCAAATCAATAGGTAATTGTTTTCGTAACGGACGACGAACCTATTGGCAAGTTCAGCAGCTTCCCTAGCAGCTGTATTCTTCTGAATCGAATCCCTCAAGTTGAATACCATCTGATTTATCTGAGTCTTCAACGAGTCCATTTCACCAGATGCTTCAACCGTTATAAACCTCGTAAAATCACCATCCATAGCAGCCGCCGAAATCTGCGCAAATCCGCGAACTTGAGTAGTCAAGTTCCCCGCCATGGTGTTTACGCTCAACCTATCATTCGAAGGTCAGAAAGGAAGAGAAAAGAATGTGCGCATACGTACGTGATTTCTTGCCATATTCCTTGAACATTTCCGACTTCCGCTTGAACACCCAATTTCCCTTCCGTTCCTACTTCTCTAGCCACCTTCTTCACTTCCGCTGCGAATATAGCCAACTGATCGATCATGTCATTGATCGTATTGACCAGATTCAACATTTCACCAGAAACCGAGACTCCTCTTATCTTCTGTGTCAAGTCACCTCTCGCCACAGCCGTCTAGAGATAAAACGTGAGACATCGATAGAGGGAGAAAAATAAACTTACAGTAGCAACAGCAATAGTCCTGACCTGCAGCGTCAAATTATTCGCCATAACATTCACATTATCAGTCAAATCTTTCCAAGTCCCACCAACACCATTAACTCTCGCCTGACCTCCCAATCTACCTTCCGTACCCACCTCTCTCGCGACTCTCGTAACTTCGTCCGCGAAAACCGATAATGATTCAGTCATACCGTTTACGGTTTCTTTCAATTCGAGAATTTCGCCACGGACATCTACCTCGATTTTTTTGGTAAGGTCTCCTCCGGCTACGGCTTTTGTGACTTGCGCTATGGAACGGACTTGGTTCGTCAAGTTCATTGCCATCAAGTTTACGTTGTCCGTCAAGACCTTACGTCGGCATCAACAGATAAGTTTAACGCACGAACGCATACAGAAAACGCACCTTCCACATTCCCTGAACATCAGGTACAGAAGCCTGACCACCCAAAATACCTTCCGTACCGACTTCCAAACTAACCCTCGTAACTTCATTCGCCAAAGTGCTCAACTGCGCAACCATCGAATTGACCGTCAATTTCAAATCCAACATTTCTCCTTGAACGTCCACATTGACTTGTTTAACCAGATCACCTAAAGCTACGGCTTTGGTGACGTCGGATATGGAACGGACTTGGTCTGTAAGATTTGCAGCCATTTTCTGTGACGAAAAGAAAATTGTTGCGTTTTATAGAGCTGATAGGAGGATGGAAAACATACGTTGACGTTTCGTGTTAAATCTGCCCATGTTCCTTGTACACCTTCAACTTTTGCCTGACCACCCAAAATACCTTGCGTTCCGACCTCCAAAGCCACTCGCGTGACCTCGGAAGCAAAAGCCGACAATTGATCCACCATGCTATTCACCGTGCCTAATTGCATACAAAAACAACAGGCAAAAAAGATTAACCCAGATTCATATATAAAAGAGAAACGCCATGCACTCACTTTTCAAAGTAGACATTTCCCCTTCGACCTGGATCTCAATCTTCTGAGACAAATCACCTCTAGCAACAGCAGTAGTGACAACTGCTATACTTCTAACTTGATCAGTCAAGCTTGAACACATTCGATTGACGTTCCGGACTAGTTCAAACCAGACGCCTTCGACATCTGGAACGTGTGCTTGACCACCTAATTTGCCTTGAGATCCGACTTCCAAGGTTACCCGTGTGACTTCTGCTGCTAATGCTCGAAGTCTGGGAAGGAGATAAGGGAAGATCTAGATATATATAGGAGGACATACCGGACGACCATTCCATTTACGGTATTTTTGAGATCCAGTATTTCACCACGAGCATCAACTTCGATTTGTTTACTCAAATCACCCAAAGCCACAGCCTTTGTTACTTTCGCAATCGATCGCACCTATCCAAAAACTCAATTATTAAGTCAATTTTATAACAAACGATACTACTCACCTGACTTGTCAAATTCGCAGCCAACTTATTGACCACGCCCGTCAACTCTCTCCAAGTACCCTCAACATCCAGAACCAAAGCCTGACCACCCAACTTACCCTCCGTTCCGACCTCTTGACTAACTCTCGTAACTTCCTTGGCAAATTGTCCCAATTTGTCCACCATAGTGTTGATGACATCTTTCAATTGAACCATAACGACACCTTGCACGGGTACAGTGATTTTTTGACTAAGATCACCACGAGCTACGGCGTTACATACTCGAGCGACATCTTGAACTTGAGCTTTGAGTAATTTGAGTTCCTCCACTGCGGACATTCCAGATTCGAAAGCGGCGTGAGCTAGGGGACCCATGGATGGTACAATCATAGGCGAGGAACCATTGGAGTTGATACCGTTAGAATCGCCATTTTCGCTACAGGAAGCGGGAGTACCATTACTAGCTCCATTAACATTTGAACTCGCTCCTGTTACGGTAGTACCTGTGCTTGATCCATTGGATTCAGGTCCTCGTGTCATGATAACACCGCCTATACCCGACAAGATACCATTTACATCTATACCACCATGTTGCGCAACAGTAGCGTTGTTACCGTATAGAGGTAATACTGTAGGATCCGAAACAGCTTTGCCACAAGTAGGGCAAAAGGCGTGAGCGGTGGGCGGAGCAGACGTCGATCCGTTGGAGTTGTTGTTGGAGGCTAAAACTTGAGCATGGGCTAATGTTGTCGGTTGGAGATTTGCGATTAGACGATTATATAGATCTTTACGTTCGAGGGTCAGATTTGTGGCGGTGTTGGGTGGGAGAGAACCCAAGGAGAGTGATGGACGAGAATTTCCTCCGCTTCCACCTCCTGAGCCGGAGCCGGAGTTGGAGTTGGAGTTTGATGTGGTGGTGGTGGTCGCGGGAGAGGTGGGTTTGCAATCTTTTGTTGAGGGAGGAGGAGGAGGGTGTCTGTCTGTTGTGAATGTCGAGGAAGATGCGGAAGAAGATTTTCCGGCCTTCGATGATGATGACGATGAGGACGACGACGATGATGTTGAGGATGATTTCGATGATTTTGGTTTAAGCTTGGGTTTGATAGTGTGATTTAATGAAGTAGCACCCGTCGCGTTGTTCGATAGAGCAGGAGAAGTGGACTTGGAGGTGGGCGGAGCAGTAGAGGTGGTGGTAGTGGTTGATGAAGGCGACGTTTCTTTTGCAGTCCCAGGAGGAGTGAAAGTGTGGTCAACGACAAAAAGTTCGTTGATGTTCTTGACTGGCTTGGAAGGATTGACACTGGTCGTCGTTTGCTGGGGAGGCTGCTGCTGCCACTGTCCCATATCCAGACTATCGACATTCGGAAAATAGCCTCCGGATTGCCCTATCGCACCGCCAGCTCCGTTTCCATGGTATCCATAGGTGTACTCGAGCTCACCGACCCCGACCAGCGGAGGGACTGCTTCTGGGACCCTGAGGATGCGGCCCTCATCGTCTACACCGGGATCATCGTACGTCGGGATGCGGGGATTGTTGCGAGGAGGAGGGCAGAGATCTGGATAGTCCCTCCTCATCTTGTCCATCTCCTCCTCGGCCTCCCAAAGTCTGACGCCGAGAGCGACAATGGCTCGCATGATGGCATCTGTCTGCCATGTGCGAAGACCATACCATACAGGGAGGGGCGCTGATTTTGCATTGAGCTCGTAGACAGAAAGCAGAAGGATGATGTGCCGCAGGAAGGGGTCGCCGTCCTGGAAAAACGAGGGGGACACTGTCGACGACGACGACGACATCGAGGAAGACAAAAGCAAACCAGCCCGCTTTCTCACGCTCTAGTGCTATAAATATTATCCCAGCACAGTACTGACAAAGGCTCTTGGATGCCTCACATTTTCACGCGAATGCTGATACGGAGCACCAGACCGACTCCCTTTCCACCTTTTCAATCCTTCTTCTGTCAACCGTCCATTATAATAGCTTCACAAGCTACCTGTGCAAAATTGACGAGGGTTCGTCTTTGCACGAACGTACTTAACATCGGCAATTATCTGAAACGTAGCTGAAAAGCGGTTCATCCACTTTCTAGTCGAGTGACTCGAATTGGGCTCGAAGAACAAAGGCCCAGAGGCTCGCAGTGTGAGACTGATATTAATCAGCCTCGCAATGAAATCGAATGCTCAATATTGATGCTTACAAAATTCTCACTCCTTCGAAAATAGCTCCACGTCAAAGGCGGCGGGTTTGGAGAATTTGAGTGAAGGGTTAGCAGTGACACTCATTTTCTTTTAGACGGGAGGTCCCATCATTTTATCAGTACTATATAGTATGTAGCCGGGCCTAGTGGGAGACAGGGAAAAACAAAGGGTTCGATCCGTCCCTGAGCCGCTTTTCCAGAATGAAACATCAAAAACAAATAAATCCCGTCAATATACATAATGCCGCAAAACTTGGCAGAATGTCGCTTCTGCCACAATCTCACCCTTCACCCCACACGCTGAAATGCCAATGGTATAAAAACTCAGATGACCCGAAGAAGAATTGGCCCCGGATTTGATGCTTGCCAGAGGTTCGATATATATGGCGGATTGACAGGTTCAACCAGGAAGTGATGATCGAGTCAAACATCAAACACGTGTCGCCGAAATGATTATGATTTATATCGATGCTTGTACACTGTCATCGTCGTGTTAGATGACCTATCTTCTGAATTCCGATCCATACATAACGTTATTATGTCTAACTCTCCATCCAGACGTGGCTACTAATTTGGAAGACTGCGACTCAGCAACCCAACCGTCGCGCCCTGCGGCCTACTTACTACCTGCCCAGTGCCGACTCGGAGATGGCGTCCAAAATTGCCTTTCATCGATCGAAGACGCTTCGGCAGGTGACTTTAACGCTTCTGCTTCTGATATAAATGCGTAAACGAACCATGCAGACTTTGACACACGGAGATCTTCGCGTCCCACCGACATTCGGCGATTTATGGCTCAATCTCGCCACAGAATATCGAATACAAACCCTCAGGATTATTACAAGGATACGGACTCTGCCAAAGATGTCTATCCTCGATAAAATACGCCAGAAGTTTAGCACGGCGACTCCTTACCCGGGTTTGTATTGGATATAAATGCAAGCCCCTTATTACCTTATATCCCTCAAGAGCTCAGAGACAACGAACGATTACCAGTGAACGGCTACCATAATAAGTCAGGCAAGTAACCTAATAGTACTAGGGACGTCATGCCACAAGAAAATTGTACTCTCAAAGCCAAGCATTTGAAAACTTTGCCGCTTTGAACATAGCGGGGTCCGTTATGCATCTTGCATTCAACGACCCGGCTGCATCTTCACTGGAGAAGAAGCTGGATATGTATATGGTCAAGTGATTGCGCAGAAACCCTCATGGTACCCCTACAGCGCACAACATGCCCTATCCTGACGCCCGCACATCAGATCAATATATACGCCGTCGGCAGCAATAAAGTGCTTTTTTACGAGCTTCAGGAGCCGCAGAACAATACGCCAGTACAGTTTGGAACCATTGGAATACTTCAAAGTCGTGGAATTCAGAAAGGTCGTGGCAAAAGCAACACAAACATGGTCGTATCCTTCCAGGTCTTAGAACCGCGATACTGGTACATCAAGGTTATACTTTGATAGAAGCGACTATTCGTAAAACATGCCGCACATGATAGTAGTTTCAGCCTCATGATACCGGCGTCGCAACCCGAGAAACCGATATTTGTAAAGGTCTCTCACTGTACTCTATACAAGCAACAAACAGACGCTCGCCCAACCCCATAAGGCCTTCTTCAGCGTGGGTGAATACGTTCATAGGTTTGGTAAGTTGTGGGACTCGAAGAAGGGGAGAAACAATAGGCCACATGACTTGTTGAATATATATTGACAAGAACAATCAACCAACAACAGCAATCAATGCGGGGGTTTGATTCACACGGACTGTAAGGACGCGTCCTACCATAACTACAACATCAACATGAACGTGGACTGCCGACATGCTGAGCGACCTACCTCCCGAACTTGTGTCGGAAATTGTTTCGCATCTCCCCTATAGAGACATTCTTGTCCTTCGCCAGGTGACTGTTTCGTCTTTCCTTCCTACTATATCAGCATTAAAACATTATCCAGGTCTTCACACGCGAAAACTTCCGCGACGTCACCAACGCCCATGTTGTATGGGTCAACCTCGCAAAGCAATATCTGGCAGAAAATCCTCATAGTCATCTTTCAAATTTGCGATCTCTATCCTCTCTCACCATAGACCAGCTCCGGGAACGGTTCGAAAAACGGCTTATGGTAAATGACCTCTGGCAACTCTCAAAAGAAATCTATCCTTCTATAAAGCGCCTAAAAGGGCTTTCCTCCCCGATGATAATCATAAGCATTGCTCCAGGCGGACGATGGTTGTTTGCTGGTACCGACCAATGCTCGTTATATTACTGGGACCTCGATTCCGACAACCCGGAGCCTGTTCTCCTGGTGCCCTGTGATGGCATTGGCAACATTCCCGGGAGGAGCAATACAGTCGCTGAAATCGATTTTCTCGTTGAGCGCGACGACCCCTTATCCGGGTTCATTGTTGCATTCATTGGAATGGATGGTAAGCCTCTGATTACCATTTATTTGCGAAGAAGTGATAGACAGCAATTGCAGGTAACATTGGTAAGAAGTCAGCAGAATGGCTTCATATTTGGGACGTCATACCACAAAAAGACGCTACTCTCATAGCCAAACGTTTGAAGAGTTTACCGATGCCGTACCATGGGTTTTATCCCCAGTTATCATTCAATGACCACCTTGTTGCACGTGCCATGAACGAGAGGGTGGATGTATACTGGTGGAGGGAGTGCACAGAAACACGCTTGGTTCGGTGTACATTGGAATTTAGAAGGAATATCATTGTAGTGCGTGATATGCTCTATCCAATACGACTCCAACATTGACTATTCCTCAGTCTAAATTATATGTTGTCGGCAGCGACAAGCTTCTTGTCTTCACAAGGTTTGCGGACCAATATAAAGCGCGCTTGTACGCTCTGGAATCAGAATATTCTGAAGTCGAAGAACTTGCGAAGGTAGTATCGCATGCGACAAAAATTTGGTCATTTCGTTTCAGTTGCGAGTACCACAGCCGTGGGATATCACGACTACATTTTGATGGAGCAAACTATTGTCAGATCATTGCCATGCATGGTGGTATCTTCAATCTCACTATACCAGCATCGCAAGCCGAGAAGATGACTTTGACAAAGGTTGCAGATTTTGACCTTCATCAACAACGAAACCGCTCTCAATTATACGGCTTGGGCTTAAACAAAGGCTACTATAGAGTGGGTATGGAACTGTGTAGGCTTGGCTACTCGCGGGGTTCGACGAGTGGATCTTACAAACGTGGTGTACCGTTTGACTCGAGGTTAGGCCATGTTCTTCAAAACATTGAAAGCTTTCCTGCCTTTGACGAGGAGTTGGGACGGCTGGCTACACTATCCCTGAATCGCCTTATTCTTCATGATTTTTCTCTCCCATTGTATAATCTTGCAGATGTAGACTTGGACTTAGATCAAACTAAAGACGAAGACGTGTGGAATTCCTGGAAGCCCTCTGTATATACAAGGTAGATGATCGTTATATGTCAAGACATCTCCCTCCTTTCACAATGTATATATCTTGGGTCTATTGTACCTTCTTTCCTCTGTCCAAGCTCCGTTTCCTTCCTCATTCTAGTGAGGCTGCTGGCGCTCCCCCAGCACCTGTGCGATTTCTATTTTCCCGTATGATTTGTTTTCAAACCTTTTGACTTGGGTCAATGCTGATGTATTCCCGTCTTCGAGGGCGATGTATAAAGGAGAAATTTCAGGCACTGAACGCACCCGAGTTGACTAGGAATAGTCGTTCGTGATTAGTTGTCTCACGAAGTACGCGTGTATGTCGCGAGTGAGCTACAAGTTTATTTGCGTTCGCACATTGGCTTTTATATTTTCTACTTATCAACAAGTTTCGTTCGACTCAATTTTCTCATAGTCTATGTCGAGCGCAGTCAAAAGACAAAAAGGTGGTACCTTTCGCGTGAATTTGAAATATTTCGTCTTGAACTGTTAACGTCAACATGACTTGAGAGCATCTGGCCTATCGAATAATTTTCATGTATACAATTCCGACTCAATTTGCAGAACGTTTATCCATTCTGCGGCACATCATCTTCTTGTATCCAATCGGTATGGTCTCCGCACTTGGCAGGTCGACGCCATGATGGGGGCCATGACCGCCCCCGGCGTTTGATTCCGGGAGGCCGAGAAGGACACAGATAAGTTTAGGGTCAGGCAACAATTCCATACCAACAACTCCGTCTCTAAACTTGAGGTTTCCTGAGCAATCAGTACATCCAATCTCAGAGTATATTGAGTGTCCTTTATCACGTTTTCGCCACGGTTTTTCGAGTTCCGATGTCCCAAGATTTGCATGTAGCTTAATGTCGTACGTGATGAAGATAGATTGGTTTTGTATTTCAACATGGTACATCATAGTAGAGAAAAGAAACTAATGGTACAACTTTAAAGTTTCAAGAAAAACAATTAAAAAAACGCGTTCCAGTGGGTTACTCGGAAATGTTCTTTAATTTATTCCTCACACTCCTAATCCCTCTTATTGACCCCCGGCTCTTCTTCCCGTTCCGGCGGCTGGCTTTGTCTTGATGCTGGTCGGAGACTGCCAGGACCCTTCTGCCAGGGGTTGTATTTTACTCGAAGATGCCTTCTCCATGTTGGGCATTCTCTGTGCACGCCAATCTTCGGGACATCCTAGCTCCCATACTACTTGTTCATGCAATACAGCCTTGATGAGGGTCAGGTGAAATTACTTCAAATTTTGACTGATGTTTTTGACTCACCCAAAATCGCAATATGCCAAGGACCTTGAAAGCTTCATAACCACTATTGACCCGGTAGATTTTCGTCACCCAAAATCTGTTTTGAGGCAGAATCTTAATTGCCATGTGCTTGTAGAACGCCAAAAACCCACTCTGCCCCATTTGAAAGGCAAAATGGAACATAACGCCGACCAGTATTGAGTTGGCTAATAGTAATATTTGAGTTAAGTGCTCGCCAACGTATGCGAAGAAGGTGAGAAACTGCTCACAGGGCCGATAGCTTCAGCAACAACCTGAGGGATGTGGTTTTCAAGTTTTGCTCCAGGCCATTTAGCCTCGCAGACGGACAATCTTATACTTGTATTCTTATTAGCTAGCATCATTATTTTTTCAAGCCAAGCTTTCCGCCCCGATTTTGACCTCCATTGTTGAAGCCCAGCATCTATATGGTTCTGCAATGCATCTCCTGATGCGAGGATTGTGAGATAATCAGCGGACCTATTGAGGTATGTTTTAAGCCCCTCTCGCTCATTTATAACTGGGTGCGCGTTGGGTTCCTTTGTCTGGAAGAAATAATGAGTAATTCGAAAGTGAGGAAAGGTCCGACCCAGTCACTGCACAAAATTACCTTAGAGTGTCCTAGGATCCCAAATTCGGGACTGGTGACCATGGGAATTGAGTTCCGGAAAATTTGAGGGTCATTCACCGAGTCAAGGTAAGCATCGATGGCCTTGCGTGCAATGGCCTCACTCTACAAAAAGTGATGACGCAGTTTTTCAGAGACCTATCCTGAATAAATCTCACCCACGCATTCACAAACCGTTTTGCTGCTTCCAACCTCGTTGCAAAATGTAACAAGCCATCCACAGTCACTGAGGTAGACGTGCCTGACTTATCATTTAATTTTGCCCAAAGAGATTCTGGGTCAACCCCTTTGTAGTGATCCTGAATTGCGAGTTTATCATAGTCACTCGTGATGACAGCCGAGAATGGTATGATCTTTGGGCATCCGTTTGTCAAGTTTTATATAAAAATTGAAGGGGAAGCACTGACCTCCACTTTCAACTTCTGGCAATCTGTTGTCGCTCGCATGCCTTTTAAAAGCGTAACATTTTCTTGTATATCCAATGCTACTTGTTTTAAATAGCTGAATGAGAGTGGATTGCGTAGCTCTTCCTCATCTCTGCCTTCCTCGTCAATGATTGGGAGTGGTTCAGAGTATGATGACTGCTTCCCGTGTGAGCCCTTTACCAGCCAGTCTTCAGCATTGGCACAGTCTCCTTGAGCGGCCATGACCTGATCCACAAACCCTAGCAAACAAGACCCATTTATAAAATCATCACAGAGGACATTAAACAATATATCACGCTTACCATTAGGAAAGAGACCTATTTTACCAGATGAGACTGGTGAATTCTTGGTAGAATCTGTCGTAGAACCATGACTTTCATCGCCACTGACTCCAAGCAGTTTTTCGAGGTCGGTGCAGAGTAGGACCAAACGTTCCAAGATGTCCGCTGCTTGATCTTGATTACCTTGGGACACACTACCGGAGTTCGAACGACGATGCTTTGACACCTTAACTGGTGGTGGTCCGCTCTGGGCATCAGAAGGTCTTTGGCGCTTTTAAGGCTGCATGGTAGAAGAGATGGACTCAGAGGTAGTCGGGTGAATTTTAACGAAGAATCTACAGTATTTATGCAAAGTCCTTCGGCGCTATTTCGCAGATGTGTGATTCGCCACACATCCAGATTGATATAAACTTTAGCAAATGGGGAAGGAGGACAATGGCATGATGCAGCCTGCATCAGCACCAGCCTGCTGATATTCGAGTTCTGGCTCCAGAAGCTACTGATATTGTTCCTTACACTGATGTGGTGAGTCAATTTGCCTATTTTATCATATGTTTTCTGATTTTCCAGGGCAACAGAAGAATAAATTCCATGTATGTTTGCCCAGAACAAATGTATTGTATTGAAAGTCGCCAACTAGGGATGACCACACTAAGAGCGAGCACCGGAACTGAACACGAACAGAAATGGGATTGAAGGGAACTGGCTATCTACTCATCACCCTACAGTATAAGTACTACAAAGATACGTAATAATAATCCCCGAGTCATACTTCCCGACTTCTGTGGATCTCTCACAGAATACAGCCGTGCGCTCTGGAAGCCGCAGGCTTACATGTATTCTTTATAGATAAACAATTGGTTTGTTGTGTCTTTTATTGGAAGGCGCAGCAACGGCATTATATAGGAAGCCATCTTGTATGAATTAGACCTAACGTACCACCAAAATGAAGGGATAGATGGGAGTGGCATTAGACTCAAATCGGAGGCAGTCATTCCACATCAGACATTTTGCCCAATTCAGAAACAAAAGACAAAATTATCTTGTTCAGGAACAGATATTACAGAGTTCCTGACAATCTCACAATGGGAGGGTTAGTATTCTGAGAATATACTATTCTCTGCATTTGTTATGACATCACGTGCCATCAGAGCATTCAATCCATGGCAACTGTGCCGTCATGCTGAGCGACCTACCTCCTGAAATAGTGTCTGAAATTGCTTCACATCTCCCATACAAAGACACTGTTGCACTTCGCCAGGTAACTTGTTCGGTCCACTCTCCTCCTAAATCAGCATTAATACATTATCCAGGTCTTCAGATGCAACTCGGTCCTTCGTGACGCCACCAGCGCCCATGTTGTATGGCTCAACCTCGCAAAGCAATATCTGGCAGAAAACCCTCATAGTCATTTTTCAAATATGCGATCTCTATCCTCTCTCACCACAGGCCAGCTCCGGGAACGGTTCGAAAATCGGCTTATGGTCGATGGCATCTGGCAACTATCAGGGAAGGTCTATCCTACTGTGAAACGCCTAAGTAGACTCTCTTCTGCGATGATGGCTATAAAGATTGCTCCAGGTGGACGATGGTTGTTTGCTGGTACCGACCAATGCTCGTTATATTACTGGGATCTTGATTCTGACAACCCCGAGCCTGTACTCCTGGTACCTTGTGATGGCCTTGGTGATATTCCCGGGGGGGATAATATGGTTGTTGCAATCGATTTTGTCATTGGGCATGAAGGCCCCTTATCCGGGTTTACTATTGCATTCATTGGAATGGATGGTAAGTCCCCAATTACGTTGTATTTGCGAAGAACTGATAGACTGTGATTCCAGCTCATCTTCAGGAGAAATCAGGGGAGTGGCTTCACATTTGGGACGTCGTGCTACAAAAAAGTGGTGTTCTCATAGCTAAGCGTCTAAAGACTTTACCGGTGCCATACAACTGTTCCCTTCCTGAATTATCATTCAATGATCACCTTGTTGCACGAGCCATGGACGGGAGGGTGGACGTGTACTGGTGGAAGCAATGCACAGAAACACGCTTGGTCAGATGTACATTGGAATTCGAGAAGCGTCCCATGATAGTGCGTGATACATCCTACCTTAATATGATATCATCATTGATTATGCCGCAGACTGATATATACGTTGTCGGCAGCGATAAAATTCTTATTTTCACCGGGTATCAGGACCACCACAGAGCACGCTTGCGCTCTGGAACCAGAATATTCGGAAGTCAACGATTTTCAGAAGGTCGCGCATGCGACAAAAATTTGGTCATTTCATTTCCATTGCGAGTACCATGGTCATGAGATATCACGACTGTCTTTTGATGGAGAAAACTATTGTCAGATCATTGCCATGCTTGATGGCATCTACAGCCTCACTATACCGGCATCGCAAGCTGATAAAGCGACCTTGACAAAGGTTTCCGACTTCAACCTCCATCAACAACAAATCGACGCCCGATTATACGGCTTGGGTTTAAATAAAGGCTACTGTAGGGTGGGTACGGAATTGTATAGGTTTGGCTACTCGCTGGATTCGACGAGTGGATCCTATGAATGTGGTGTAACGTTTGACTCAAGGTTAGGTTATGTTCTCCAAAATGTTGACAGCGATTTTTCGTTTGACGAGGAACTGGGACGGCTGATCTCAATATCTCGGAGTCGCCTTATTCTTCATGACTTTTCTCTCCCATTGTATAATCTTGCAGATGTAGGCACGGACATAGATCGTATTAAAGATGAAGATGTGTGGCAGTACACACAGCCCTCTTTATATTGACGATAGGTAGTAGATGATTCTTGATAGTAGTCTATGTAAAGACTCCTTCCTCTTTCCTCTCCTTCAAATATATATATTTCTTTGGTCTATCATACCTTTTTTCCTCCGTCCAAGTCTTTCCGCACATTGTTTATGAGGCCAATATTGCTTCGCGCGGCGCCCTGCTACATGCGGTACGGTGTTGTTATTCTGTACATGACTTGAGTCGAGGCTGATTTATTCTCTATACTCCTTCATTCACGGGCAGTGTATATAGAGAAAATATTGGTCGTTGAATACAGCCAATTAAATTAGGATCAATCGTTCATGATTAGTGATTCTCACTATGTGAGTTGTTCCGGGTGTATGCCCCGAATGAGTCAGAAGCTTCTTGATCAGAATACATTCGCACATTGGCTTTTCTAATTTCTATCTGCAAGTTTTGTTCCACTCGATTCATTCACAGTCCATGTTAAGCACCGTTGACAAAGAAAAAAGGTGGTGCCTTTCGCGTGAATTTTCAACCTCGGGAGTCTGACCCATCAAATGATTTTCATAGACATTTCCACCTTGTTTTCCCGGGACGTTTATTTATTCTGCGGCACACCGTCCTCCCGTTTTCAATCGCATGCTCTCCGCACTTGGCAGATCGACGCGGCCATTATCGCCCCCGGCGTTCGGTTCTGGGAGGCCGAGAATTTGGGAATGGACAAGTTTAGAAGAAGAGACTATCAAGATTCCAGTCCTCCTCCTCGTGGAAGTCCCTGCAGAGCGTCGTATGACGATCTCGACGTAGACAATGGCGGACGGGTATACCAAAACTGTTAGTCGTAAGCCTTGAACCCAAGTACACCCTCAGTTAACACCATGTTGGTTTTTCAGTCAATCAAGAACATCAACGAACTTCGCATTGATTAATATTCACTTATGCTGAAGCTACATGACGTTGAGCACTGGGTGTCGTACGAACTTTCCCCGTCCATGTTTCAACTTACCTGACTCCCAGGCAGCTACCGGCTTCCCACTCCGCCGTACAGCCACGAACATGGTCTCCCCAACCCACCCACACTCGTTGCGTTGCTATACTGCCGGAATGCATGGGGACGAAGCGTGCTCAAAAAGTGGTCGAGTTGTTCTCAAGTTGAGCCTAATTTATTCATACACATTCAGTGACAAATCCATTGAAAAAACGACGACGGGTCGCGTCACGTCTGTAAATTAGTGACCCACAGAAGATTTTTCTCCCTTTGGCACTTCCAACAACTTCATCGCTGCCCTTGCAGCCGCTATGTCATCTGCCACAACTGGCCCATTAATGCCTGACCCATTTCTTCAACATATCCTCTGCCTTGTGTCTACATTTGAATCTGCTTCGACCGCTCCCCTAGTATGGGATGGTGTCCATACGGAACAAATCATAGCTATCTTGGATGCTATCAACTCTCTCGGCGTCAGATGTCGAGAAGCTGAATCCGATCTGGACATTATCCGAAGAAAACAGCGGGATACTTTGGCATCCTACAATCGTTATACCGGCTCTTTTGATGACCATATGGCAAATGCCGTCACAGATATCTCTAACGAAAGTGCACCGATAGGGATGCCAAGCGCACTTAAGGATGCGGGGCATATTGATACTGGCAGCTCTTCATTTGACATCGCACCACTTCAGACCCGCCGAGGTGTCAGCAGTAGAAGAAGTTGAAGCCGAAGGGGAGATGCTAGCTTGAAAGTGTACCCAAATTTACTCCTGTCCATTTCTGGGTAAGCGGATCAGAAGTTAATCGTGATGCAATTTTAGATACGGTGAACAAGTTGGTGGATTGGCTATCAGACATTATTTCAGAAGTGAGTAGGTTTCTCCTTCAGATGAGGCAAGATGGCATTTTTGGTGGGCAGGCTTGGGTTTATGATCGGTCTGAGGGTTGTTGGTTATCTTTGCTCAACGACGTTAATGTAAGCCTACCATCCCCACTCACTACGCTCACCGTCTCTCACATCCCAGAAATTACCATTGAACAGCTTCATGCAATGGATCTAACGAATCACCTACGACATATAACTGAGGCGCTAAGAATTGTTACAGTGGGTGATTTCACATCAGAATTGAATTTTCCCGAGATGAAGGGTGAAATGTTGGAATTAAAGTGGCTGGTGATTGAATTGACAAAATGGATGAGCGCAGAAGCATTAATAGAGTCCCTGAAATGACTTATTCGAATTGTTGTAATATATCCTCAGTGAGTTTCATTGTCTCCTCGACATCTGGTTCATGAGCGCTTGCCTAATTCCGACTATGCAACATGTTTCCCGAGAAGTTGAGCATGCAAGTTCACAGCCTGTGCCAAGATAAGTACTTAAACCTCATAACCAGTGATCACCCGTGCGCATACGGCTTATCGGATCAGCACCATCAGCGCTCGAACTCCGTAAGGACGTCGGTCAAATCAAAGTCCGAGCAGGGCCGCCGGGAAGGTGATCTTGTAGACACAATCCCGATCGTCATTGAGGCAGTGAAGCTTTGATACAAGGGTTCGCCAGAATTTAGCAGTAGTACGGACTTTGCCCAATTAAGTTTCAGATTCCCTGAGCAAGTCCAAATTCCCATGCAGCTACGTAAACACCATGTGGAAAAGTTTCGCTTCTTCCCCTGGGAGAATATAACTTTATCTGACTGTCCACGACGTGGCAAGCGAGTGCTTACAACGATTACAATGGCCCATCCAGCCGACTACATTCGGCGTCTATAACAAGGGCGAGCTCGAGGGATTCATGCACTTGTAACCGATGGAGGCGATTAATCCTATAAAAATCCCGGGAATGATCAGAGCATCCCCTACTTACATTCGTCTCTCAAACTCGACTTTCAGGATCTCTTCGCGGCCTCTCTCCCTCATGTTAATTCCCTTCCTTCTGACATCCGTCATAGGATTATTGTCACTGCAGCTGAGAAAATCTGCACTTCCAAGGAATATACATGTCCTTAAATCGGCTGCTACGTTGCCCAAACATCTGTCGAGTCTGGATTCAGGAACAAAAAATTAACCTGTTCGTCGCATGTAAGTTGACTCCGGTTTTGTTCATCGCCGAGGCACAGACCTTGGTAATCGATCTTCTTCCGTCTCTCTTGAATAACTCATGCTAAAAGTTTCTACGAAGGATATGGCAGGTCAAGATACGATTATGTATATCACGACTGCCATTCCGCACCACCTCATGACGTCGGAGGTTAAAAAAACATAAGTATAAAACACCAAAGCATAGATGAAGCAAGAAAGCAAGCATGAGAAAACCAAGCTGTAAATGGTGGAATTACGTCCAGAAAAATGTTGCGTAGGCATTGTGAATGTTTGATCCGGTCCCTCTGTCATCCTTAAAGCGAGCTGCACTCCTCCATATGGTGTTGCAATATATTATTCTGAATTTCCCTGATAGTAACTGTTGAAGACTCAGTGATGTCGTTTCTGCGAAATGATAGCATGACATACATTTGGCCTGCTGGAGGTCGGTCGCACATATATAATGCGCGTATATTTTCTTTGTGGAACTCTTCAGGAGGGAAGCAAACCGACGTAATAAGTATACGCAGGCAGCTTCGTAGTCGGCTCCACCGGTGTAATCGGGAAAATAATGACACATTGGGGAATGGTGTAATTTCTCAACCAAGAGGTCGACCTTGTTGAGAAGAAGGATCTATACGATTGATAAGCGAAGTCAGTTAGAATATCACGAGTTCGGACAATTTTTTCATACCATAGTAGAATCAACGAACCAGGAAGAATTACATATCGAGTTGAATAAAGTCAATGATTCCTGCATACGATTCTGAGTGGAAAAACAGGGTAAATCATGAGACGGTTGGCGCAGGAATGTACACTTTACCACGCTTTCATCCTCGTTCAACCTCTGGTTATATTCACTTAAAGCCACCAGAAATACGACTGCGGACGTTTTTTCGAAACAGTGGATCCACTTTCTCCGCTCGCTACGTGTACCCCCTACGTCGAAAACGTGGTACAAACAATCCGCCACTTTGAAGGTAGTTCGTGAGATGCCCGTCGTCTTCATATAACTGTGGAGAATGTCGGAGTCAGTCGGACGGTAGTCAGCGCTGGTGATACGATCTATGGCGTCGAAATAATACACGGCCAAATCGTTGAATTGATACCAGCGCGAACGGCTGATAGCCTCTTTGACGTTCGAATCATTCAGGATGTTACGTATGGCATTAGCCAGTTGACGAGAGAGAGGATAAAATTCAAGCCTCGTAGCAGACTTCAAGACTACTTCTCGATGAGTAAGATTCGTATTCGAGACTTGCAATTCGAGCCGGGGCATAGATTCAAGGACATTCCTGGTTATTCTTTCAGCTAGTGCCGGTATGAAAGGATAATAACAACCAACCGTAAGGATTGAATTGTGTTGGCGAGGATGATCTCCCTATATGCATGCAATTCTTGTTGCTTGAGATTCCCTTCATAGACCAGTTTCATTTGTTTCAAGACGGTTGACTGACAAAAAACTGAGCGTGAACTGCTCTTATATATATATATAGTCACGTACCTTGCCCGATTGACTCGCACCGAGTAGCAGGACCTGTATTTCTTTCTTCGAGTCCGGTCTGAGTTTGCCATTTTTGAAGCTGGGCGGATTTGGAGGGGGTGAATATTCGAAAAAATCTTCTTGGAGGGCATTTGACTGCGCGCAGCCCATGGAGGAAGGATGAAAGGGAAAGAGTGTGGGTTCGCTCGTCAGAAATCATTGATACGGCCGCATCATCAAAGCATCAATGATTTCATCATGGAATTGAGCAGTCGTGGGTATATTTTCATTCTTTCTCCATTCCTTCTCATCTTATCCGGCCTGCAATCCAATGGATCTAACTCTAGTTCCCTTGGAAATCCTCGTGCAAAATTCTACTTGATCTAGAAATTGCAGACGCCTGCGCTCTCCGAGCAACTAACCACCTTTTCTGGGCTCTTTATTGAACATCTACCCAGCTGCAGTACACATTCGAATGCAAGATGGCTCACGTCTGGTCTAACCCTCTTTATCACCTCTCGGAGGGAGAGCAACTTAAGATGTTAAGAGACAGGGAATGTGCCTGGAAATCTCTGAAACCGACGTCAAGAAGGACACTACCTTGTCGGAGACATGGAGCGATCCGGTGTCATAAAATTACACGGAGTCACTACATATCTCCCGTCTGATTGAAGTGCTCCCGGTATTGCAGTCCCTCCCAATCCAAGAGCAGCATGATGAGATTTCCTTTTGTACTATTCCTGTTCCCGATTCACTTCATTTCTTGTGTTGCCTTGACGAGCACGACCTTATAGCCGCGGTGAGTCCATCATGCAAAGGTCCACTCGTGATGACCCTCATGCAGGCCTGCAAATTTACTTGCTCCAGCATTCGACTGGGAAATAGTCATCCACTTGCAGTGAAGTCGACTATATCTCTGATTGCCGGAACGTTCCGGAGTTTCCAACTAGAAGGGGAAATCTTCGGAGAAAATCTAGTATTGACTGTTCACCCAACTGATGCTATTGCATATATTTATTTCTACGATTGGAAGATGGGAGAAGCCAAATGCGTGAGTTGTTTTAAATGGGAACTGTAAGGCGGAAGATTCGTTGCTTTACTCTAGGAATTTATTCGAGTTTCAAATGGGGGCGTCATTGCCCTCGAGAGTGACCTCATACTAATTCCCAACAATGACTGGCCGTTGGACATCTACTACATTCCTCCCACCGCTAATGGCGGTCTCGTCATACTTGTAGGAGTTTGGGTCTCTCTGCACTTCACGGTGTAGAAGCAGAATCGGCGAAATGTCATAGTTCACCCAATCCGATGGAAGACGGTCAATTTCCAAAGCACATTTCATCTTCGATACCGTTCATAGATGACCCAAAAACGGCATTGATGCACTTTGTTTGGGAGCTTGGTGAATACAAGGTACGACATACGTTGCAATGGTTGTTCACAGGTACTCCATCATGAAGATTCTCGGACAGTCCATAGAAGGCCAGCCAGCAGTGAACGAAGCAAGCATTTTCGAGTGGGATTCCTGGGGATCTCCGGTCACCCGTTGGCGTACAGTCAGCGCCCATGCATTGACAATGTCCGCCGTGCCACAGAACATACGTCTGGACAAGTAACGAGTAGTAAGGTCGGATACTTTGTCTGCGTTGCTGTAGTCTGATATTCGATAAGCCAGTGGAGTGTGGACTACCATTCATTAAGGGTTATCTATTGGATGCCATCAATCAGGCGGCTTGGCTATTGGAACACAGGTGAGCTTCGTTACCTTTTTGGCTCTTATTCCCATTGAAAACATTCCTTATTGTGAAGAAAGGTGATGACGGCACCACCTCACTCGAGGTGCTACATTATGCGGATTTCAATTGATCTTTCTCGGAATAAACGGTAGAGATACAAACGTAGAGATACAAATGCAGACGATCCTCTGTCTTCGTGTGCACGCGAGGGAAAAATATACCGCATACACCGGGTTGGGGGGTTCCAAAATTTCGAGGGCCGTTCCGTTCCGGTGGACACAGCTGACGAAGGATCTGACTAACAGGAGATATTGCTTTGCACTGTAGGGCTGTAACGCCATCTCAAGTAAACCGGTTTTGTAGCTGGGCTTTATTTCTTTAATTCCGTGTTGGGAAACACAATTTTATACTAAGTTTTTAGAATCCACCGCTAATCGTGATAAGTTGTAGAATATGCCAGGGGCTCCCAGTGGACTCGCTCAACACCGTATTTTCTATCCACAGCAAAGGTTGAGATAGTCTAGTAGAACAAATTCGGAGCCAGGCCATCAGCGAAAAAGGGACAGCCATTGGCGCGCGCGGCAAGAAGTTTTGAAGATGACTTGTATGTTACATGAAGTAGAAAAGGGACTATACGTACTGAGGCTGTTTATTCTGCCATGCGTGGAGTCGATTGTTGTTGGGGAGGATACCAGGGAGAAGGCTTGGGACGAGGTTAGGATTGATCAAGTGAAGTCGCTCAGCTGGTGTGAGGATACCTTCAGTACAGTCTACTCTACTTTGCACTTCCATGCGTATGCGGCAGTGCAAAACAGTTGGACTTGAAAATCTCAGCTGATTCCCGTTTGCGTCCTTGCGACAACACGCTCATGGCGACCTGCGATGATGAAACTGATGCACGGCCAATTATTAGTGCACGTGAGAGTTGTTTAGGGTAGGCCAAGTGGCGTCGAGCTCGATGAAGGCCGCGTATCGAGACATGACGGCGAATATTTCTCCTTTCTTCGTTGTCGACCACGATGAGCTCGCAGTCTTCAAGGCTGTCGCCCTCGCCACTATCTCGCTTTTCATCTGTACCTTCAAGCACGACCGCCTCTTCTCCTCCGCATCACGCATCATCATGCACAAGTGGTGATATTCTTGGTCTTGACGTTCGTTTCATCCTATTACATTTTTAAAATTGAACCTAAAATTTTAGACAGGACCGTCTGGATGCTGACATTCCTATGGCTGAGGTCGATAAACTGGAGCGGGAGACTCAGCCAGAGGCTGATGAGGTGCCTACTCTGCGTGACTGTTTTATATCGTGTTTAATTCCTTTCTAGGAAACTGCTCGTCGCCTATCAAGGCTCCAATTTGTCCTCGAGAAATCTACTGTGTATACAAGCATATTGCATCAGCGGATGGAAGAGGATAAGAAAAAAATACTCGCTGCTCAGCAAGCCAAGAAGGTGAAAGTAGACGCGACTAAGAATGGAAGAAAAAGAGGGCGCGCTCAACATGGATACGATGGAGATACCCAATCGAAACGTCTCAAGGGTGAACAAGGAGAGTCTGTCACAGTCGAAGGAGACGACCATCTCGTGTTTGAGCAGCCAGCGCTAGTTACCGGTGCCAAGTTGAAGAATTATCAGCTGGAAGGGTTGCAGTGGATGGTTTCGTTGGACCAAAATGGTATCAGTGGAATCTTAGGTGAGACTACTTCTCGACTCAATATCTGATTTCTCATATGTCTTTGCCCCCATAGCGGACGAGATGGGTCTCGGCAAGGTAATACTTATCTCGTCTTTACATGCTAGCCCCTCTAATGATCGTCACAGACCATCCAAACCATCGCTTTCAGTGCATATCTACGTGAACGCCATAATACTCGGCCCTTCCTTGTGGTTTGTCCCCTAAGTGTTCTTCACAATTGGTATGACGAGTATCAGAAGTTTGCTCCGACAGTAAGTTCTCTATTTTTAGTTCATGCATCTTTTAATTATACAACAGATACCCGTCTGCATTTATCATGGCACTCCATCGGATCGTGCTGAGCTACGTCGGACCGTTATGGCGCTTCCCGAAGCATACAAGAAGTCAAAGGTGACGCACAAACCAAAAGTGAATGCGAAACCGAGAGGAAGACCACCAAAACGGGCTTCAAAGGCGCGTAAAAGTAAAGCCAAACCGATCGTAATTGACGACTCGGATGAAGAAAATACTCGACAGTCGGATGGAGAGGCAGAAGACCCTTACGCTTCTTTTCCTATCGTTCTGACCACGTATGAGATGATCATCAAAGATCGTGTTCACCTTGCAAAATATAATTGGGGCTATATCGTTGTGGATGAAGGTCACCGTCTGAAGAATCTTGATTGTATGTTGATGCGCGAAATTAAGAAATATCCCAGCGCTGGTCGCATGATCCTAACTGGAACACCGCTCCATGTGAGTTTGTTTCTTTGTGGCTTTTGAACACCGAACTTACCGATGGTATAAGAATAATCTAGCTGAACTTTGGTCTTTAATGAACTTTATTCTCCCCGATATTTTCGACGATCTCGACTCCTTCCAAGAATGGTTTAATCTACCGACTCTCCAGTCTTCTCTTCCCACTGATCAGTCAACGAAGATCATCTCTGCGCTTCACGCTATTCTGAAACCCTTCCTCCTCCGACGGATGAAGGCTGACGTACTCGGCAATGATGAGAAAGGTCAAGGCGGTTTGCCACCCAAGAAAGAATACGTGTTATACGCACCTTTGAGTGTACGGCAGAAGGATGCTTACCAACATGTTTTGAGTGGAAATATCAGGAAGTGGTTGATTGCTGGCGGAACAGCGAAAGGTGGCGCTAAGCAAGTTGTTGAGGAAAAGAGAACCAAGGAAAGAGATGATGAATGGAAGGATCCAGATCTGCGGGAGTCAGGTTCGTCGCGACATTCACGGAAGTGTAAAAGGAACAAGAGCTATGCTTTCGACGGGAATGATGAGGAGTACTTCGAAATGCTTGAGAAGGGTATGTTGGATGAACGAGGCCTTCGCGAACAGACGTCGAAGCAAGAACAAGAGGAAGAGCGAAAACGTGCTGCTCTGGAGTTCCAGACCAGAACAAAAGGTTCCTCGTAATCTCCTTCGTCGATTTTAATTCTGCTGACATAAAATATAGTGAAAGCTGTGAATAATATGAAACTTCAAAATACAGTCATGCAGCTTCGCAAAGTCTGTTCGCATCCTTTCTTATTTGACTGGCCGATAGACCCTAAAACAAATGAACCCGTGTTGGGAGCTGAGCTGGTGAATGCAAGCGGAAAGATGATGGTTTTAGATCGGCTACTCAGGGAATTGCTGAAACGTGGTCATCGTGTTCTGATATTCAGTCAATTCGTGACTATGCTCAATATTATCGAGGTATACTTTTCCATGAGCCTTCATAGTTGATCGTATCTGACTAGCTTTGGGGTCCATAGGACTGGGCGACGGACTTTATGGGCTGGAAAATCTGTCGTATTGATGGTTCGACCTCACCACAACAACGAAGACAACAAATGAGCGAGTTCCAGAAAGCTACGGAGGACTCACCTATGATCTTTCTTTTGAGTACGCGTGCTGGCGGTTTAGGCATCAATTTGACCGCGGCGGACAGTGTCATCTTCTATGACCAAGATTGGGTACGTTTGGCGAATTGAAGTTGGGTTCAGAAGCTGACTTGCTTGAATAGAACCCGCAAATGGATGCACAAGCTCAGGATCGAGCTCATCGTATTGGTCAAACGAAACCGGTCTTGGTGTACCGCTTAGTCAGTGCTCACACAGTCGAAGATAAGATCATGGAGCGGGCGACCGAGAAGAAAAAACTGGAGGCCCTTGTTATAGCTAAAGGTATTCCGGGCAGTTCAAACGAGTGCTAATTTGAAGCTGATGCTATCATTACACAGGAAAATTCAAGATGCCAAGTTCTGTCGCGCCAAGCGGAGGAAAACAGATATCTATGGCTGAGATGGCTGCTGACTTGTTGCGGCTTGAAGGCGAAAAGATCGATGTTGTACCTGACGTAGAAGAAGACGGCGATGACAACGATGATACTGGAAACAAACATAGACGCAGCGCTAGGTTCCGGGAGCGTGTATTGAGTGATCGTGACTTGGATATGCTCTTAGACCGGAGTCCTGGGGTATTTGAATCGAGAGGGCTGGGTTGGACATCTGATGCAGTACAGAAGGCGGAGGAGATGAATGGGGAATCGAGCAGAAAAGCTGCTTTTGCGGTCTATGAGGCGCCTAAGGATCAGGGAAAAGATGGTCTTACTGCTATGATTGATGAAGATGATTGATGTGGGGCCGGCATAACCATGGCCCTTGACCGGAGATACATAGAACCCTGTTTTGGATATTATTATACCATTTTTATCTCGTAATTTTATTGGTATTGGATTTTACTTGTCCTTTTTGCGCAACGCGTTTTTATGATATTTGATGCAAGTTGGTTCCCCACTGCTGGTGCCCTACTCTCGGGCCGAAAATGTATCTTACCGATTTACTGGATATGATAAAGCAGGAAACTCGGTTCCGTCTGCTGTGACTCATTGTGTCTGAAAGCATCT
Organism: Agaricus sinodeliciosus; assembly: GCA_022315185.1. Classification (NCBI taxonomy): domain Eukaryota; kingdom Fungi; phylum Basidiomycota; class Agaricomycetes; order Agaricales; family Agaricaceae; genus Agaricus; species Agaricus sinodeliciosus. Next base: position 247,466 of record JAHTMV010000045.1, read on the forward strand.
GTGCCATAAATACACCAGAACAGATGGGGAATTAATTAAAAATGAATAATGAAACTTGTAACAAGTGATGAAACACTCAAATTTAAGCCATCTATCATAGGAAAAAATCTGCGGAAAGAAGCCCAGCATTAAACAAGGTCAGTTGTTAACTAATAAAGGGGTGATCGATATCAATGGGCCCAATTACCAATCTAGCGAGCCGATGCCAATACTGCGCCGCCGAAAGAAGTAAAGGTCTCTTTGCCGCACGTGTTCTAACGCATTATAGTAAGTTATATGCGCTCTACAATGTATTACCACATGGTTAAATCTTTTCGAATTCGGACATATTCTGTGGAGATAGCTAGTGCCATTCCCTACACTATCTCCGTCACGTTTCTATTCTGTAAAACTCTGTCACTTGAAGTGCTTTATGTCCCAACAATCATGCTTTTGCATGTCGTCTGTTGGACGGCATTGGATTTTCGCTACCTTGCGATATGATACAATTTCAGCTAGCTACGTGACATAAGTAAATTTGGTGATAGCCATATGTCTTACGACGTATGCTCCACTAACCATTTGAACTAGGAAAAGAACATGTCGGAATTTTGGAGTATTACAGAAATACTTCCCCAAGGGAACAACTAAGACCTTGATGTTCATCCTGATTCTGATCTTTTTGACTGACCTAAATTTTGTCTTGTCACAGGTGGTAATATAAGTATACTAAAGAAGTATATGTGACGGCTTCCTTTTTAAAACCTGTTTGACCACACTGTTCAGTTTTATTAGGGGATCGTTATAAGGCTATGAATGAGATAATTCTCATAGACGGCAGACGCTCGGAAGCGGAGATCCAGATCAAGTCAAGATTTACGAGTGCGCAAACTCAAATTTGGACATCAAAGTTGTTTCTTTTTACCACAAGCTTTGTTCAATCATTACTCTTTTATATTTCTTTCTTTCTTTCCTACTTGAATTTCGGAATGTTGAGTCGAGATCAAGCACGAGTAGAACTGACTTGGACAAATATAGATCGATTACAGATTGTCCAGTTTTTCTTCCGCGCACCCCGATGTCAATCGAAGTTCTCACAATGGGGCTGTTTTCCCATACAGTCTGGATGTGCAAGTCTACTTCATCTCACGTACTTTGTGTACCGTAGGTCTTCCCATTCCAACGCCTCACCAAATACAAAATACACTTCTTCCAACATTCCACGGTGCCACAGGCGAATCAAATAACAACCCATCTGCTATGAGGGTGTCGCAGATCAACCGAAAAGTAGTCTCTTCCTCTGCCATTGAAACAAGGAAGTTCAAGCGGTACAATTTTGCGCGTTTATATTTGGAAGCTAATAACGCTAAGAGCGCGGGTTCAGCTTATGAGGAGACAAACCGCTCGGCCTGGTTGCGGTGAGCAGTCCAGCGAGTCAAATATTAGCAGTATATTCCTTGTATAGCTCACATTCAATCTTCAACCATTTTTTGAACACAGTATGACTTCCAAACGAAAATGTTCGTCTTAATGATCAACATTTACTTCGACCCAATGAGTCAAAGGAACGCGATTTCATCCTAAGTATATCTACAGGGGGTGCTAATGACTCCTGAGAGTTGTATTCATGGCAACCTGTGTAGTAATGGATGACTTCGCGCAGGAATAGGGACCCTAGATATTTTGAAAACTCATATACAGGAAAATCAAGGATTATGTTGACTTCCCGTGGCCTTTTCTGCAGAACGCTGGCTGACGAACCACGTGATTGTCCACATAATCATCTGACGTATAGCCACAAACAAACATCAGAACAGAGATTGAATAGAAATCGCCTTTGTTGCGAAGTAGAGGGCCCAGATTTTGCTGGGCATCATCCCGGCCTATCAATTGGTCATTTGACGGTTACCCACGCTCGAAACGATGGGGCGGGCAAGCAGAGCAAGGAGTTGACAAGGTACAAAAACATCTGTCCAAACAACTCAAAAGGAGGAATCATATTGATCCGTTGTCTTGAAAAGGAAAGGAGGCATCTAGGAAAGTCTGAAGGGGTCCAGAGGCTTTCCTAGATGGAGGAATCCTTCCCTCATTTGAAATTCCTTGCGGCATCTCGGCAAGATCCTTTTGGAGATAATTTTGGGTCCCTAAACGGTCCTAGATGTCTGCGGGAAGTCATCCAATAATTTGTCCGTTGTCCGAAGGTCCTCGCGTTCACACGTTGCGCAATTTTGTCCTAATGCCGAGGCTTAAAGCCTAAAACCGTGCTAGTCGAGTTTTTGAGTTATCAGACAATGTTCTTGGCAAGTCCTACTGTCAAGTCCTTGAGTCCTTCGTAAGTACAACCTTTTTAGGAAACGACTTTCTCTCAATGCCAATATTAACTGTTACTTGGCTGTTACTGGACGGGGACGCCATTGTATGATATACTTCGCGCGGTGGAAGTAGTTGATGAGGAGCTGAACCGTTGGTCATTTTTTGACGTAGCCAAATGCCGAGAAAGGATCCCTTCAAGAACTACCTCAATACCAACAAGCGTAGTAATGTATATATAATGCGGGGACGAAGCATTATGACTGTTGTATAACTGGCGATGATGCTTGTTTAGGGAACGATTAAAGGATTTCTTGCGAGAAACAGCTTGCACGAGGACCTCAAGCGATCAACATTATCAGCGCAAAGACTGATAAAAATCTGAGAAGCAAATTATGCGGTGATTACCCCAGGGTGGAGGTGGAAATGTAGCATATGCATTATGAGGGTATTATATGAAACAAATACACCATAAAGAATTCGGGCATGGAGCCGTGCCACCCATAAACATATGAAAAAATCATTACAATTGACTATAAGCGGGAAACTGATTGAGCGGGAGCAGTGAATACAATGTAGCCATAGATAACGAATATACACCTTGTGCAGTGAGGCACTCGACATGGAGGGTGGAAGCAGGACTCGGGATATGTTTGAGAGTCTTGTCTCCAAACCATCGACCGTCAAATCATCTCCCCACTTTTCAGGTACTGCCGCAGGATCGTCTCTCTAACTGAATATCACGTCAAAATATCACCGAACAATGCGGGTGGGAAAAAGCCTTACCGCCAATGAGAAGGACGGTCATCGATTTGATATCCTGCACTCTGGTAAGGAAATACCCCTTTGCTAGCAGTGTTATAATGACTCACAATTGCGGAAGTCTCGTAACACATGAACGGCCTCGGCATGGGAGACAGACGTTTCTAGCAAACGACTGGTCAATACCCTCAGGGAATGAGATTCAACCCAACTACAAACGTGGTACGATTTGAATTTGTCCTTGAAGTCTAGCAATGGCGATTAGATGAATGGAAGAAGGGCGAGGACAATTGTCACTGACACTTCGTAACGGTTATAATATCATTTGGTTGATTACCAAAACTGGGAACGTAGCGGACGACCTGAACACCAGCAGCAAGCGTGGCTGCCAGTACGTCTTTCTAAACGTGTGAGAGAATATGTAAAGTGTTGTTAGGTCGAACGTGATCAAGATGGCAAGAAGAAGAAATCTTCGCAAGGAAGGGCTTCTCACCTTATTGAAAAAGAGTATCAAGTTCGCTCCAGAAAGCAATCTGTTCGCACAGATCTCCCGCCATAGATTCAAACTATCCTCCTTCATCATATCCGACGGTCAGGGACGTAGTTTCCAAATACCAGGTAGACTGAACGAACCAGACGATTCATCCGTGGATCTTCTTCGAGAGTTTGGTTGAATGCCAGCGGGGCAAGGAATAAGATCGCTTGAACTGGCACGGGATCAGTATGACTTGCTCACAGTGCCCGTGTAGTCACGTACCATCATCAAAATATGGTACCCAGGATGCTCGCTAGATGGCGTTATACCAAACACTTGAAGCAGCATAGAATAGAGGATTCACCTGACTCTTGCAGCCGCCCACATCCGCAATGAAAACATCAGAGGCAACCGAGTCTGTACCTTTCTCAATGACGAAGTGATGCTCATCGGCGCCCATCGTCCGTAATCGAGCACGAATGATATCAGCTGACAATAATTTTACATGTGATCCTCATTTTTGGGGGAAATGAGCGGAAAGTCCTTACCATCGGTAGGTAGATAATCGGATTGGGCTATTCGATCAATGTCGTTCATAAAACTGAACAAATCGTATGAGCAATGCAAACTTCATAGTACAAATTTCCAACTTACAACCCTGACATGTTCTCCACCTTGAAATTTCGTTTTTGCAGCGTCATTTGAATTTCCGCATCTTTCCAAAGCCATAAAATCTCTTCACGTTGGGCTATCAAGGCCTGACTAGGGTCACTTTCATTATTAAATGAGGAATGGGATTCTCTCCTCAGCGCTGACGCTCCTCCAGGGTCTGCCGGTTGTATTCCAGCAGCTTCTTTTTGGGAAGGACTCCTGGGCGGCGAACGATGGTAACGGTGACCCTGAAGGAAAGCCTTCCATCCACTACCAGCACGTACGCAGGTTGATGGAATTTGGGTATTAGATTCCGGAGCTAGCATTCGCCATGAGTTGGCTTCAATAATGAAGAGCGGAGATAGACTGAGGCGGATACGACGAAAGTTACGAACTACCGGACTTGCGGTGGGAGTGGCATATGCGGGTGAATCCCACTCGAGGGATAACGCCTCTATAACGGTTCGAATGTTGCTACGACTTTGTGTTAAAAATGGAATTGCTGAAGTGGCTGGGAGCGCTACCTAATCAAGTTCAATTGAACAATCAATTTCCACGATGGCCGTTCAGACTCAAAGCGTGCGGGCGCAAATGCCAGTTGGAAGTCTAAAGATAAATCAATTCTGAGTTTGCGTTGTCGCGGAACACGAACGAACTTTTGAGAACAGAACTCTGACCATTACCTTCAGTTACGAATCAAGGTATTCTACTGAGAACGCACCTTTCCGCTCTCGGATTGGCCTGGTAACCGCATTTCTGAGTTGGATGCGCCTCTCATGAGAGAAGCCACGCACCCAGTAGCAGAATCCTGACTGCTTTTTTCCTTCGATCGATTACCTTTTTGGCCTCCTGTAGGTTCTCATCAATCTCCTTGCTCCTCTTCACGGCCTCCTGAAGAAGATTAATTCGAGCAGCGGTCTGCTCTTCGGATTCCCCTGGCATTGGAGTGGCAGACCATCGGCCATGGAAAGGATTTGAGGGACTAGAGGAAGAAGTGGACATGGGGAAAGAAGTTGACAGTGAGAGACGTTTATGCCGGCGCTGAGAGAAATTAGAAGAAGTGGTCATTAGTCAACCTCAAATGACGACAAATATTCCGAGCAGCGGGATCCCCGAATATAGCGGCTGGAAGGAAAGAACCCGCAGGAGAGGCGCCCGAGCCGTAAATGAAGCTGTTTTGTATGTATATGAACCCTCGATTGTGACGGCGTGATGGAGATGTCATCAACCCAATTCTCATGGAGTTGTTCGATAGACCCTGGCCCTGAGAGTCGCTAAGGAAAATGTGATCGCGCATTCCAGATTTATCACAGGCAGATTTCCACCAGGCTTAGCCTCTCCGATCCAGGAACGTTCTTTGTAGGTTTACCTAACTGATTATATGGCCTGTGACGCTCCGTGGCAGCCCCTTGGTTCGTATATGTTTCGCTGATGTCCCTCGTCACAGCAGAAGTGCTCATTGAGCTAAAGTCATTCCAAATATGACCGAAAGTCGACTTGTTTGGATACATCCAGATGTTCTCGGTTTCACTTTTGGAAAAGATGGTCATGATAAACAGATCATTTTTGCTGTAACGCTCTCAGAAGCCGTGTGATCGGTGGGTCTTGTGGGTGTTCCTTACCTGAATTATATGTACTTGCCTTGGCAATATTTGGTCCCAGGTGCAACTAAACCTCGCCCACAAGTACGCTCACAACTAACCACAGATACGGGGTCGGGGAAGGGTGCGCGTGATGCCCGGAGAGAGATCTGAGATACAACGCATTCTTGTCAGATTTGCAAAAATTCTCCCTTGTTGCCCTCATTGCGAAAGCTCAAAATCCAAATCCTTGGAACTCCCACTAATACCGCTACATCTTGTGATAGTTATCATTTACGGCTGTTGTTTAGTTACACGGTTGAACAGGAACGTAAATTTAATGTCGTGCTCCAGGAGGCACAACACACCAGATCAGATACCATTATTGGCTAAAGATTGATCGAGGAATCATCATTCCAATCTAGGCAGATGTGAATCAGCGCCTTAAAGGATGCTGGCAAAATGCTCTGTCAACTCACTGTGTAATTCGGCATATCAACCTTCGGCAGATCAAAAATCAATTTTTCACGTCACTCGTGAGAGAACTTTGTGGGAGCTCACCACTTCAAGCATTCTGAGGTCTGCGGCAACACTGCACAACATATAAGCTTCTACCCTACTCAATCTGTGTTCTGCGCCTAGGAACTCAATCATGTTGCGGGCGGCCGAACGCGTTGCCTCACGAAGATCCGAGTCGATACCTGTGACACAATAGAATTCCTCTGAGCTGGTCGACATGGCAGGAGTGCTCAATTTCTGAAAACGAAAGTGCGGTGTTCGTATATGAGATCGATCCTTGCACACCGTCAGTTTCACAGCGACTTTGATCGGAGTCTCTATTGCTGTCCCTGAAATTTTGATTGGTTTAAATGGAAATAATCAATATATTGATTTTGAAGCTTACCACAAATCTCTAAGAAAGTTGTTATCAGGGAGGCAAATTAGGCGAACCAGACACATCGAGCAGTTCGGAACCACGGTACCTCCGTCTCCTTGAGCTGCATGTCCATCCTAGATGCAAGAAGTAGTCAGGAGCCATAGCTGAATCGGGAACGGAACGATAACAAACTCCTATTGAAAACAAAGCCCCTTCCACTTCCACCGGTAAAAACAGCTGTGAACCCTCGTAGAGATACTTTGTATCCAAATTTCCGCCGGTGTTGTATGGGGGTATAGTCGACCATTGACCTTCTATCCCTCGAGCTACACCCATTTCGCCCATGAACGGTTTTAAAGGCACTTTGATTCCCTTGGATTCGTCAAACCAGGTATATCCATAATCTCCGGCTGCACTCGGTGTACGTTTGAGCTCCCAAATTTTGAGGTTTGGTTCAGGAAACTCATCTGCCAAGAGGCCGAAACCTGGAATGAGGCCTGTCCATCCCCAATCCGCTGTTTCGAGACTTATGACATCAATCTGGAGTGCATCCCCAGGAAGGGCACCTTCAACATAGATAGGTCCGCACACTTGATCAAGTTGAGAAAAGACAAGCGATTGGATGTCCTCCGAAGTTGATGTGGATGAGATTTGTCCATTGGACGCATCCAGGCAATCAAAAGTTATAGTTTCACCGGATTGAATATGAAGAACAGGGGCCAAACTGATCGATATATCCAATTTTACAAAGCGGTATATCAATAAGTAAGATAAATATTAACTGCACCTTTTATCCCAAGCGAGATGGCATTGGTCCCGTCTAATCGTGTGGATTGACATGAGGTTGAAGATAGGAGCGAACCTATACTTGCAACGTCGGCAGTTCGTGGCAATAAACTGTATGATAAATACCGGTTATCACAAGAAAACCGCATTTTCACATGTGTCTTCGTATTTTTTGACATACATATCTGATCAGTAATCATCCACATGAGAGGGGTAATTGTTATTAAGCCATGTGATACGTATGCGTGCAATCTGAAAAAGATCAAAACATGCGGCAAGCATGTTCAGGATAAATTTTGAGAAGCTCCAAATCAGAAAGGTCAGAACAGACAGCGGTAGATTAAAGAAACATATAGGAGAAACATATTCCACAAGATGATCAAAAGGCCGTAATCAGTCTTACCCAATCTACTTTCTTTTTCCGTCGTTCCACGTCCCATAGGTCAGCCAAATGTCGCATGGTCGGCCTTCCATGTGGGCAATTCCATGGTTGGTCAATTGTACCCATATGCCTAACGATCTGAAAATACACGTCAACACGTTATCCTAGTGTGGTTAGAATATGAACTCACATTTATCATCTGGTGTCGGTTCAAGGACGTGCCGATCATAACACTCTTTCGACAAGCTCTCATAGCGAACATTGCACGCGCTTTAGAACATCTGACCATTGAGCCGTTTGGTCTATCTTGCATTAGATGAATGAGTTCTTCCAGGTCTAATGCCGACGGTAAAGCATCCGCGATCAAATGAAAACTAAAAAAAGCAATTACCTTTAGTGTCGAACACAGTGCTCTTGCTAACAGGTTGTGCTGTTAATATTAGTCGGTTTCCTGGAAAGGCCGTTTCATTCACATCAACCTCGAAGCCATTCTTCCTGAGAATTTCAATATTCTCCGTAGCAACCAACTCTTCTGACGCTGTCAGCTCGAGCGGTCGAGATCTTGCAAGTGACTCAGCGCTTTCCTGAGCTGAGGAAATAATACTCACGTACCGGAATAGCGTTTGAGATTGAATGTTCGTCGTTTGTTGAAGAGTTTCAAAATTATACTTCTCATCCGCCGCATGTTGGTCCACAATGAAAAGATCATCCATCACACCACTGGGCAAGCTAACCAACTTCCTCCTCCGCGTGATGATGAAACCATGATTAAATTGACCAACAAGCTCCATTCCTGAGAAATCCGATTTATCGATAATCCGCGAGAGAACTTCGGCCGCTTTGTCTTCATTATTGGTATTGGACAATCCAGCATCTTTTAAACCCTCCAAATCCTCGTGAGGCAGTGATGATAGGTGTGTCGAAGCCGATCCCGCTATTTTGCACCAATTAGATCTCACTTGATCAATATCAAACCTAAGAGCCACGCCGTTGTCTCCGCCGTTTCGAATAATCTCCGGTCGCGGCGCCTCTTCAACTTCGAGAATATTGGGGGCCAAATGCTTTTGCTTCACCGGGCTCAAATCCGTCAACGTGTCAAGATCCTCAACTTGAGTGTAATTGTCGTCAGCATCATGGTCCGCCACGGAAAGGTTTGTCTCCTCGCCACCAAGAGTGACAACTTGGGAACTTGACATGATAACTGATTGATCTATAGTTATTCCATCGTTGGACCGCTCCTCCATAACCTCTCCAACCTCAACACGTTCTCCTTCCTCCTCGTTGTTTTCAACTTCCTCATCATCTTCGTGGTCTACATCCCGCAAACCTTCCTTCTGACTGTTCTCCGTGGGCTGACTAGCAAAACCAGACAAAAAACTGTGCATACTCAATTTTCCCTGGCGAACTTTTTCGGGCACTGTTGTTGAACGCGCCAAGGATGCCAAGCCCTGCACTTCGGAGACAATCCTTGACTTTCCATGTGTTGACGATGTAGGTTTGACAGATAACCAGGGTATAAGTGTTTCTGCGTTACATTTGTGCCTCTTACGAAGGTGTCCTTCGTCTTCGGCCGAATCTGAATCTTGAAGAAATTCTTTCTGACGTTCGCTCTGTCGAGATTGGTCGTTGTCAACTCGCTGTTTTGACATAGCTGCCGGCGATGACGGAAGTTGTTGATTCCATGATGCCCGCGTTGTGTCAATGACAAGCTCCTGGTGATTTCCCCGGTTCGGATTTTCACGGGACCCTGACCTTTCTGGCAAATAAGGAAGTGGAGCCTGAAGAGGCGTAAATTCTCGACTAACGTCTGTTGGAGTCTCAACCACTGATTCCGGGACGATGTCATCTTCTGGATCGGGAATGAATAGGGGAGCCTTCGAGGTGGCGACGGATGGTTGATCACTGCAATTGTCATTCGTAGATGAGGTGGAAATGATGGTAGGCGACGAGGTATAGATAGCGGAGTCTTCGGTAGGATCGTCATCAGGAGAATCTGGATGATGACAAGGGCGCGATGAATTGGTAACTGTCCCCTTGACCGACTGAGTAACTTCATCGAGTGATGTTTGTACTGTTTTAGCTTGCGAAGATGTGACTTCAAAGGTTGATCGTTCGGGTTTAAAGTCATGTTCAAGAGCTGCCTGTGAATAAATCGTAAGATGACGCCCAAAACAATACGATGCTAGTCAGACCTTAAGAGCGGCGATCAAATTGCTTTCGCTATGCAGAAATATGGTACGCTTATCCGGTGATACGTTGACATCACAAGCAGCTGGATAATCAATTAGATGAGCTGAACAGAATTTTTTCAGCAAATAGCACACCAGTAGGGACGACAAAATCTGCAACAATGAATGGCGATTGATTAGAGTTGAATGAACGATAGACTTCATTGAACGCCTTCTGAACCTATCTCTCATTCAAGTACTGGCGCCGTGTGGTGTAATTCGACTACCTACCTTATTTAATGTGCACGGCCGACCGTTTACATAGAAAAACTGTCTGTCGGTGCCTGTGCGGCCACACGAAACACTGAATTTAGATATCAGGCCCCGAACGCGTATTTGCAGCGCTTCGTCGTCGGTCAATGGTAAAGCTTGAGAGCTAAAAATATCTCAATATCCGGCATCGTAAAATCAGATATAACTCACATGGCTCTCTTATTTCCCCGTTCCCTCTCGACTTCCAACCTCAAGTTTAAATCCACTACATTATCGAGCGCTTTTGGACCCCATAGAGCAGAAACGGATGCTCTCATCGAAGGAGTACCTTGTGTCGTAAGTACTTGCGATTTTGCGCCTTTATCTGGTTGATTTGACACATTTAGGCGAATCCCGGGCTCAATCGTACAAGGTAGCAAAGCATAAGCATTCAATAGTCCTAAAGCTTTAGCGAATTCCCTCTTGATGTTCCTTTCGAGTTCTTTTCGGCGCACTGGTAAAGGTTGGAATAGGCCTTTGAGAATCACTGTGGTACCTTTCTGAAAAAGTCATTGATGGTCGGTTCGAGTTTAAACTACAGGTTCTTACCGGCCGCGCGACCGTCTTTTGAGACTTAATTCTACCACCGGCGTCCAGGTCCAAACAAAACCCGACAGGAGATTGTGTTGATGTAGTTACCTGAACGGACTGACAGAGAGCGCATAAAGAAGACAAGGCTTCTCCCCGAAAACCGAACGTATGTAGTTCTGCGAGATCCATGTATGTGGATAGTTTAGAAGTGTGGTGTTTTAGACCTGTCAATCAAGAATTGGTCTTGAATTGCTACCGCCATATTCGTTCTGCGACACACCGATAACTTCATGGTCCTTTTCCGCAATTCCCGAGCCATTATCAACCACTTCGATGCTTGTTAGACCGTACTGTTTGAATCTGACATCTAGATGCAGCATGAAAATCTTGAATTTTGCGTGTTTTGACGGGTTGACTGACCAATATTGGTGGCGCCCGCGTCCAAACTATTTTCAATGAGTTCTTTAACTGCGGTTTGGATATCGATGACGACTTGTCCAGAAGTTATACGATGAACAGATGTTTTGTCTATGGGTTTGATAGAAGATTGAATAACATCGTTGGCTTTGTTTGACATGGAAGTGAAAGAGGACTGCGACGCGACACAATGAATTGTTTCGACAAATATCACGTGACATGATCAATCAATTGTGTTCATCACAGTGCACACTCATTCATCCACTTTCTTGGATCATATTGAGAGTATTCTTGGACCAGCCTGCGGTATCGGACGAGGTTCAATATCGTTGACTCACATTCAAATACCCCAAATCAAAATCCCAAGTTTCAACCAGGGCATTATGTGCGAAAAGTTGGAGTTACTGCATCCGACTCGGACACAGTGACAGGCGCCCTTGTACCAGTACAGAAAGGGAAAAGGCTATCTATCCAGGCAAACCCACTAGTAACTAGTGTCGGTGCCATGGCACGGGGTCTCGGCGACGCTCACCTAAGAAACCATCCGGACCAGCAGTGGAAACATCCACCTGCCCCATGTGATTCTTTCTCCATACCAATACAATTCCACTCATCCTGGAGCTCGCTTGCACAACATCACGAGAGCAATTGAGGTGAACCTGTACTGACCATATGGAAATTTGAAAAAAGAAGTACAGAAGCATTGCATATCGCCTATAAATAACCTAGTTTCGAGGACATGGGTAACCGTAATCAGTGCTTGAGACCAGCAACTGAACTGATGACAGTGTCCTGGAACCCGCTTCCTTGACCTTAAAACCTGGTGGTCGGCCTATTTGGTTTCTTCCACCGATCCTCAAACTCCGGGAACGGATATCCATATTTCGAGCTCATGGGGAACGTCTTTCAATGGTCTTTGGTTTTTGCAGCTTTAATCAATTCCGGTCTTGGGTTACAGCCGCCCCAACGGAGGTGAGTCCTGTTCTTTCGTAACGGAATGACACGCTGATTCCAGTGTTATGAAAGGGCCACCGTTTGTAATGGCCATGCCGAACTGTGCGATCGTCCCTACTCGAATGTGACGACTATCGGATCCCACGACTCGTTTGCGTTCAGCTCGAATCCCCTGATTCGTAACTAGTTTTCAATAATAGGTTTAACATGCCATTCAATTTGAAATTAGTTGCTAGGGATCAACAAGTTGATATACCGATGCAATTGAATCTTGGTGTTCGACTATTGCAAGCTCAGTCACATATGTAAGTTAGCTAGTTTTTTTCGTCCTTGGACAAGTCATCATATGGAAGAACTACAGGAACGATGGAGTTATTCATTTCTGCCATACGAGCTGTGTAAGCTTGAAGTAAGTTTCCATCAAAGACACGCAAATGACATTGACGCCTAGATCTTGTTCGATGGAGGAACAGTCATCGATTACCTCAAGCTTGTCAAGACATTCTTGGATAATAATCCTAACGAAGTGCTCACCTTTATCTTCACGAATCCGGAGAACTTATCGCTCATTGATGTTTGGAAACCTGCTTTTGATGAAGCTGGTATGTGAAGGCACAGAAGGGATCGAACATTCCTACTGACCAGTCTCGAGGTATTACACCTCTGGCTTACGTACCACCGCATGTACCCATGAAGAACTCGGAATGGCCGACACTTGGAGAAATGATTGACAGCGGAAAGAGAGTCGTTGTCTTCCTTGATACTGGAGCTGATACTTCCCAAGTCGATTTTCTTTTACCAGAATTCGAGATGGTGAGTCTTCATTTATCCAACTTCGTTAGAAAGGTTGTGAATGATCTCTTTCGAAATAGATCTGGGAAACACCTTTCGGCGTTACAGATCCAAGCTTCCCGTGCCGCGTAGACCGTATCGATGGTCCGTTATCCACAGCCGACCATTCGTATATGATCAATCATTCTCTGAACAAGAACATCCTCCCCATCGGGGATGGTGTCCTTGTCAGTGACCCCCTTGATGCACCGACAACTAACAGTGTTGATTCGTAAGTGTTCCAATCATATAGAGAATCAGTGCTCTCACATATGGCGGTAGGATTATTGCGAATGTCGAAGGTTGTGTTCCGTTCAGTGGAGCTAACCGCAAACCACAGTTCGTCCTTCTCGATTATGTAGATATTGGAAATGCTTTTGAAGCGGCCAATCGATTAAATGGTTTAGCCTAATAAGTAAACAATTGCCCCAAGGTAGTCCTGGTGGAACTTGTTGCATGTGCGAATGTTTCTGTAACAAAGTAGAAGCACCGTTAGTCTCGTCCCCCAAACACGTGCATGCGATGCAGGTGACGAGTGACTAGTGATGAGTAACAGGTGACCCGTGATGAGATAACGGTGTCACTTCCTGATCTCAGAGTCACTGTCTCTGCTTTATTCTATCATTATTGCCCTTTCTTCAACTTGTATTCTATGCGACCTTACCACCTTCCTTGTTTCCCAATATCCTCAAAATCAGACCTGTGATCAATTTGTGAAATTTATGCAATGGTGAGTTTACATCTGTTTCAATCAGACCCCGCCGACTCTCCATGTTAACTTTTTCTTCTCGCTAGGCGGTTTGTAGCGACTGTGGTGGGACTGTCATCGAATACGACCAGGCGGCAGGTAATGGCTTCTGCGTTACTTGTGGAACTGTCGTCGAGGAGAATACCATTGTAAATGAGATCGCATTCGGTGAAACCGCAAATGGTGCAGCTATTGTACAAGGGTCATTCGTCGCCCAGGGTGCCAGTGCGTTATACTTCATCATATCGTATGTATGTATTCATTTTTCTAGCTCATGCTCGCATGGGGGGACCGTATGGAAACCGAAGTAGTAGTGACTCACGGGAGCAAACTATAGAGAATGGTATGTCATTGTCCATTCCCTTATCCTTGGCTCCGAGTTTCATCCATTACTTTAGCGACCAAAAAAATACAAAACATCGCTAGTATCCTCCGATTGTCCGAAGTTGTTGTTTTGGCTGCACGGAGAATGTATACTCTTGCGGTCGAGCACAAGTTCACCAAGGGAAGGAAGAGTTTGAATGTGGTGGCCGTTTGTCTTTATGTGGCTTGCCGGCAAAAAGAAACTCGTAACTATATGCTTATTGATTTCTCTGACTTACTTCAGGTAATTTCACTTCCTCCTGTTATCGTTGCCCCCGCATTCACATTTCGCAAATTACAGGTCAATGTGTTCGAACTGGGACACACATATCTGCAATTAGTGCAGATTCTCAATCTTCGACTTCCCCTCGTCGATCCTTCCCATTATATCTCCCGATTTGCTGCTCTTCTAGAGTTTGGCGATGAAACCCACAAAGTTGCTACTGATGCTGTCCGTCTTGTACAACGGTTTGACCGTGATTGGATGACCAAAGGACGTCGACCCGCTGGTATTTGTGGCGCCGCACTCCTCTTAGCCGCGCGGATGAACAACTTTCGCCGTTCTATCGAAGAAATCGTTCAAGTCGTAAAAATTGCCGATACTACTCTCAAAAAGCGACTAGACGAATTCAAAGCGACTCCTAGCGGAAGCCTCACTTTGGCTGATTTTCGGAGTGTATGGCTAGATGAAGAAATGGATCCTCCGGCATTTACCCGAGGAAAAGAACGAGACGAGGCGGAAAAGAAGGCAGCGGAGGCAGCGGTGAATGGGATACCGCCGGAAATGAAAGAAAAAGCAAAAAAGCGCAAAGTGAAACGGAAGCGCGGCGAGGAGAGCGATGAAGATGACGTTCCCGACTTTCCCCCGCAGGTACCACTGGGAGTACAACCACCCCACGTTCCTATAGACCCAGCGATCCTACAGCATGGTATCCTAGCGGGTGCAATCGAGTCTTTCGTCGGCCTAGGACAACTTCCTCAAAATCAAAATATCGACCCAGCTCTATTACAACAACCCAATGTAGTAATGTCTGGAACAGACACATCAATATTGTCTCTTCCTCCAACAGATTTTGTGGACGAGACTGTATCCAATGTTCTTGCAGAAGAAGTTTCCACGTTTTTGCAAAATCCGCAAGGTGCTAAGTTGAGTGAAGCTCTCGACGAGGCTGAGCAGCGCCGACTTGCCCAGATGACAATGGCAGATGAGCTCATGGGGCTTGATGAGGAAGAACTGAATCGTTTTATTCTAAGCGAAGATGAAGTTAGAATAAAGGAACGCGTATGGGTTGAGTTGAACCGAGATTACCTCGAGGCGATTGCTGGTCAGTTCTTCCCCCCTAATCTAGTTGAAATGGCGTAATTTTTTATATTGGTGTGCACTTGGCTGAATGGCGTTTATAGCTAAAGGCTATCAACAAGACTCAACAGCGATGGCCAAGAGTCGAAAGGTTCGATTCCACATCCGACACATTTTTCTTACGCTTACGTCATTGCAGAAACGGAAATCGAACAAGCCACGAGATGCTACGACACCCTCCGGAAGTACAGCTGCAGAATCCGTTAGAAATCTCATCAAGAAGAATCCGAAATACAGCAAAAGAATCAATTATGACGCCCTCAAAGACCTCTTCGTTGACACGAGCACGCCACCATCATTCAGTCAATCATTGAAAGCTATCAGTGACGATAAGGACGAGGATGATCTGTATACCATGAGTGCGGAGGATGAGAATGGTGAAGAGGGTGGTGCTTCGGTGGTGATCATTGAGGAAGAGGCTGGTTCTGTGGCGACACCATCGCAACCTAAATCACGAAAGGCGTCGCAACCGCTACCGCTTGTCGATGATGTCGATAATGGAAGTGAAGATGAAAAATACGATGATGAAAAGTATGATGATGAGGATGGATGGGGGGAGGAGGACATGTACGAACAAGAGATATAGAGTCGGTAGTCGAAAAGCCCAGTATGTTGCCATTGCACTGTATTTCGTCAATAAACGTATATATCCAACAGTCGCCGCCAGATGAGTAGAACGGAAATGAATCCATGTGAAGTAAGTCGCTATAACAAATGGAATGCGATAAACTTCCCAGAAAACACGTAAGTCAACTCCTATCAGTCCAGCGCTTGCATACTACGATGTATTGGTGGTATCCGAAGCTTCTCTGTTATCGTATCAAGTTTGTCAACTATGCTCATGAATTATCTTAGTCAGGCGTTATATTCCCTTAAATCTCCGACGAACCTTGCACACGAGGACTCGTCCCATTGAGTATAGTTCTATCGAGCAAGAATCCTTTCAGAATAATGTATCCTCGCTTCGGACTGCACTGCCTTTTTTTCAGTACAGGCCCAGGGTACTTATCTTGCCGGAGCTCCCAAACACATGAAAGTATGACAAAGCCATTATTCCAGGAGAACATCACCAGAGCTTCTACTGCGCCCACCACACACAGCCTTCAGAATTGCCATTACGCGTCCTGACATTTCTCGCCACAATCTTTTATATTAGATAAATCTTGTTTTCACTTTAGATTTTTCACGAGTCATCTGGTTCCCAACAGCTTTTGATTTACTGAAAGACCGTTCCCTGTTTACCATACAGCAGAATTTTTCGATGACTCTCGGCTTCCGTGGACCATGAAATATCTCGTATCTGGTATCAATGTCTCCCCAATTGAACCGGCGGCAGCATGAGTGATAGTTGTTGGTCCATGGACTTACGAGACACGGACATCATGAACGTTTTGATCGTCAGGTACTCTCAGTACACCCCTAAGGGGGCAGCCATAGCACAAAGGCAGGGGCGATATCGAAGAATGATGCGAGGTCTATATCGCGAATTGCACTGTTGTCAAGTACGATAAGACTTTCAGACACAATGAATAGAAGTGCATTATTTTATTTGAACGGTCCCAACAAAAAGAAATAGATTCAGAATGAAGACAAGGCAGTAATAATGAAGACAGCAATGGTGATGAAGATTAAAAGGTTTGTAAAACACCTCCGGTGGTCCCATCCGGACCTGTGAATTCCGGGAAGAAATTTGGGAAGGACCAAGCCAGTGACTGATCGGCTGGTGGCCAGGACCATGTCGGGTATTGGAGAGAGGGCCGGCCATTATGGGGAAGTATGAGGCCGGGATGTGGTGGCGTACTGTAGGTAAGGCCTTGGGCTCGTATACCACTCCCGAAAGAACGGTCGTTGTGATTATAGGGCTTTTTCGTTGTCTTCGCCTTCGTTCTTCTTGGCTTGCTGGTGCGCCTCACTGGACGGTATCTATAATCAGGATGCATCTCCTTGTGAAGGCGCGACTTTGCATCTGCTTTCTCTTTCCATACGTCCCTCTCCGCTTGAGAGAGGTTCCTCCATTCTTCTGCCAACATCTTGGAGAAATTGGCTTGACGCTCCGCAAAACCCTTAGCACCTATTTCTCGAACGCGCGAGGACCTAAATAGAATAAAGCAGTTAGGGGGTCTAGGGATGTGCGGGCGTGTTTGGGGTCGTGAACTGAGAGCTGAGGGAGGGGATAGTGGAGTGGCCATATGAGCGTAAATTAATTCTTGTGAACGCGGATGAGAGAGGCGCTATAGATTTTTCGTAAAACAAGGTGATAGAGAGTCGAAGCTGGGGCAGGGTTTTGTGGGGAATGTAAGGCCTCCACAGGCTTGTTAAATATTCTTTCTGAGACCACAGGTTCCCTTTCCGATTGCTGTAGAGTGATGGCCCACAGAGCAAATTTCCCTCAAATTTAGTGAGGCAATGACTCGCATATATGTAAAGCCCATTAACGCAACCCTTTCGTATAGTATTCACGCATCTGAGATATGATTAACATTCATTTTGAGAAACGTGAAATCAATTACGTTTCTCACACCCTGCTTGCTGATCTCTGAATCTTCCCTTGCCAGATTCACGATATCCCAGTACCTGAATGAGGGTGTCGTAATACACAGTGACCTACCTGGAGCGAAGCGAACTCGATTCTATAAGTTCTAAGCTCTCCATTCGTTTCTCGACCCAAAGTGGACAGCATCAACTTAAGCACTATTCATCCGCACTTCGTCGAGAACTGTATGTATATATCCATTGCTCGTCTCGAGCCTAGGTGGTAGAATCGGTATTTCAGCAACTGTGTGAACGTCTGGGTGGTTGTGGCACAGTTGCGGCAATGTGGCCATACTTCCCACTGGTCTCCATTTCAACCAATTTCGACTCCATTTCCTGCTACTTTCCTCCGCCATCGCCTTATAGAAGGACCATGGATCCAATGAATCTGCTTATTGGTCGTCACACTAATTCGTACAGTACCACTAAGTAATTGAAGCAGTCCGAAATTCTCGAGAACTAGATTTACTCCAATGTAGAGAAGGTAGACTTGTGATAGGAGCTAGTAACAAAGGCCGAACTACAACAACAGGCTCATGAACATAACAATATTCAATCTCAAATGTGCGTGTCCTGTAACAAAGGCGCCACAATTTGGGTTGCTAAGATGCTGTCTCTTTTCAAGGGAAAACGCTTTGACGTACAACCAGCTCTAGATGTTCTAGACTCATAGATATGGTATTTCTAAGTCTGTACCTTACAATAAATGCAACAACTTTCTCGCAGCACAGGTGCCCCCTGACCACAATTCATCATTTATAAGTCCATGTGCAAGGCTGATTGCAGCAACCCTAGTGATGACTCTAGTTTATGGTCTTGCTTTAATCATCCAAACTTCCAGATCTAAAGATCTCTGAGAGATCCAGGTTTGCACATCCAATTGTAACCAGGCTCCTTCCCATCCCTTCACTGGGCCACTCGGAAATCACGTGTCGTGCTTACAAACTTCGTTTGACGAGTGTCAGTCTTACAGCCAGTCCAAATTCACCGAGCCGGATGGATCTATTTCTACTCGTGGCATTTGTTGACCATTAAAAGTGGGTGACCAACATTCTCAATTCCACACTTAACTCGAAGGAGGTACTGTCTGTTGATATGAGATAAAAATACATCTGCAAGTTGGCAATTTACTTTTTACTTTTTGTCGCTTTTCGGCCTTTTTGCGAATTTGATACAAGGGCAAAAGCTAGGAAAAAGCTGGAAGGATAAAATGGCCATTTTAACATTAGGTACATTAAGTAGTAATGTCTGTAATCTCCAGGTTTTTTTTCGGTTTTTCGGTTTTTTCAGTTTTTTACGGCATCTGCAGGAGGCCAACTTTTTTCAAATCCGGGCCCGAAATGTGGCAACAGCTTTTTTGCCGCTTTTTATCGCTTTTTTAGCTTGCACAAGCGAAAAAAAGCTAATTGCCAAAGTACTGATGACTACACCCACATTACTACAGCACGCTAGGAAGTAAAAAGGGATCACTAATAATCTTAAAATCATCTAAAGGTTTTGACCATTTATCTTTTTGTTAATCCTCATCAAAAGACATCGAACAAAACCAAATGTAGAAAAACGTACCAGGACAGGCAAGAAAATAATCTTCCAAAGCGTTGACAAAACGCTCTTGGTATTCAGCAGGTGGAATAACCGTTACGTTTTTACCGGAATGTAGGTTGTGTTTCGCTTTGTATTCGAGAGTCTTGGCAAACGTGTAACTCCCTATACAGAGTTTAGAAAACATTCAGGAAAGACGGTTTGTAAAAGATTCGCACCGATTGTATCGACGAGCCCGCATGCGATCTGCTTTTTCTCTTGGTCGATACCAAGTAATAGCCTGACCAAAAGATCAGGTAAAGTCAATATCAAGCAAAATCTGGATCTCACGAATAATCCATAATATTGCTCTTAGCCAGAAAATCCGCATCACTCCTTATCGCCTCCTTTAATACCGATTTCGAACGTGGCTGTAACAATATCAACGCCTTTTGCTGACCTGGCCGAATCATCAATACTGGTGTCAATGTTAAGCTCACCCAAGGAAGAAACATACCCTCAATCCATTCTCCATCGAACAATGTTCTTGAGTTCTGATGCTTTCCGCTATGCCTCGCCTTCACTCTCCGTCCCTGGATACCTTTCAGATCAAAGATTTGGTTGATCTTGCGATTGTAGAAGAGATTTTCCATGACCAATAGATCAGCCTTCGATTGTACGGTTCCCGTCTCCAAATTCCTTATCTCAATCGTATAAAACCCCAACAATTTTGCCAGGATCGTCGCTCGACTTGCTGTAGATTCAATATATCGAAAGTAGGCAGGACCCAATTCCAGTAATACTTGTCTGTCAAAGTCGTCCATCAGAGAAGGTTACTTGGAAAGCTCAAGGAAAAGAAAGGCATACAAATCAGCTACATTCCAAGCATCAACCAAAGTCTTGATAATGAACTTCTCATCCATCGTCTTCCAAAAATTTGATTTACTCTTCCCACCTTCCGTAACCCAATGAACACATCTCTCCAAACTCTCCAAAAAAGTATTATCAATCCCACATCTCTTCCTCAACAACTCAAACTGTTTCGCATAATATACCGTACAACTGAATTTCAACCTTTTGCCTATAGTCCAATCATATTTGATATGTGGGCGTTCGTCAATTTGATTGAGATCAACTAGGAGAAGGTTATGATGCTGAGGTTGCTTTTTCGGAACCTGTGGCGGTGGTTGTGAGAGAGGATGCGTCGAGGGGGATGAAGGTAACGGATCAGGAGAGGAATGAATTGACATGAATCGCATAGCCATGTTCAAGCTATTCGCGATGGCACCAGTGATAGATGACGTCGAAGGTGTAGGTGTAGGTTGATGAATAACCGAACTACTTGTAGGCGTTGTGGGTAAGTCTTTCATCGCCGCAAATGATGGAGAAGACTGCAGCTTTTCCTCTACAGATCCCTTATCTTTCGGCGGAGGCGTAGGGGCTCGCTTAATCGTCCCTTCTCCTCTCTCTCCGTCCTCTACAACATTCATTTCATCTGACGAGACAAACGATAGAAAGGACTCTGTCTTTCCTCTCTTGATGTGCGTATCAACAACATCACTCGATCCCGTCGTACTCATCTGAGATTCTGAGGTTGGAGGTGATCCACGTTTTTGAGTGCAATCCGACATAGTTGTCATCGTCATCATCGAAGGATCTCGGGAACCTCGTCCGCCACTAGTAATCGTAGCTTCTCTAGCTTTTGCCCCATGATTAGCCCCATTGCCGGGCTGTAGCATTCCGCTTAATGACGAAACTTGTTTCTCAGAAGCTCCAGAAGACTCATTCTTCTTCTTCCCCACCTTCTTCTCAGCCGCAAGAGCGGCGGCTGCAGCGGCACTGGCTGCAGCCACAGCAGCCAAATTTAAACTCGTTCCTCCACCACTACTAACTTCGCCACCAACGGCTTGCATCGAAACTTTAACGTCCGGTTTCGCGTAAACGGTAGTCGTTGCTGTGTCGCCTATTCCTGGCGAATGTGGACGTTGAGTTAAAGGTGGTGTCGAAGCTCCTCCTACTCCACTACCACTACTGCCAAGACCAGGATAATCTGCCAACGCCGGGGACTTATGTCTCAAAACTTCACGGATAGATAGAAGTGAGGTTGGATGATCTCGAGGATGATCTTTTCTCGATATGACGGCGGAATATGATTCTGGCTCATGCCAGATGATATCATCTCGATCAGGATCAGGTTGATTGTCGGGTGTTGAAGAGCCTCCGAAGAGTTTACTAGTGTTGAAGAAGGATGTCGTTGGCGCTGTTGATGATGAACTTGCTGGCGCATGTGCCGGTGGCGAGGATAAGGGCGCTCTATTATTTGTCAGATTGGCAAGTTCTCGACGGTAATCCATTGAACTTGAGAAACATCAATAGATGCGATAAATGGCAGAAGGGAGATACGCACCTCAAAGTAAAAGCGATAAGACTACCCCAATCATCATCTCTCACAATCATGTTACTCGCAGGAACGACATGACAGACCGAGTTCCACCATTCAGGTTCTTCACATTTCGGTAAAATCTCAACCAACTCTTTCAACCCCATCGTCGTAGTTGTCATACCTTCTACGTCAAAAGCTTCCTTTAACAATCCAACCAAAAATTTCTTCTTCCTCTCCCCATCTTTTTTGTTACTCCCACTTTCAATACCAGCAGCGAGGCGCAGCAGATGTTTCTTCTGCCAAGCGCTCAATCTTTTCATCAACCCTTTAGCACCCGAATGGAAATTTCTTCGGACATCGTTCAAAGTCTCGATCCGAGTTTGCTGTAATTGAGAATAGAGAGCTTGTTCAGTACGTAAGAATGACGATTGAAGGTTCTGTAAACATTCTTCGGATATTGCGGCTGTTGATAAGGTAGAAGATAGGGAGAGTGTTGATGGAGTTGGAGTCAATAAATTTAGGATGCTGGACGTAGTCGTTGTACTTGACGACGATGGTTTTGTAGGGCCGCTGGTATGGCTTTGATCCTTCCTATCACTATCGCAATCATCCATCCCCGAAGGCGGCCTCGCATCAATCACACCCTCTCCACCTTGAAATTCTTTCTCAACTCTTCTTTCATTCTCCGAAGTTTCTAATTGTATAACTGGTAACCCCGTATTTGACGCTTTCGGAGTTGTGTTCATCACTTCTTCCAACCAATCTTTCTTCATATCATCACGATTCCCATTTTCGCTCTCACTCGGAGGCAATTTCGGCAGTTCCTTATTCCCTTCTCCCATCTTTACTGCCGAACTAGCCGAAGGTATAGAAGTACCTGTAGAACTTGCAGAATCATCATCCGCAGTCAATGTAGCCAAAACGTGTTCCTATATTCCCCGAATCATCAATTTAGAAGGGAAAAAAAGGAAAATCGGAAAGAGAGAAAGGACGTACAAGTTTGCTCAGATGGTTTAAAATGCCTTTATACCAATTCCTGATTTCACTCCTCAAGATTTCCTTCTTCTCACTTTCTTCGTTCTCCTCTATCACTTTCCCTCTCACTTTCATCTTCATTCGACCGCTCTCATCATCATTATCATCATCTCCAGCGCTCCCGCTACCACCGAAATGAATTTGCAATCTAGGCACTTTCAATTCAAAGACATCTTCCACTCTTGATATTGAAAATGATACTGTAGCTTTGGAGATACCGAAATGACGAATTAAGCTGGTGCGATGTTGAGGGATTAAAGGCATGTATTTTGGCGTCCCTGTCGTTGCTGTTGATTGTCGTGTTTGTCGCGGGGTCTGCATTTGAGGAGGAGCTGGAGGCGGTGGAGGCGGAGGTGGAGAGATGGTGTGTTCACACAAGTCAGGCGATAATCCATACATCGAAGACGAATAAATGAGTAATTCAAGGAACTTTGCGTACGAGAATAGACTGTGAGAGGCCACATTGTCAGCATTGATTACCGGTGAGATAATAGAAGGATAGGAGACGTACAAAGTTCCATCACTCATCTCGATCCGACCTGTTTCTTTTCGACATATCTTACAACTCTGCCACATTTCGATTTTCTCTTCGTTTTCCTTATGCTCGCTACTCTCCTCCTTCTCTCTTTTCGACTTCTTGTCTTGTTCTTTTTGTCCGAATTTTTCGTATCCGTCCACGTTAACGCTGACTCTTACTCCCGCATGTACAATCCTCAATTCATGCTCACCATTCTTATATCCACAGCCTCCTCCTCCAGTAGTAGTCGTGGTGGTGCAGGGGGAATTGGCATCACGTATCATTTCGTAAACGATTTCTCCAAGTCGTCGATCTCGTCCGCCTTCCCCACTCACATTGTTCGTGATTCCGCCCCTGCTCAAATTTGGATGCGAAGCCGAGGGAACGTTGGAGGAAGAAGTGGATATGGGAGGAGGGTGAGGAAGAATATGGGGATGAGAAAGAGAGGAAGAAAGATGATCTGAATTGTTCGAAAATGAAAAATACCGGTATGTGTGCCACCGTGGTCGACCGCAACACACAGTATTTGTCAACTCCGCAGATGAAGATGAAGGGCCGCGATAAACCGTATAAGGCACGTCGTTGGGGACCGTAGAAACTGTCGACGTTACATCCGTCACTGTTGGGGCAGAAGACGAGGTAGTAGTACTCGTGATTGATAAGGCGGAACTAGCGGTAGGAGTCGGAGTTGATGGCCTGCTTGGAGGTTGAGGTGGTGTCGATTCTTTCTTCTTCGACGGTACATGCCGTGAGACCAACACTTGTAATCCTTGGTGCCGCACAAATCCAGTGAACCCAGTCATACTTTTCCCAGGCCCATCTCGAATTTCACTGGTACCATCCTTCCCCATAACGCCAGTAAACCCAGACCCAGTACCAGTCCATCCTAAGATACCCACCAAAGCGGCCATTTCATCGCCTTTTAACCATCGATTCGGACTCTCCTTTTCTTTCTTTGCGAGATCGATGAGCAAGTTAGGGGGAAGAAAGGTTACACCGACGGAGGTTGAGAGGAGAGATTTGGAAGTGTTGAGGAGGTTAAGAGCGCTGTTGAATGGTCCTTCAAATTGGGGAGGCTGTTGAGAGGAAGAGGGAAGAGTTGGCGGTGGCGGTGAAGTAGGAGACGCAGCAGGTGTGGTAGAAGTGATTCTCCGAAGGGAGTTGCGCCTACGACTTTCTCCTCCTGCGAGGCCGCCGAACGAGAATCTCGTCCAACGTGACGACAGCTTAGTAGGAAACGATGTTCCACCACCGTGATCCGAAGACGACGATTCTCCCTCGCGTTCTTCTACGTTAAAAACTGAATCCAAGGAACTTCGACTCCCAAACTGGCCAATCGTCTGAGCACGATGGAACAAGCCTTGACGTTTTTTCCTGGAAAAGAAAGATAGTATCCCGGGAGGTAAAGGTATAAATGGTGACCGTGGGTTCGGGTGCGGCCGCGAAGAACTGGCCTCTTCTTCTAAATCTTCTTCTTCGCCATCGGAATCTTCAACTTTAGGACGGGGAAATATGAGATCGACATGTGAATCTGAGAGAAGATGTTGTTCGAGAAGGAGAGAGATATGGATGTAAATCGAGATGCGAAGGATCTGTGTGAGTGTGTAGTGATGTTGAGGAAGGCCTTTGAATGAGAAGGTACCACCAACACAGCGGGTCCCTAGGAATATATTGTCAGATAGCTTAATTATCGAGCCAGATAGGCTACCGACGGTCGCGGCATTCCTGCAGTCCGAACAAGACTGATGTTTCTATCTGGTGAGCATCTGATGGCAGCATGAACTTGTCCGCAGTAAAGGTGCAGCCTATATCCAGCGTATGGTCCTGCGCTGGCGGTGCGAGACACAAGAGCAGATGGAAGTCAACGCTGTCCGACGACGCTGGGCGGGCGAGACAGACACGGAGCTGTTCGAGCACGCTGTCCTCGGAAACGGTGCGTGCTGCTCCAGGCATGGATCTGCGAAATCCTGCCAACCAATCTCCCCTGGCCAGTGCATCAGAGAAACAGTCGAGGGCGTCTTGAATAGCATGAACGCAGGCATGGTAGTGTCTCTGAGGAATTGAGTTGCCAGGAACGTCGGCGAGGAGATGACGGATGAGAGCAGCACGGTGGGCCCGAGCATCCGTGTTGAGCATCGTGAGTGGCGCCTGAGGCAGGGGAGGGAGGGCTTTGACATTGTTGGCGGCCATCGTGGGCGACACTGAGCAAGGCTTGGTACTGCGGCACAACGCATGTTTGTGATGTGCTCCACGTGCTCCACGACTCCCACCGTCTTCCCCCGACCTTGCTCGTCGTCGTCGTCATCCTTCACGCTTCTCCTGCATCTGCTCGCTATCGCCGCCGCCGCGACCGCCGTCGTTGCTCGTGGGAAACTCCTCTGACGTGCTTACATAACCGCTTCATCTCTCTGCCACTTCCACTTCAGTCTCTTCTCTCTCACTTCTGCATAAACAGATGATCCTCTTCTTCTTTTACGCAGCGATGTCATGTGTCTATGAATACCCCACATCTTACGAACGAATAGCAGCCTTCCCGTTTCTTCATAACTCCACTCTTTTCCCGGTATCTAGACAAAAGTACATCGTATATTCTAGGCCGACTTCGTAGCCACTTGATGTGGCGTTCTCATGGAAAGGCGACGAGTATGTTCAAGACGCTTTGTTAGGAGCCCCAGCTACCGGCTTTTTTCAGCTCTAGGAGGAATTTTGATCAACGCTCCAACATCTCCAAATGTATTGATCTTCTCGTTTCATTTCATAATACAAGACCGCTTTCTATCCCTTTTTCTCATGAGATGGCTCATAGATTCGGTCATTTGGCCTTATCTTCTTTCTGGAATGCAGGTATACCACGAGATGACAATGAAGACTATATGCAACATAACCGCCAATGGTCCACATGACATAGATCACCTCACTTCCTCTACTCACAAGACCGTAACTTGGTCCTTCTTGGTGTCTTCTTGGTCCGAATGTTTACACTTCCCCTCGGTCTCAATAGTTCGAGTTTCTATAAAAATGAGGGTTTCAGATGGCTTTCTTTCCTCAGACACTCTCTCCCCTCGAATAGTCTCTAACTAGCTCTAACATCATGGGTCATCCTGAAGAAGTCGACGTTATCGTTTGTGGTGGTGGTCCCGCTGGTATGTATGTATGCTCCTGTCATCTTTTGTTGAATCAATTTCCATCTCGAAAGGCTGTGTCGTTGCCGGTCGTTTGGCACACGCCGATCCAAACTTGAAGGTCATGCTCATTGAAGGCAAGTCTCGTTATCCCTAACCTACCATATTCTTTTTTAACAATAGTATAGGTGGCGCCAACAACCGCGATGATCCTTGGGTCTACAGGCCTGGTATTTTCGTTAGGAACATGCAACGTGATGGAGTGTAAGGCTCATCCCTTCATCCATCCCTTCATCATCATTGACATCGCCATTTATACAATTTATTTGTTTTAAGTAATGAAAAGGCTACTTTCTACGTTGATTCCGAGAAATCTCCCCATCTTCGTGGAAGGAGATCCATTGTTCCTTGCGCTAACATCCTAGGTGGTGGGAGTAGGTTAGTATCTGTCTTCATCACTTTCCTCTTCGCGATCCATCGACTGATTCGTGTCTCTTTTTTTAGTATCAATTTCCAGATGTACACCAGGGTACGTAGTGCTTGAAATTCATCTTTAAATCGCAAATAGTTGACTTCTAACTATTAGGCATCCGCTTCTGACTGGGGTAACTTAATTCCAATTATCGGGCCATGTGTCAAAATACTTACCTATTCTACAGATGATTTCAAACAACCCGGATGGACAGCCAAAGGTATCGTTGACTATCAAACCGATCTCTTTATCTTTTTCATTAATTGTCTTCTTCCCTATACTAGATCTTCTTCCTCTCATGAAACGAGTACGTCTTTCATATCGCCCAAAATAGTTTTCAATTCTGATGTTTTCCTTTTTTCCATTCTTATCTTAGCTCGAGAATTATCAGAAACCAACAAACAATGATACTCACGGCTACGACGGCCCAATTGCTATTTCTAATGGTGGAACTATAACCGCTTTGGCTCATGATTTCTTGCGTGCCTCAGATGCTCTGGGTATCCCTTTCAGTGGTACGTAGAATGACCTTTTTCTTTTATTCTTCCTGCCATTTCTTCCATCTTTGGATCCCGAATTGATTGATATGTTTTTTTATAATATAATAGATGATATTCAAGACCTCCAAACGTCACATGCTTCCGAAATCTGGGCCAAATACGTCAATCGACACACAGGTCGTCGCTCCGACGCAGCAACTGCCTACGTCCACAGCGTAATGGATATCCAATCCAATCTATACCTCAGAACCAATGCTCGTGTAAACCGAGTCATTTTCGAAGGAACTAAAGCCGTAGGTGTTGCTTATGTTCCTGCTAGGAACAGAGCCAATGGTGGACAATTATTGGAAACGATTGTTAAAGCCAGGAAATGTGTTGTTTTGAGTTCAGGAACCCTTGGTACGCCGCAGATTCTTGAGAGGAGCGGTGTTGGAAAGCAAGAGCTGTTGAAGAAGCTGGATATTAAGTGTGTAAGTGATTTGCCAGGTGTTGGTGAGGAGTATCAAGATCACTATACGACATTGTCGAGTGAGTTGCCCGATTTATTTTTATTTTATTTTTGGATAATCATTGACACGTTTGATTAGTCTTCCGTGTTTCGGAGCAATCTCATACCGTCGACGATTTCCTCCGTGGAGTTCCCGAAGTCCGACGTGAACTTTTCCACGAATGGGAAGTCTCTCCGGAAAAAGCTCGTCTATCGTCAAACTCCATCGACGCAGGGTTCAAAATCCGACCAACAGAAGAAGAACTGAAAGAGATGGGACCGGAGTTCAATGAGCTATGGAATAGGTATTTCAAGAACAAACCGGATAAACCTGTTATGTTTGGTTCGATTGTCAGTGGTGCGTATGCGGATCATACTTTGTTGCCTCCTGGGAAATATATCACTATGTGAGTGCCTCGCTACTTTTGCAAAGAGATTTGTTTGATTTACTGGATCTCTTCGCATAGGTTCCAATATTTGGAGTATCCCGCTAGTCGTGGCAAGGTAAGTTTTTCAGAGTTCTAAAGAAGTGCTTAGGAATAACGTGATTAGATTCACATTTCTTCTGCCAATCCATACAAAGAGCCTTTCTTCGATTCTGGATTCATGAACAATAAGGCCGATTTCGCACCTATTAGGTGGAGTTACAAGGTGAATCGTGAACTCGCTCGTCGTATGGACGGTATGTCACGTCCCCGTCATCTCACCATAATCACCTAACGCAGATATTTCATAAAAAGCCTTCCGCGGCGATTTGACTTCTCATCACCCACACTTCCACCCGGATTCACCAGCAGCATGCCAGGATATTGATCTTAAAACTGCCAAAGATATCTTACCCGATGGTTTCACTACTGCTCTACATATGGGTACTTGGCACAGGCCCAGTGAACCTTACGACGCGAATAAGATACATGAACCAATCAAGTATTCAAAAGAAGATGATAAAGCTATCGATGACTGGATTTCTGGTATGTTTTCACTGTCTTGGCGCGGAGTGGTCCTGATGAAGTCTTTCTAGACCATGTTGAGACAACTTGGCATAGTCTTGGAACTTGTGCTATGAAACCGAGAGAAGAAGGTGGTGTTGTTGATGCTCGTTTGAACGTCTATGGTGAAGTCTTTCTCCTCGCTTACTCAGTTCTTCCCTTTTATCTTATCGTCCTTATACAGGTACTCAAAACTTGAAATGTGTCGATTTGAGTATCTGCCCCGTACGTTCATTTATCAGACAAAGCACAATACATTCAGACTGATTGGCGTTTTTACAGGATAACTTGGGTACCAACACTTATTCTTCTGCTCTTCTCGTCGGTGAGAAAGGAGCTGATTTGCTTGCTGAGGATCTCGGTACGTTCTACTCCCGCCGAATATCTTTCTACCGGGGACTTACTCGCTGTGTTAGGCCTTAAACTCAAGCTCCCTCATGCCCCTGTTCCTCACGCCCCTGTTCCTAAGGGTGTTCCTGTCACTCAACAAGTCCGTTAAATGGATTTCTTTCTGACCAAGATCGGGTTCGTTCTCGTTTCACATATGTATTTTATTCGTGCTCCCGAAACTCCCACCGTGATTCCCCTTGTCCCCCGGAATTTGAAGAAAGGCCCAGATCATCTTTCACGTCTTTCAATCCCTCTGTATGTTTGATGCTGTAAATATTGTGATTTTTATGCAAATATTGCGTATGTATGAATTGTTTGTAGTTATTGAAATATGACAAATTATTTGTCGAAATTCTGCTTGGCGTTGGCGTCCCAAAATGTCACGATACAATATACAAATAAGCGAATCACAGAAAAGAGAATTACATCTATTACATTTCACCACACTCTATTCACCGTCAGCTCCGATGCCCGCAGACATCTAGAAAATAAAATTGAACGCACCAACAATCTTGACCACCAATTTCGGCCTGTTATTTGGACCGGTAGGTACATTCTCAATTTTTCGTAAAGTCAACATTCCTTCAATGACTTTTCCAAATACCACGTGCTTTCCGTCTAGAAAGTCGCATTTTGCTGTAGTGACGAAAAACTGAATAAGAAAAGTTGATTAGTTGAGATGACAAAAACGGCGTTGGTGGGCGGTCTTTTTGGATTCACCTGACAACCATTCGTGTCTGGACCGGAATTGGCCTTGGTTTTGAGTAAGTCTGATGAACGGCGGAGGGAATGGTGGATTTGGGTACCATGGATAGAAGACCGGGACCGACATGTTTTTCGGTGAAATTTTCATCCTGATAAAGACCAGGAGTCGGTGAATGAGATGCATATTGGAAAGATTGATGAAGCGTACTGGAAATTTCTCTCCATAAATCGAAAAAGAACCTGTTCCATCGCCTTTAAGAAAATCTCCGCCTTCATAGATTTTGGATTCTGAGTTCAACAAATCCTTAGGATGTGTTGAGTGAGATAGATACCTTGACACATGAATCCTTGGACACTATTTTAGATTCGTTCAGAATGTCGCGCAACAAAAAATTGAATATCGAGGGATGTCAATCATACACTCTGACACACGAGATTCAATCAATATTTGGAGAAGGACGAGGGAGATTGATGGAAGCCTACCTGTGAAAAGTTGCATTCTTGTAACCTTGTGGTCGCGAGTTCACTCTTAAAGACGTCAAGGATCAACTGTGAGACTCAAACCAAGCGAAACCTAAGAACATACCTGTATTCTCCAGTACACAGTTGCCTAAAATTCTCGGCCGTCCTGATTAAATATCCCCGTCATGTAAGCACAGTGGTATACTCGTGAAAATAGAACGTACTTTGGCACAATATCGCTGAATAACTCGAATTTCATCCTGCCCGCGGGTGTTTCTCCTATTTGGATGTCCATAAACACTACCGGTCGGTTTGAGCTTGCTGACATTGGTGATGGATTAAGATCGAGGATATTGACTGTATTGTTGAATATGGAATGTATTGTTTGGCATTGGGAATCGAAACAAACATTAGCTTCAGGAACACATTGAAAGCCATGGCATTGGAGAGGAGAGTCTCACCTGCTTTTGAAAAATAATGCTCATGGCCTGAAAGTCTTCAGCAATTGTGAGGGATTGTTTCGATATGGTTGTAACCCATTTTTCCTTGCTATCGATCCTCTTTCCACGATGCATGGTCCCGTGTCCTCTGCGATGCCGAGCTAATTCTACTAATGTGTGTGCTTCTCTTCAATGTAAGAAGGTAAGTCTCTTATAAATTATTAATAGTTGAATTTTGCCTAATAATATGATAAAGAAATTATTAGGTAGTACTAGAAAACGACCTGCAGCGCAAATAAAACAGTGATAAGGCGTCGACTTTGAAAGTGTCTCGATATGATTCGGAGGTTACTATCATGTCTGTGTCAGTTTCTTTGTACTGACTCTCTGCGCTCAAGTTACCCTGCCTTGCGTCATACATAATTAAATATGACCGCTCGATGTACTCCACTTGATTAACGAGCTAAGCGAGGCCACGCAGGTTCCAACCATTCGAAGACATGCTTCCATGATGAAACCTTCATTCCATGCGGTTACGAAGTTGCGAAGAAGTCTCGGTATAGAACCGGTGCTGCGGATGTCTTGAGATTTCCACATAAATGTTGAGATCTGAGAGGCAGACTTCAAGCACTTCTGTTCTGGTTCCAACCATAAGGCCCCATGACATCAGTTCCGACTAGCCAGTAGGTGGTCAGTAGCGAATAGAAAATCTTGAGCCCAATTTTGAAGAACAGTGGACAGGATGCGACGGATTTTAACATTCCGTTCCCGGTCGAAAGAATGGTATTATCCTTATGTCCCGACTTCATAAATCACAAGAGAATAACGGGAGAATTGAGTATGTACATGCACTTTCATCAACAAACTGATAATCAAATATAGGTTGTGTATTTGGCTGTATTTACTACCGGTCTCCGTACGTGGTGGCACTGGTGCCGACGTCAAGATTCATTCAGCAACCTACAATGAGCTCGCTGTCTTTTCTGGTGACTGAACTCCAGGTATTCTGTTGCTTTGGAGTGTTGGTATATTACTGCTGACACGATGGCAGTCACTGGCGAGTGAGACTCGCCGAAAACATCCCGAAGTTCGCGAGGTCAGCTTTTTGGGTTTATGAAAAGGAAAATGGCGTTGATTGAATGTACAGGCTGCGGAGAAGTCAATAGCCATTTTACGAGCTTCCCCGGAACAAGTCACAAGTCTTGCCACAGGTCTGTTTTTCACGCCCATGTCTTGTTTGGCACTCATATCATGGGTTAGGTATGTCTCCTTAGGGCTCTTTTCATCCATGTTTGCTTTTCGCCATCGTTATTAGATGGACCTCAGTCGGATGACCTTCTACGCCCTGTGTTCATGGGGTGCGCAACCAAGAATGCAAAGGTCGTTGCGATATCGCTGGGTTCGCTACAACGTTTGATTTCGCTCCGAGCTGTCCCACAATCAGCTGTCCCACATATCATTACAACCATGAGCGATGCGATGTCTCAAGGCGTAGATATCCAGTTGCGTATCCTTCAAACCCTGGTCTCCCTCATTCCCAATTTTCCCCACATCCATGGTGAACTTCTCGGCGATGTGAGTCGTGTTCATCCTGTATATATCACAAACTCATGCATTATATAGGCGTTGTTACTCTGTTTTAAACTCCAAGAGTCGAGAATCGCGGTCGTATCATCAACCGCGGCAGCAACTTTGCGTCAATTAGTGATGTTCGTCGTAGACAAGATGGTGGCAGAGGATCGCCTAGAGGATCAGGACACAAGCCAATTCATACATGTCCAATTGCCTAATGGATTATCCAAAGCACTCGGCCCCTCCGCTCATGATACATTTGCCCTATTCGAGGATCTTTGCCTGCTTGCGAACGGAGAAAAACCCAACTTTCTACGCCTTCAATTTCTCCATAAGACGTTTGCATTAGAATTAATTGAGAGTGTGTTGGCGAATTATTACGAAGTATTTCGTCAGGTGCGCTATATTTATGGTATCTGTCTAACAATTGCTAACGTGTTGCGATAGCACAACGAACTCATTCTTTTACTTCAACACCACCTCTGTCCCTTACTACTGAAATCTCTGTCCGATAGACCTCTATTCCCCCTCATGCTGCGCTGTACCCGTGTCATTTTCCTACTTCTCAAGCAGTTTTCTCTCGAGTTAAAAACAGAAGCGGAAGTGTTCTTAATGCACTTAATTAGGACTGTGTCCGAAGAGAGTGAATTTGAATCTTCTCATCCGCCTAGACCGCCATGGATGAGAGTTCTTGCAATGGAGATATTGCGAGGGTGAGTCCTGTCCTAGTATCTTAAGCATCTCCCACTCATTCCCATGCAATTCCCATGCAGGTTGTGCAGTGATGCGGAACTTATGCGAAATGTATGGGCTCGCTACGACGGTCAGAAGTCAGAATCCAAAATTTTTACTACCCTTATGACTGCGTTAAAGAGGCTCATAACCGAGAAACCTACCCTTTTGGGAGTCAGTCACGGAATATTTGGAGTTGGTGTACAGCATGATAGTATAACGTCGCTGAGCTTAGATGGCGTTGCTGGGCGTGTTGCCACAGCCGCTAGTGCTACGGTATCCGGGGTTGTTGGTATGATGGGTTCAAGCGCGGGTTTGAGTTTACAGGGATCATCCATGAAGCTCCAATGGTGGGTACTGACTTCCTCAATTGCAATTCAATCATTCACATGTTCCTCCTGTAGCATCGACCAGCTCGATAAAGCTGACGCTCCTCCTATTCCGGAAGCCTACATCTATCTCCTAGCCTTACAGTGTTTGACATCATTATGTGAAGGACTCGCCACCTTCACCGGTCCCTTGTACACAACCCTCGTAATCCATCGACCTCGCACTCCTGGCGATGCTGCCATTCGTGCTCCTCCGGCCTTAGACATCTCAACACTTCCTCCTGATGAACCTTCTACACAACACCTCGTCATTGTTCGTAACATCATCGAGAACGGGTGGCCCGCCCTGCTGGCGGCACTTTCCTTCATCGTCACAACGAATCTTTCTGATGAGCTTTTCGTCGAAGTCTTGGCCAGTTATCAAGCGATGACAAACGTTTCGGGTATGCTTGGGCTCATGACCCCTCGCGACGCTTTTTTCAATAGTTTAGCCAAATTTGCTGTCCCCACACTCCTCGTCTCAAGTTTGGATTCCTACATTGAACCTCAGACCCCACGTTCCGCTACGAGTCAATTGACTGATAGCGTTGGCCTGACTTCACCTCTTCAACCACCCGGGCTTTCCGAGCGCAACATGGCTTGCCTTAAAGTCTTTGTATCTAGTGCATTGTTCCTGGCAGGAACGCTCGGTCAAAGTTGGTTTGGAGTATTGGAGGTGTTACAAAATGCCGATTACGTCCTTACGCATAAAGGAGCAAACCAAGGCACTCCGATAAAGAGACATATGGGATCTTTACCCACAAACCGTTCCTCCTCTAACCTCGGGGGCATGGCATCGGCGGCTCGTCACCCTCTTCTAACGGACCTTGACCCTGAAACAATGCAAAATGGTATTCACCGGTTGTTTGATGCTTCCAAGAATTTAGAAGATCTCGCTTTTAGAGATTTCGTGAACGCTTTATGTAGATTAAGTGGGGAGATGATTGGAATGCAGACCGCAAGCCTATCTATAATTGAGTCGCGGGAGAGTTTGGAAGATACTGGCTTGACGACTCCGCCAACATCGAAAACCGAAGTGTCCAATAGGCGAAGGGTTAGTGGGATACATATCCCAAGAACTTTGGTACGTTCTTACATCTTATAGATTCATCAAGTATCAATGATATTGCATGCAGCGCACTGGAGACTTTGGCATCTCCCGACTGGGAGGGGTAGCCATGCTTAACATTCATCGATTTATATATCGATCTCCCGATATTGCATGGGATACCACTACGATGCACCTTCTTTCTGTCATACGTCTCCCTCTTGCTCCCCAACCAATTCGGATTCAAGCAGCTCATGTTTTGGATGAGATCCTTCTTGCCGTTCCACGTCATCTCGCTTCGACCACTGGGGAACTGCAAATTCAGGTCCAGAATCGCGTCCTTGGTGTTCTCTCGCAGCAGGTCGTGCCCGACCTATCGGTACCTGTGTCAAACTCAACCGCTAGTGTGGAACTGTGTAGGATGGGCCTTGAAACATTGCATCAGATCCTACAGGCCTCAGTCTATTCATTGGTCACTGGCTGGGAGACGATATTTTACATGTTAGAGAGTGTCTGCCGGCCACCACCCCCGGCACGTTCACAGTCTATGGATTCTATGCCATCAGGCTCACCAACGTCACCAACATTTAAGATAAAGCCGCTTGGGGCAGGTCTGCCAAATGAAAAAAGCTATACCACATTAGTTAAAATCGCTTTCCAGTCACTCACGTTGGTCTGCGATTCCGTCTCCACTCTCACTCCTGATCATCTCCGTCTTTGCATCAGCACCCTTGGACAATTCGGCCGACAAGCCGATACCAATATAGCGCTTACGGCTGCTACGAGTTTGCTGTGGAGTGTATCGGATGCTATTCAAGCCAAAAGAAAGGATGCGGAGTTAGAGCCACAGTACAGTGAACTGTGGATGTTTCTTCTCTTTGAGTTACTGAAACTTGGTTCGGATGCTAGGCCAGAAGTACGTGATGGGGCTATACAAACTTTGTTCAGGACCATACAGTTGTATGGCTCGACTTTGAACTTGGAGACTTGGGATGAATGTATTTGGAAAGTGTCGTTCCCGCTCTTGAATTCCCTTACACAGGAGATCAGAAGATATGCCAGTGAGCTCGAGATCGTTGAGGGTGATGGCGAAGTGTTGGTGAAAGCTTGGAATGATTCCAAGATATTGGCAATGAACTCGATCGGACTCATTTTTCAAGTTTTTTTGGCGTCCGCAATTATCAAACTAGACTCTTTCGTCAAGGCTTGGGACGTATTTGTGGGATATGTCCAGGATACTGTACTGCATGATAACAGACCGGTGAGCGCTCCGGCTCTGGAATCGCTGGAGAAAGCCGTCAAAGCTGTATCGACAGTTGAAGGCGAATCACAGAAAGCAAAGATTCCGGAGGTTATGCAGAGGGTTTGGACAGCAATCGACGTACTAGGTGACGCGGTTGTGAAGAGGAAGTCCGGCAGTCCGATTACTTCCCCGACTTTGGCCAGCATGACTTTAGGAACCGACTCCTTGTCCGAAGTCTTTACACAAGGGAGTCTGATAGCGTTTGTCTCATTGATTCAGAGCGCAAGAGGAACGGGTCGTGTTTTGAGCGGATCAGAATGGGATACGGACAAGTTGGTGAGACTTGTAGCGATATTGAAAGGTATGTCAAGCTTGATCTCTCATGGTTAAATTTGCTTAGACTGTATTTAGGAGTCTTGACATATCCTAATTCTCCGGATTATAGACCTGATGTCGATGTTCTTCCACCTGCGCAGGTTGGTCTGCCTCTGCCTGTACTTCTGCGAGTACTTACGCCTGTTAGTCCCTCGTGTTAGAGACTCTAATGAGCATTGACCTCTCCGTTGCTGGATCCCCCTCGCTCGTTATGCGGGACCTATCGGAATATGTGACACTCCCATTCATGGCAGCCTTTGATGTTCAATCTCATTCGCAGGCCCGAGCGCTAAAAAAAAGGGTTACATATATTGCTCTCGCAAAGAAAACAATGCCGATGCTGGTACACCTTTTCCTCCAATTCAAAAACTCGCCTGAGATCTACCTTGATGGGACGGTTGAAGCCCTCCTCGCAGTAAGTTTATCCGGATGTCTTGTTCATCAACTGGTTACTCATTAATTTGATTAAGGCATACTCTATACCTATGAAGCTCAAGTACGATTGTCCAGCACCGTCAAAGTCAGGAGAAGATCTACCATTGTGGAAGACGGCCACACAATGTTTCTTGAAGGTTGTGGCGCCGATCGCATCTAGCCTTGCGGGATTCGGTCAAGGTATGATTGTCTATATCAAGGAAAGGGTTACCTTATACTAATCTAAATAAAATTGAATCGGAGGTATTCCTGATGACCGCGTCGAAGGAGTCTGGCGGCAGATTTTGGACGGTTTCCGAGGTGCTATCTTAGCTGACTGGTATGTCGATCACAACGTCGATTGACGAGATTGGATTCATATACTATGCCATATCAAGTTCTGCGGCTCTCTCATTCCCGTTAGATGTGCAAACTCAAGAGGAAGACTTCGATATGGCATTGCTCAAAGAGCTAGAAGAAAACGTCATCATTCACCTTGGTCACCCCCGCGTCCCTGATGTACTCGTCGCACAATTAGCTCGAATATTGCACCGAGGAAGCGAGGTTTACCCATCCGAAGATATATCACCGCCAATGCCCACATTAGCATCAGACAAGTCTCCTGGCGTGAATCATACTTTCAATTCTGGCACGACGGAGGTAGCACAACTTGTCCCTCGGGAACGGTTTTCATATTGGTGTTTCGACTTATTATTTACCATATGCTGCAAATCACCTGAACGTAAGTAAGCTCACATCGAAGCCATTAGTAACGTATTGACCTTGAATTGAAGATGGAGATACCTCTAGGAAGCGGCTGGCAGCCCTAAGTTTACCCTTGCTACTCAATCGCTGTCGTTCTACGTTAGTCGGGTACGTTGCAGATGGTGCTTTGCGCGGTAATTTGCCTTTCCCCAGGTATGGTGTTCTTCCGACTAGAAGAGCATGTAACTCACATTGTGCGTCCAGGGCTCGGGATGATGAGCTGCTTTATGTCTTGCAGAAATTGTTAAATAAGCGTGTGTGGCCAGGGTCTTTGTGGGCTGCTTTGTCGGATGATCCCTCTAAGTATGCAGTCGAGCAACCCGGTAGGTCACTTCATCATGACGCTATTGTTTTTGCTGACCGACACGAGCAGTCATTGATGCCGCTATTTTTACGACTCCCTCAGAAATTATGGCCGACACAATAAAACGCTCACCTGCCGCAATCCTATTCCATTTCTACACAGCGCTATCTGAAGTTGCGTCAATCCCTCGTCGCACGCCCTCGATCCGGACGTTGGTAAATGGATCTCACAAACCGGATTCAAATCAGTCCAAACGAGACAGTAAATCGAAAATGAAACATTCCCAGAACATAGAGGAGGATGTACTAGAACTGGACGCTAGAACACTTGCTAGAGACTGTTTGAAAGTTCTAGGTCACGAAATGGGGGTAGCGCATTGAAATTGTTCAATCATTTGTGTCTCCTGCTTGTCGTTTGTGCGCGTCTATATGTTATCTCAGTAATGTATTAATATAACTTTTTTTACCGGAAGGGATAGTAATCTCCTACCAATGTGAAAATAAGCGGGTCAACTATGAATCCAATAGCGGTGGAACTGAGTTATAATAATACCAGCAGGAGGGCTTTTGATACCAACGACTACTTGTCGACTCCCCTGTTCTGGTTTCTATCACCTTCAAGTTTATGGTCGTCTCCGCAGAGGAATGCCTACTCGTATGTTCTCTGAAATCAACGTCGAGTCTATCGCTGCATGAGCGTTGGATTTGAACTGGGGGGACTGCTTCGGAATAAATATTCAAACCGAGGTGTAGCAGTTGTTAAACTTGGTAGCCGGTATTTGACAAGCGGTCTCTGCGCGCTTTCACATGTATTTTTGATTTCGACTGTGAATAGTAGCCGTTACCATCAAAGTCGTTGACTGGCGCTGTTTTACTCCTTGTTTACCTGGAAGTTTCACATAGACGGCTTTCGGGTCCGAGCGATACCTTTCCAACCAACAGCGGTTTCTGAGTAAGTTCATGCATTAGACCAAAAATGTATGTGAACAACCGAAGGGTCCAAGTTGCGAGTGATCAGCAAACTCAAACGCCAAGCTTCAAGCTTCAAGATCAGTGATAGACCCGGAGGCTTGGAGCCAATCGTAAAAAATAGATTTCAAGCTCACAGCTCCTCTTTCCACCTCAAAAACCCAAAAACTCAGAATTCCTTCGTTTTAGTTATGTCAACCCTTCCAAAGACCCCGAATCGTTAACAGGAGTGAATAATGCAGTAAGGGTAAGCCTTGAACTATAATATGCTCCCGGAGTAGAGTTTTCTCTCGCGCCGATGATTAAGTCCGAGAGTCATTGATTATCGATAATGAGTGATCCAATTTCTACAGGAAACGAACGTTGCAGAGGGAAAAAAATTGAGTTTGTGTTGCGACATCACTGGAAAAATGAGATGAGGATGCGATGAGCTCGCCAAATGTTTAAACCCCGCTTCAGGCCCAGTCTCATTTTGAAGTCTCTGGTTGAGAGTTGACTGCGTCAAAGCGGGTTGTCACATGGCCTTGTACCTTGATCTGAATGCCAGTGCTTCGATTATTGCTACTCTGAGATTCGAGATGAGTCTGTTTGGGTTGTGTTACTTCGCAAACCCGCAACACTCACTGAATTCAAATCAATAGTCTCCGAGAGTTGCTCCTTCAGGTCTTCTCGCAGATTAAGGGTGTGCATCAAGGTCTATCAACTTGGAATTCAGAGATAAACCAAGAGAAGGACGGAGACAGACTTACGTTCGTGTAGATGCGGCCGAGGGGAATCGCAAACATACCGTAAAAGTTGGTTTCGGGATTTGTAACTAATACACAAGTCAATTTCCGTACTTTCCTGCTTTTGAGCAACCATTTTTATGACTTACCGAAGCTTATGAGGTCGCCAGCTGCGAAAATGGTTGCGAAAATTCCGGTTTGAACCGCACCGCGAATCAGCTTATGAATCACGTTATCTGTATTCCTGAATCCGGTTTTTGACCTCCAGAGCATGTAGGCCATAACACCTGTATTTCATTAGTCTATGCAATGCGTGTCACAATGATGATTACATACAGGCAATGCCCATGTCGAGCACCATCTGTATGATTAGCCAAAATTCGACGAGGGTGTTCAGTTGACTGAGCTTAGACAGGCTAATTACAACGTTAATAAAGTCTTTCCCTGATGCGGGATGATTTGTGACTTACTCCTTAATCAACCATGCCCTGCAATGTAGGTTCAGTAAGCCTGATTATACTGGACGGAAGGTTTGGTTTGTTCATACCTAGTCCCAGAAGCCACTCCAGTGGCTAATGACGCCGCGGCAAGGATGATAAAAACACCAAACATCCAACGCACCCCATTGAGGCGATAGATACTGATCACTCATATCAGATTGACAATTGTCAGAGATACTCGAAATGTGTTCAAAAGTTTACCGGTAGCTTAGAAACACATGAGTCACAACGGCGGCCAAGGCGGTTCCAATCGGTGTGAATGTGTAAGGCCATAGGGCCACTGAAGGAAGAAACGTCAGGTCTTCTATGCCGGTTAACCTTGA
Source organism: Agaricus sinodeliciosus (assembly GCA_022315185.1). Classification (NCBI taxonomy): domain Eukaryota; kingdom Fungi; phylum Basidiomycota; class Agaricomycetes; order Agaricales; family Agaricaceae; genus Agaricus; species Agaricus sinodeliciosus. The sequence goes on from JAHTMV010000045.1 coordinate 287,844, forward strand.
CATGGATATTCAGCTCGCCTCCAACAATCGCAGTATTCGTGAAGTTGGCGACACTAGGAATTCAAAACGTTGCAAGCAATTGAGAAGAGCACATACGAATGTTAGAATAACTTACAAGTATTCCCAGGCCATGTACACAATCCTAACAACACCCGTTGGAAGGTGACTACATCGCGTATCAAAGGAAAGACGTACGCGCAGCTATGAAAAATGTCAACGACAAGCAAGAATGCCACTGATGATCTAGGAAAATTCTTCAGCATTCGTATCAACACTCAAGCAATACTGAAAGAGTGCTCTTACCGGATCCACCATGGGTCTTTAAAGCCTATTGAAGAAGGCACATCAGTTATCTTTTAGCTTTGAGCGGAGAGAAGATGGCAACTGACCCGTAACATAATATCTAATGAACTGGAAACTAACAATACCAAAGAGGTAAGTGTTGACTGCAGAACCTCAGTTATGGACTGCGACTGCATGGCGTCGGTCGAGGCTCACAAAACATGCCCACTAGAAGCACTCCTGATGAGAAACGTGAGGTGACTATTTAACGTTGAACGGTTATGAAGAGCATTTACCAAGACTTAGATCATAGTGGCCCATGTTAAGCGCACGTGAGAAGGATACTGGGCCGAGAAATCCCAATGCTTTATATATTCATGGCGTGTCGTAAGTTGTCGTAAGCGAGCAAGCCGTGAAATCAACCCTCTGCAACGTCCCCTACTAAAATTTCCTTAAAGGGACTTCCCACGGGGACGTTGCAGATTCCTATCATCACGCTCGAGCATCACGCTGGCATCATCTTGGGAATCCATCAGTCACTCTGCTGGTGGATTATTGCGATATGATATCAAGGCATCGATAATGCCCCGTCTTCTATCTATGTGGCATGCCGCAGAATCTCGGCGAAATCATGTGTATCTCATCAAATTAGTATTATATTTATATGCTTGAATTCTTATCTTTTCCATCAGTAATGCCCCAGTCTACGAGGAGTGCCGCTTCAAGAGGACACAACGCTTACTGTACTAATCCGACCGTAAATTCGCGCATGCGACCAAAAAAAAATTCCGATAAATCCCCAGAATTGCGATAAATTGAAAAAAAAGTCATGTTGACTGTTGACTGAACTTACGGTCGGATTAGTACAGTACTCTCGAAGATGGAGTGCAATTCCGCACGCAGTATGATAGTGCACTAAAAAGGCATTTTTGTTACCTGTAACATATGCTTTGGCAAAATCACACTCCCGGCAACGGCTAACTCCCGCCCTCTGGAGCAGCACCGTAAAGCTTGTCACCTCCGGAACATAGCATAGATTCAACGAATTTACATGATGGAATCGGAGGAATACGGGTCCGGGCTGATACTCAGTCCACAATTCAGTGGGCTTTAACCCCCCCTTTTAAAAGACATCATTGCTGATTATTGAAGTCGTATACTTGTACATACGCTGATTGTAGTTACTGGCGCTACTATACATTTCTTATCAAGACTGTGACGTTGATGTGACTTTGATGTTACCTCGAGCGACCAGGGTTCCGCAACGTCCCCGTGGGAAATCCCTTTAAGAAAATTTTAGTAGGGGACGTTGCAGAGGGTTGAATTCACGGCTTGCTCGGTTGACAGCCCCCTGGGCATGCCTGTGTTGTCTTGTGTCTTGTGTCGCACCATTGCCGTACATTGTCACAAATAGAATTCAACATACATAGTCGTGAAGACACCTTACCCTGCTGGGGAATACCGATCCACATCTGAAAGATCCAAGTGACTTTTCCGATCATCGATAGTTGTCACGGCGTACTATGAACATATAAAGGTAGTGTTAAACCAATGTTGAACAGTCCACACGACTCTCATGATCTTCGAGGGTTATATCCGGAGAGACTGTATGTCGAGAGATTAATGTTCGACGCCGCCCACCCGACTCGAATCAAGAAGGCGCCGGGAAGTTATGTTACAATGGGCCTCCGGTTTTCGCGCACAGTGTGTTAACAGCATGCCCGAGAGATGGCAGTTACGATCTCTCGGATGTACAATTGCTGGATTGTTCATAGGATAGATTGCTCCTCATGGTCGACTGACTAATTTCATTGCTTCATCTGTCGATGAAAGTCACTCTCAAGCCCAAATCTCGACTCTTTCCTTGATTGTAAGCACGTTCAACAGTCGCGTTCTCTGTATCTCCTTACCTGCATGGTTTATCAGTAGCATTTTTCAGAACCTCCGCTCTACAATATCTTTGGAAACACTTCGCTCAGCTCTAGGGCGCATTTTTAATCCAGTGGTTAGCAAGAAGAAGTCTAGTTATTCACAGATCGTCGAACGAAGCCGGGATGCGTGACACTCACATGCGGAGATATTAACCGCCACGCTAAAAGCGCTACTGAACGAGGGTCAGAGGTAACTTGCAAACAACAAAATGTCAAAAAATGTCACCCTTTTTCCAAGCTTATCCCTGTCTCACACCGGGTGGAGGGAGGCCATAGGCTGGTATTTTGAGGGATATCTTCATTTGAGAAGAGTATGAAGATATGGCAGGTTTGCATGTATCATACCCGAACCCTAAGAAAGTCTAAGGCTAGAATTGGAACAGAATCATTGACGTCGACGTAAATACCTACGATCTTGCCCCACCGCTGAATGGCTTCGAAACAAACATCAATGCATCAAGACTGAATAGCTTGAGGCAAGTGCATAGTAGGATCTTCGCTTTCGGATCCGCGAGCATAATGTCTCACGTTTAAGTGTGGGTGTCGGCGGATATGTACCATTCAACATGAACGCTTGCTTTCCAGTCGGAATTCTCTTACCGGGGCGTCTCAGGACTTTAGCGCCTTTTCTCCATCAAAATCCCCATTGCTTGATTGTTGCTTGTACCACATGTTTCGGTAATAGATGTCTCTTGGTGGCATTCTAATTCTCGTGATAAATACCATGCCAACGCGAGGATGATTTTCGATTAGACGCGGTTAATGCATTCACAACGACCCCCCGAAAAATCCTATATATCCAGGACCTGAATGCCAGTCCGGCCTTAAGCTGGATCGGCGATGTGCGAAGCCATTTTAGCCCAGGGCTGGATCCCCTTGTAGGGACAGTCTGTATCTAACCTCAAGGATTAGTGGTAGTTAACCGATGCGCATTTTTGAGGCTGGACGCAAAGGTAAACCAAAAGTATGGACAAGTTCTTTAAAAACTGACCCTAGGCCGGACGTTTTTACCAGAAGAAAATCGAAACCTCCGTCGAACAGGATACCGGAAAAGACCGATTTTTGGGTCCCCATTAATACCAATGTTTTCTCACCGAGACCGCCTGAAACTTTGACACGGCATCGAAGGTTTAACGACATGAAAGGGTCGCTCAAGCGTCTTTCAGTAACAAACTCGATCCTTATCATTGAATCCAGCGACGTATGAATTTAAAGCAGATGCAGCGAATTTAAGCATTCAAACAATTTCGTGTTCGTATAACGACAGGCGCACATCTCGCTCGGACTTTGCCTTGAAGAAGACGAGCCGAATGTATAGAAGAAGGAAATCGAGATGATGATTGAATTCTACGGTCCCGGGCCGATACTGGTGTAGTCGTGCTACGAGCCGGGCGACTTGGTAGGCTGGTTGGGATATGGCCTAGTTGAATCGCTTGAAATCCTATGATTTTGTTGTCTCTGCCTGATTTTGAAGCTTGGATTGAAGTGCGGAAACAAGATAGTTGAAGTTCTCCCGCTTCTTCCCAATCGTCTCTTCCAGCGCATCAAGGTTTGTTTTTATATAATCCACTTTGCCATTGTAATATTTGATGGCCTGCGGTCGCGTCTGTTTTGAAAGAGAATGATCAATCATGAAGGAAAACTTTGTTAAAGCAAACCTTACTTTTTTGACGAAGTAACCAGTTCCAATATCCACGATGACGTGATCGACGTCCGAAAGTTTTCCGGGAACATACAAAGAGTTTGTCAACGGAACAAGGATGACCTTATCTATCGATGGAGCAAGGCCAAATCAGATGATACCTCCCTAAGGTACAACTAGAATGGACCTTTGTTTTGAGGTTTGACTTCGTTTATATTATCAATGCAGGACTTGAATTTAGCCTGCGCTTGCTTTAGTTGCGCGAATGAGGATGTGAGGTGACTGAGTTCCTGCAACGAGATCGGTCTGTGGCTGCCGCAGCAAGTCGGTGAATGAAACTCACCTCTTCGAGCTGTTTCCTTATATCTGCAAGCTGAGATATATCGAGATCGTTGATGCTGATTGTCTGAGGCTGTTGCGACATGGCGGATCAAGGCAGCCCAGCTGTCACAATAAATGTCACATAAACGTCACTGTGTCGCGACGCTCGAAACCTCCTCCTACCACGGACGTTGAATGTCTGCGCCAGCTGGTCAGGATTACCCCCAGGATCTCGGTAGGCAGTCTTCTGCGTGTTTTGCTTGTACTAATGTATCTTCAGTGGCCATCTTCCACGCCTCATTTCATCCGACACAGGGTAATGTTGTAGACTGGTCGCTTAAAGCAAGCGATGGTGAGTTAAAACTCGAGACTTTCCTGGACCCGGTCATCATTTTTTTTTTGCTAGATATAAGTCTGGATTATCTCGAATTCAGCGCCTTACCTAGTGGTTTGCATCTTGTAGAACAGGACGTCGTGTAAGAGGTCTCGTTCTCAAGCCAATCCTCTCTATTTGACTTCGATTTTTAAGGTACTTTACCAACAACGGTCACCATGGTGTATGTATATTTCGACGACGAAAAACTACGGAAGAAGGCCATCGAGGCTTCAGGCTCACATCGCTCGGTATCCTCTTGGCCAAGTCTCGCAGACCTCGTCCATGGCGGCATGTTGCTTCCTTGAAGCAACTCACAACTATGTTATACTCACTTGTTGAACCTTCTGGGAAGCTGCAGCTCACTGGAAGCGATTGGGACCTAGCTGAGAATTATTTTGAAGAACGAAAGGTCAGGGATGCTGACCTTGGAGGTGCTGGCGATTGGAGCAGTTGGAGTCAAGAATTTGACCTGGCATGTATCCTCCCTGCTGCTCCTCAATAAGTCTCTGACCGTCTCTCTGTAGATGAAGGCAACTTCGGACCTCTTGAACGCTCCAACGATCCATTTACCACACATGCTCCGCATCCTCGGCCCTTCGTCATTGACCCTATTCAAACACGTACTCGGACGCAGGAGAATTCTAATCTATACACTGCCTCCTGTTGAGGCAGCGTGCATTTTATGCCAAGCCGCTGCCGACATGTGCTACGAAGCTCAAGTTACCGCAGACGAGAGTCAGCTGAAAGGCCGCAACAAAGATCCTACATTAGTACTTGGCATGATCACTTTGACTGATCTCGATCGGTTGCATGCCGAGTCGCGAAAAGGCCGTGGATGGATTGCCTGTACAACCGATGCTATTTTCCTTGAAAAACCATCGTATTATGACCTTATCATCGACCTGACGACATCGACCCCCAGCAAATATACGAGACCTACCTTCTATTCATCAAAGCCTATCACACCGCAACAAAGTAATCCCAAGGCGCCAACTCACCGGCTTTCAACTATCCGCTTCGCATGGAGCGACGTTACTTTGGTATGAACCTTTACTTCCTTCCTCCAAATCCTTTCTGATCTCCGTTCCCAGTGGAACGAGATAGAGCGGATTCTTGACCTTAATGCGGATCACTCGTCTCATCATGCGTGTTGCAGTCCCTCCTCCATTGATTCTCCCACGAAGTCGAAATCTGTATCCACGTGGACGGACGCGTGGCGGGTGTACGAAGACGTGTGCATAGTTTGTGCTGGACTATGGATGGGATCGTGGCGCAGTAACTCTACACAGTCATACTCATCCGCCGATGGACCAGAGAATTGGGGTGCCATTCACCTAGAAGGGGATGATGATTTGACGATCGAGGGGAGTTACATTCGGAATGTTGGTATGGGTATTGAAGGGGGACCGAGAGCAACACCGAGCGGTGGAATTGGAAATACCGTATCTCCCAGAACTCACCATCCTCAGCTAAGTTCATCATCAAGGTCGCTTATCAGGAGTGGAAAGCGCAGGTCGCGTCAAGCCTCACAAGAAGAGCACCCTCAACAAGGACATGATGATGGCCAACTATTAACAATGATGACGCTGCTCCAAGTATTTCGGGCTCACGTATCTTTCCAACTTTCAGTCCTTGAATCCTTCATGCCGAAAGGCATATCGAATCTCGGATATGAAACGGATCGTACCCTATATTTGACACCGAAAGACATACTCGCATTTGAACTAGGGCCTCTGAGTGGATCTGATGCGAGATACCTGGAATGGTTGGTAGAAGAATATGCTAGTGGTATCAAGGTCGTTATCAAACGCAGCTGGCGGGACTTTTTTGGTGCGATTTTTGGATACAGTTGATTTTCAAATGCTGAAGGAGATGGATGTTTGCATATATTGGGACATTGAACAGTATATTTCGAGCTGTTTTCAGGTCTAAAGTGCTTCTTATCATTTGTCGCCTTCGTTTTCTTGAATGTTATCATCGTCACTCCTTTGTTCCTTTCTTTCCTTGCTATTCGTAGGTGATTGCTCCTATGTATGTTAGATAAACTTGAAAGAACTTAGGATGGTGTTGTTTGTATGTATCTGGGCACCGACCTGCATAATATATCTTGTAAAATATTCCCCAGAGTCCTTGATGTCACCAACGCAGTCATACGGTGCTGCCTACTATGTTGATCTCTTCATTTGCCTTTTATCAGTACTTTTCCCACCCCAAGACTCGAATGCAATGTCGACCCCACGTTCGAACCAATTCTAAATTTGATCATATGCATGAGGCTGGTTCTTCCCGAGGACGGACAGTTAGGAAATGTCGAATTGGCCCTATATGCATAACTCCGGCTGTCGCTTCCAAGTTCAAGTATAAAAGCATCAGGAAGTGTGCCATGACATTCTCATTCGCCAGTATAAATTCAGATATCTTCGATCTGGAATAACTGGAGGCATCCGCGATGATCGTATCTGAGTCGGCGAAAACAGTCTGTCAGGAAAACTCAATGTGAAGTGCCTGTGGAGGCCTTTTTGGGCCGATGAGAGAGCGTGAAAAGGGTCAGAAAAGCTAAATCAGGAAGTGAAACGATCCCTTTACATGCAGTTCGGATTGAACTCTACACTGCGACCTCGGTAGTAGCAGAATCTTTCCAATTCCGGTCGTGGGGTTGATCTCCTGTTTGCGCGCCGTTACTACAGGATTTACCGTCCCTTCGTTTATTCCTTACCTCCATCCTTCAATATCTTACCATGAGCACGGGGCCCCTATTCAACTGTTCGCCAGACCCAGAACTCGAAGTTTGGAAAAACTAGCCAATGAACTTGCCGATGAACTTGACGAAGCAGAGAAATATGATGACGTTGACCCAAAAGCCGCTCAGATCGAATCGCTCCTGGAAAACCTTGATCGTCTCAAGTGCATGCTTGTTTGCGGCTAGCTCTCTGCCCTCGTCAATGACGGCTGTCTCTTTCCCCATTCCAGACTTCTCCAGTCCCGTTATGAAGCGTATTTGTTCAGTCTAAGCACGCCATCAATGCCAATATTCAGGGCAGGGACGAGCGTGCGGGCGCATATGCGACGGAGAACATGGACCTTGAAGGCAGTACGACAGCAAGTACGATGTACAATAACAATGATAACTTACTATGATAGCTACAATCAGTGAGAAGCCCAGGATGTACACGACCGGTGGAAGCACCGGGGACAACAAAGATGCGGATTTTTCAGGTTTCTTCCATGCTGCGAGGGTAGAATTAGAAAGAAATATTGACCTACATTCCCCACAGAGAGGGTTTGTGTTTTCGACGGTAGAAAAAATCTCCATAGGGGGACGAGATATTCACTCTTCAATTCACATTCACACCCAAAGGAATCAGATCCAATTTTCCGCCAACCACCGCTCCCTCTTTGAAAACCAGAGCGCAGCACTTTGAGTCCATTTTAAGCGGCCCCGTCCTTGCCAGTTTTTTTCCTTCTAAATCCTTAGATTGACAGTAAGTTAGGTCGACAGCGAGCTCATGAATTACGTAATTACTTGGCAGGCCTTTAAACGTGACCGAAGGTCGCCTGCCCTAAAACTCCATTTGTGAGCCTAAATTTTTGATATACACGCCGAGATCATCGTTGCTCACGACGACAAAGCCCTGATCTGACTCTGTGAGTTCGCTGTCTGTGACAATGTCCAACTTTTTCCCCACTAATCGTTCCATTATCAGACGATATGGCGCCGTTCTCAAAGCCAGAAACGGTGCTCCGCCAGGCAGAGGGCCTTGTGTCTGTTGGCCAGTCTCATGCTGCCCTTCAGTCCCTCACAGAGATGTTCGCCTCAAAACGTTTCCGATCGACCCCATTAGCGGTCTTGGAGCCAATCATGAATCGCTTTATAGACCTTTGCGTCGAGATGCGCAGAGGTCGTACTGCCAAAGAAGGCCTGATGCAATACAAAAACATTGCTCAGAACTCTAGCGTACAAAGCATTGAAGTCATCATCAACCGATTTATCCAACTTGCGGATACAAGAGTTAAAGAGGCGCAGCAGCAGGCTGCCGTCGCTGTAGATGTAGACGATTTGGAGGCCAGTGAGACTCCAGAGAGCATTCTCCTTGGCGCTGTGAGCGGCGATCAGAGCAAGGATCGCACGGACAGAGCTCTCGTCACTCCTTGGCTCAAGTTTTTGTGGGAGAGCTACCGCACTTCCCTCGAGACTCTCAAAAATAACGCCCGGTTAGAGGCTATATACCAGGTACGTGACTCTGCTATGACTCGAACTAGTTCTCTAACACATTATTTCAGCAAGTCGCCCAACATGCCTTCAGATTTTGTCTCAAATACAACAGAAAAGTTGAGTTCCGTCGACTCTGCGAGACTCTTCGTCTCCACCTCTCCAATGTAGCAAAATATTCGCATCAGCAACATTCCATCAATCTCTCGGATCCTGATACCCTTCAGCATCACCTTGATACTCGTTTTGCTCAACTCAACACTTCGGTCGAACTGGAGCTTTGGCAGGAGGCTTTCCGTTCTGTGGAAGACGTTCATAACTTACTTACGCTTGCCAAAAAGGCACCTCGTCCAGCGATGATGGCCAACTATTACGAAAAACTCACCAAAATTTTCCTCATGTCCGGTAATGCCCTCTACCATGCTGCTGCTTGGGGCAGGTATTATGCCATTGTCACCAATATCGGCGGCAAATCGGAGGAGGAAATGGGTCGGTTGGCCGGTCAGGTTTTGGTCAGCACTCTCGCTGTACCGGTTGGGCTTCATACTGAGGAGCAGGATGAGCTGAAGGGCAAGAATGCCCGTTTGACTGCCTTGCTCGGTCTCACTCGAATGCCGTCCCGATCCGGTTTGCTAAAGGACGCTGTCAGTGTTTTTCCTTCTAACGCTCACTGGGTGCTAACACGAGTTTCCAGCTTTCACGTGACGTCCTCAAACTTTCTCCACCGTCCATGAAGTCTCTCTACCAGATCCTTGAAGTCACCTTTGATCCACTCTCTTTGTGCACCTCCATAGCTCCTCTACTCGAGACCCTTTCCGCTGACGCTGCTTATGCACCCTATCTACCTCTCCTTCGACGCGCTCTTCTGTCTCGCCTTCTCAACCAACTCTCCCAGGTCTACTCGACTGTCAAGGTCGACACTATCTTTGAACTCGTACAGCCATTAAACGTCAAGACTGAGGATGGTCAAAAATCTATATTTAATCCGGAAGAAATCGAGGCATATATAATGGGTTGCGCACGTCGTGGTGAATTGGATATTCGCGTCGATCACAAAGTTGGTAGCATTACTTTTGTTGATGATGCCTTTTGTATCGCGGACGATGCACCCATTGCCTCTAGTTCCAAGACTCGTGAATCGACGATTCAACCTTCTCTTGCCGAAAATGTCCGCACCCGACTCGGCAAAATTGCTACTTCACTCCATAACACTATTCAAGTTCTTGATGGTGAGTCTGTATCTCTGCCTCAAGAAGAACAAGACGCTCGGTTCAAGGAACTCGTTTCGGCTGTGGAGGCTGAGCGGAAGGCCTTGCAAATCAAACGCGCTCTTGTGGCTAGGAGGAGAGAGTTGTTGAGTGAGTTGACTGTGAGAAAGGAGAAGGAGGAGAGCAGCAGGCGAGCTGAGATTAGTAGGAGGGAGAAGGAAGAGGAGAGCAAGAGACAGAGGAATGAAGCAAGAAGGAGGGAAGTCGAGAGGACAAAGAAAGAGATAGAGAGCATTAGGATCGACGAAGCGAAGAAATATGCTCAGTCTTTGGTGGATAAAGGTATTTTGAAAGCAAATGACGTTGATGTGAGTAACTTCACTTTGGAACAAGTTGCCGATTTCCTGATTTTATATTCACAGAAACTGGATAATTACGATACGGAAGGCTTGATCGGTATGCAAGTTGCGCAACTGGAGAAGGAGAAGAAAGAGATGAATGAACGTCTTCGTATTGTTGCTAAACGAATTGATCACGTCGAGCGCGCGAATCGGAAAGAAGAACGACCTCTTCTGGCCAAAGATTACGAGGAACAACAACGACTTGATCGTACAACGTTCGAGGCTGTACAATATCAACGGAAAGAGGCGTCTAAGCAAGCTCATAAAGAAGATCTTGAGACGAAGGGAAGGTTGAAACGCATGATGGGCGATTATGATTCGTGGAAACAGATATTGCTTAATAAGAAAGGTGACACTTATAAGAAGAAAGTGGAAGCTGCAAACAAGAAGATTGAGCAAGAGAAGATGAAGAGGAAAGCTGCTGTTACCAAGGCTTGGGAGGAAGAAAAGGCTCAGAGAGAAAAGGAAGAGGCGGAGATAAAGGCGAAAGAAGAGGAAGAGCGCAAGCAAGAAGAAGGTGAGCTTTCTTTGCCGTACATCACTGATTCCTTCGTTGACTTGATATGCTTTTCTTAGCTGCTCGTGCAGAAGAAGAACGCCTCCGAAGAGAGGAAGAAGAACGAATTGCCGCGGAAGAAGCTGCTCGTAGAAAGAAAGAAGATGAAGCTAATGCTCGACGCGTGTTACGGGAGAAAGAACGTCAAGAAGCTCTGGAAAAGGCACGTCTTCAACAACAACGAGAAGAAGAAGCGGAGGAAAGGAGGCGACAACGTCGTGCAGAGGAAAAAGAAAAGGAGGCGGCCGACAAGAAGTACGGTTCATTACGTGGTCCGCCAGTTATTCGTGCCGCCAACGGACAAGAACCTGCCTGGAGAAGGAGTGCTTCCGGAGCTGGTACGACAAGGCCGAGAGCGGAACCATCAAGCGGACCAGAAGGCCCCGCACTGGCTGCTGCCGCCCCAGCCAAGCTTAGACCCGGTGGCGGCATTTCATGGCGAGATCGCGAAGCGGCCAAGGCCTCAGCCACCTCTAACACTGGTGGTACTGGACCACCAAGACCTGCATCGCCTGCTTTATCGCCCGCGGGAGAGGAACCGAAGAAGGATGATGATGGATTCCAGACCGTGGGTAAAAATGTTGGCGGTGGTGGAGGCGCCTGGAAGTCAAGACGAGCACAAGCCAGCGGAGGGCGTTAGGCTCTTCTCTTCTCGATATGTCGTTACCATTGTATCCTCATACCTACCGAGCCAGAGTTTTCCGTCTGCTTTTTCCCCAGCGATTCATTTCTTACCCTTGACATGTTCTTGCTGTTTTGTATTTTTGCAAAATAGGTGTTGCATCATGTCGGATTGGTTAGCAATCACTTTCTTTTCCCGTTTCGGCTTCGGCCGCATTGTATGATACGCATCCTTAATATTGTTTTCGTCTTTGAATGGGTGCAACACTGCAATGCTGCCGTGTGGATCTTGCGATTCCAAAAATCTCACGAGTATGTCAAGATGGGCGAGACTAAGTGACTGGACGCTTCCGTGTATGAAGGCTACTCGCAGAAAGAGGTGGTGTTCTGCCTGTGAGGTCAGGGGTTTCTGAGTAGCAGCAGTGACATCATTGGGTGAGCGTAAGTAAGGTTACAGGCGGTTGCTCTTGAAACAAACAGATAATCAAATATTCCAGAAGGGTAAAGATTTGATAACGTGAGTCGTCTCCAGCGGTTCGAGGTTTCTGAGACTCGGGCAAGTTACCAACGTGACATCCATGGTGTATCTACCATCTGTAAACTGACCCCGTAAGAAAAAGTCCATCAAGTCGGCCGAAGCTTCCTGAATCTCGTGGACAATCGTATCACTTCTGGCATGAAGCTGCTTCGCCCATTCCTCATATGAGATGAAACCTAGCTGTAAGTAGTCTGCCGTCGCTTTGAATATGTCATTCCAGGCTGCGGGCCGTGGGTGGACAAGATTGAAATACGTAGGCGAAGAAGTTTTCTTCAGAATGTCAAGAATAGCTGTCGCTGCGGTATCAATAGGTAGCCAAGTCACAGTCTAATCAAACAACCTTGTCAACGGCTTATAGCATGATAATAGAAGGGGCGCTTACTGCGTCGCGCGAAGGCAGGCTTCCGATAGCTTTACCAATTTTGACAAGAGCTGGAACCCATTCCTTCACGTTCCAGTGCCCACTTGCGTCTCCGGACATTTGACCAATACGGATGATCGATAAACACAGGCCCGTAACCTCACTAATCTTCTGGCACACATTTTCTGTCACCCATTTACCTTCACCATAACCAAAACCAGCTGCCATTGAAGCTGGAACTGAAGACTCAGGTGCAGGTTCCTCATCGCTTAAGTCTGTGTAGGGTAAACATACTTGGGCAATGGCTTGAACAAGAACGACGTACTTGTGAATACCGATACTGAGCTTGCGAAAATGGATCTAGGTCCGTTGTCTACTAATGACCCAACGGCGAGATCCAGGAGGCGACGTGTACCAGCAATCAAGTTCTCATATGATCGCAATCCAATATTGAAGTCAACCCGCCAGCCTGAGAGTCTATCAGCTTCAGAGCGTCGACGACTAAATGAATACATACCATTATGAATAATGGTCGTTACTGTAGCTTGAAGCTGACGAAGAATTAGCTATGAGAAAAGCTTTTCCCGGTAAAAATACTTGCTTCAATGTAGGCATCTTCCGGCAAACCTAGTTTATTCTCTGATGGACTGTATTCCAAGAATACTATCTTCTTGAAGGCATCTGAATTTATGTTGAGATCCCAAGTTTTCAAAGCCTTTCTTTGCCTTTCTCGCGACGATACACCAAGAACGCTACGGTTCAGAGCATATACCTTCAGAACATCTTCTCTATCTGTTAGTTGCTTGAGGATATAGCAACCCAAACGACCGGTACTGCCAGTAAGCAAAACTGTTTCTCTATGGCATGGTTCGAGTGAGGTCTTCCAAGTGGGCGTCGGAATAGCAGTAGTGTACTTGGCGACAAGTGATTCCATCTCGGTGCAACTTGTCTTCATTTGAGTCGCCCGGTCCCGATCACTGCTGTCTGCAGTACCCGATAGGGCTTGCCAAAAGCGATTCCCGAGTGCCAGAATGCTTGGGTGGGCATACACAATATTGAGTGGGATTTGATGAATGTTTGCATTATTTGTGGATGAGCGAATAGCATGCACAATCGTATTTCGAATCCAGGTTGCCTGCAAGCTAAAGCGAACATCAAAACAATATAAGGCACAGAGAATTGATACTCACCTATCACATCCTTGAAGGAAGATGTCTTCGTCAACAGCGATCGGATGTCTCATAACTCGCTTGACAGCTGAATCGATGAATTGTGTCGCATTCTCCTGAGTCCAGCTTCCGGGGATTGGGATATCTGTCTGAGAAGACTCCTTCACGGCCTCATATACCGCATCAATTTCCTCTTTGTAGGCTTTCAAACACATCTGACGCCGCGGTGTTCCTTTGGCCGTCAAATCAAGTGGTTTGTTGGGATAGGTGGTAATGACCATCTATGCCAGACACGGTTTAATTGAGTGGTACAAAAAGCTTAGTATAGCATACCTCCTTGAAAATTCGTGCGTGCTCTGGCGCAATGTCATTTACCTTTTCGACAGTGGGCCTAAGGGTTTCAGACTACAATCTCATTACGAATATGTGATAAGTACCAGATCAAGTTCCGGAATGCGGCTAATTTTTGTTCGTCCGCAGGGTCGAAGGCTTCAACAGGTTGAACAAGAACTCCGCATTGGAAACGGGCATGACCAAACATGACCGCAGAAACGATGCTTGGATCCTGACTAAAAAGCGCCTCTGTTCTCTGTCAGTAAACCGTAAAAATGGTCATGAGCGATAAGCAGCCACCTAAAGCAGTGGGGTTGGCCTGATAGGCCTATGAGAGACGTAACAAACATTGGACATTAAATGTTACCTTTTCACCCGTAGACAGCACTAGTTGATCATCAACCCGCCCATATACGCAATATCTATCCCTTTCGGTAGGATGACGCAAGACCAGATCACCCGTTGCAAAGGCCGATTGACCGTTGACTGTTGTGTTCAGGACACACGGACTGTACGATTTTGAATCCTAAAATAAACAAAAAATGAGAGAATTAAAAATTTAGAATTCAAGGGTGAGCCATGAGCGTACCAGAATAATCAACTGTGCTATTTCTCCTTCTTCAACTGTTCCGTGCGGCTGCAAATGAATATCGCAACGAGGAGATAGCTTGAAAAAACGCCAATGGTTCGGATCTGGATTCCGCAATTTCCGGGGGAATGAAGAATGACAACCAGTTTCGGTACTTGACGAGCGAGTGAGATTGTCATAGGGCAGGGTGAACTATCATGACGCTTACAGGCCATAGAAAGGAGTTAGGTTGACTCCCGCATTTACAAGCCGGTCTCCGGTTTCCCGTGCCAGGGATGCCCCACCATAGATCTATACTTCATAAATCAAACTTCCTGAAGAACGGATTGAGTTGACGTCATACCAAGGCATGTAAATCGCGAAGGATAGGGAAATTTTCCGGAGACCGCGCCCACGCCTGGGAAGGGTCAATTAATTATAGTTACGGGTGCTGAGTCCTGAGCTAACCTCAACGAAGATAGGAACACAGAAGACAAGTTGGCATTTTGCGGCAGCGATCTCATGTAAAACGACATCTTGGTGTGGAAATGTTGAAGAAGAGAGAAGCGGATGATTAAGATGTTGAAAGATGTAGTGGATATGGCAGAATTAACAAATGCTAGTTTACTGGAGCAGATAGAAGGAGATAGATCCGGGTGGAATGCGGGATGGTAGATTGCAGATTCGGAGCATCTGCCTAAAAGAGAAGATGGAGAATAATATTTAAACCAAAAACTTTTCTTACTTTTTCTTTCAGAACACCTCGCACTCGTATCAACAAACATGTCTGACACCCCCTCTTTCATCAACCCTCTTGCCTCTGACACCGAGATTCACACCATATTCAACAAGAACCTACGCTCCATTGAACAACAAAGAGAAACCATCCTCACTATCTTGACCAATTTGGCTCACATTCGTAACTTAGGAGGCACTCTTAGTACCATTGCCACTAATATGTCAATGGTCTTAGTATCTGTCCAACTGCTATTCAACAAAATCGTCAAAGATACGAACATACAAAACCAATTGGACAGATTGGTTGATGATGCCAGAGAACTATTCCTCACCCGTATCGAACTCAAAGCCCATCACATATCTGTCAAACTCGCCTATCTACTGCGCGCCATGCCGGAGGTCAGATCTGAGGAAAAGATCAAATACACCCACACAGTTCTCAAAGCCTACTTAGGTGACGACGCCGATGTCCCTACCCGACCTAACTCGCCCACTCCTCTTCCTATTCGCATCAAAAGCCCTTCTCCATTTCCTCCTCCCATCGAAAACGATCTCCGATTGAAAGCCAACTTCGATGTCAAAGCTGTATGACTCAAAGCCTTCTTAAGGGGATATGAACCATCCTCCGAACCCATTCCATTCCACCCTCCTGAAGGATACACTACAATCGTCGATGGAGGAGAGAAAGATGAAACCTTTTGGGCTGAAGTCGTTTACACACTCTTCGACAAACTCGCCATCGAAGAAAGTTTTACAGGAGACAGCTATTTTGTGGCCCAAGTTGGAATGCCCAACGCTCCACACTTCATTGGCCATGTTGATTTCGATCATCATATTATAGGGTCGAAGAAGAAGGCGATACTCGCAGCTCTCCACACCCTTAAGTACTAGTGTTCGTGTGGTCACAAAACCTAAACGGAGGGTATTGTTATAGTTTCACCGGTTATGGTCACCCATTCAGGCTCTTTTGTTTTTCCGCGTTCTCATGTCTGCCCGTTATACTTTTCTTTCACCTTTCCTTTCTAGTATCTTTTGTCTCACTGTTACTCCACCTACATATGCCTTACTCCATGTCCATGCGTTCTTACTCCACTACCCCGAGTATTATGACTCAGTCCTGTCCTATACTTAATTACTCTGGGTAGCTGTCTTTACGTATATAAACCCTGTAGGTACTGCTGTAGTCTTTATGCTTTACCAATCGTATCTTTCCCTTACTCTACTCTTTCATCGCTCTCAAGTCTTTATCCACTTGTCTG
Organism: Agaricus sinodeliciosus; assembly: GCA_022315185.1. Taxonomy (NCBI): domain Eukaryota; kingdom Fungi; phylum Basidiomycota; class Agaricomycetes; order Agaricales; family Agaricaceae; genus Agaricus; species Agaricus sinodeliciosus. Next base: position 304,358 of record JAHTMV010000045.1, read on the forward strand.
CAACCTGAGTCTTTATAGATTAAGGTCGTAACAAACAAATACTTTTGCTAGAGACATATTCAGTGGATCACCTAATGGTAGAGAGTGTAAGTAGTTATTCATGGGCATTTACAATACTTTCTCCAAAACTATTCAAATATTATTAAAACAGTACTGTGTTTTTTATTTCCATACTACTTGGAAAGTATTGAAATATTATTTAAACAGTAGTATATTTTATTTCCATATATAGAAAAAATACAAATAAAAATATCATACTGTTTCAATTGTAAGAATAGTAGACTCAGTCACTTGTAAGTCGCAAGAGAACTAGATATATTGACCTGTAAGAATTGTAGACTAAAGTAGATAAGTAAAGGATTATATAAGATAACAATAAGAAGTGGCTCACCTCAGTCACTCATAAGTCACACAAGAACTGAGGTGCCATTATACTGAACTGCCTTATATATACCTAGAGACTACAGCATGGACCATCCATTAAAGGGTATAAAAGAGAATAAAGAATAAAGAGATTGACCATGCATTGAAGAAAAGACAAAGGGTAACAAAAGTGTCCATGGTCCAAGTACCATGCTATGACCATAAAAGTGCGAGTGGCACTTCAGCAATTGTCTAGCAGAACTTGGCATATGTTTATGTTCCAATTCTAACATCATTACTATTGCAATACTTCTTTAATAGTATGAAAATAATATTACAATAGTTCTAGAGAAAGTATTGAAATATTGAGGTTGTGTCCTAGAGTAAAGTGGAGAGAGGAAGATCACAGGAGTATAAAACATCTGTAGGTATGTCTAGTTCATTTCTCAAGAACTATCTGGCTATACTGATGTTGATGAGTGATAAATTCTGCCTTAGGAGCTTGAGTGCCAAAAACTCCAGGACAGGCATGTTGTTTGGTGGGAACTTGACTTGAGTTCCTGGTGAAATAGCAATTGCCATATTAGCAGCATTTCAAAAGAAATTAAGTAGATTATCTGAGAACTTTTCATCCTTCACAATCCAGTCAAGCAAATTGAACGCATTGCAGGAGTCAATAGTATCATCTAGATCAATGATAGCTTTCATGTTGAGCACAGAGTGGAGGTCTCTGTTGTTGTTTTTTTTTTTTTGGTTTTTCTGTTTTCGTTTCAAATATCATGATCAATTGATTGATATCAGGCTATTATTATTTCCCGCTACCTATTAGGGCTCATGCACATGCACCACGTCACTTGATCAAATCACATGACCCCGGCCTCGGGAATGCCCCCAAATTTTGTCCGATTCTGAGACCCGGCATGCTCGGCTGAGTCCATTTTTCGTCCGGTTTTGGACCTGGCTTACCGGCATAAAATGACTGAAATTTGTCAGATTCCGCCCCTAGCCTCTTATAGGGATAGTCCAGGGTCCTATTGGGAGGCTATAAGTATCCCGACAACCGAAATGTTGTCAAACGAAGTATGTGTCAAGGTCGGTCATAGGGGGTTTTCGGTTGAAAATAGCACAGAAATAACACGATAATTTTGATGTGGAAATTTCCGCGGACACCCGTTTGCAAAGTTTTGCCGATGTATTTATATTGGATACACCATTCTTACTCGTGTGAGTTACTTCCCCGCTCCCCAGATCGGAATGACCGACGTTGTAGCCTTCCCCCAGTTGAGAATCGCACAAAGCAGTACTTTCACGCCCCCTCCTTTCAAAGACTTTCCAACACTTCCCGAAATCTTTGCATTCCACGCCTCGAACAGCCCCAAACACCCGACTTTGGTTTATGCTGATGGTTCCACGGGCACCGTCCGTCAGATATATTTTCCTGAAGCATATGCTGCTATTCAAAGGGGTCATGGAATTGTTTCCCGACACCGCTCTGCCATGAAAGGAGATGCAACGGAGTCGCCGATTGTCGGCATCCTGGCAAATCTCGGTAGGAAATCTTTCGAAGTACCGGTGAAGTCAACTCAAACCATCAGACCAGATACAATCACGTATATGACTCTTCTGGTTGGCATCATGCACGCTGGATTCACGCCGTTCGCCATTTCTACGCGGAATTCCGTTGATGGCGTAGTGCATTTGATTAGAACCACTGGCCTTCATCTTCTGTTCGTGAGCCCAGATCCAACCATGCAGCGCCTTGCATCCGAAGCCGGCGCGAGATTAAAGGAAGAAGAGATCACCGTCAATATCATACCCGCGCCACAATTTAGCGACCTCTACAACGAGGACAACACTTCTAAAGAATTATTGCCTGTGAAGAATTCCCCGGATCCCATCACCATTATTTTGCACTCTTCTGGTAAGTTCAGATCTCTTACTGAGTGCCGCCGTTCATTGTTACCCTTAAGGTTCTACCGCTCAGCCCAAGCCCATCTCAGTAAGCAATAGATACTTCTTACAATGGGGATGCCATCCTTGTATGTTGATTACTTACTTCCGTACAAAATCAATTGTGAATTTCAAACATTAGATTATGGGGATATTGATGTGGTTGGCATAAGGATGTCTGCTCATTCGTTACCGACTTATCGTGAGTATTGTCATCGGCGTCATAAAACAAAGTTGACCCTGCTTCAATAGATACGATGGGAGCCATCTTAATTGGATGGATGGTGAGTTTCCCAGCTGAGAAGAGAATGCTTTAGAATGACACTATCAAAAGGCCTGTGCCGGACTGACAATTGCTGCCTTCAAACCAGCCAGTCCTCCTACTATTCCAACACCAGATGTCGTTTTACATGAGATCGCTGCCGCAAAATGCCAACTTGTCCTTCTGTGTTCCTACATCTTCGTTGAGTTGAGTCAGGACCTCAAGCACCCGTAACTATAATTAATTGACCCTTCCCAGGCGTTGGGGCGCGGTCTCCGGAAAAATTTCCCTATCCCTTCGCGACTTTACATGCCTGGTATGAGCGTCACACCAAATTCCGTTTCTTCAGGAAGTTTATTTAATGAATTATAGATCTTAATGTGGGGGCTCCGATGGCCTTGTGTCTCACAAGTGTGAAAACAGGCCGTGAGATGTATCGCTTGTCTAAGTAACGGTAGAACAAACAAACCCCCTTTCTTGCCACCGTCGAATCACATCCCAAACGCGACCGACGTGCGCCGTTAAGTTCTCGCAGCAACATCGAGGCCTCAGCGAAGAGTTGTGCTACGGAGAGTATAATTCTGGGATCGAACCTCTGCAAGCAACTCCTATCTGATTGGTACACCTGGAATGATGAAAAGTTTTCTACAGAGAAGCTTGTAGCTTGCCGCACGATAGATCCTAAGTCGCATGTAGGATTCTAATCAAAGCCACGTATGCTCTGCCCCTCGCATTGCAATCGTCGAGATCGCTCCCTCAATACGTAATATACTGTTGTCCGCAATCTTTACCATTTAAGCGCCCAGGTATACAACCATTACGGGAAATTCACAGCCAATACCACAAAGAATACCACAAGATTTGCCCATCATTTCTTTTGATATTACGAAGCATCAAACCTCTCCTTCGTTGCGCCACCGGATAATGCGTCCCGTATCGCTATCGAGCCTTTTTCAGACGATGCAATCCCGGCATCACACCGGAATCGTTTATGAAGAAGGAAAAATAGCACAGATTTGAATCGCCAATTTGAAAGGACTTTTCAGTATGCCATGAGAGTGCAGGCATTAGGCTCCCTGGCGCTCAAATTATAACCTTCCCTTCTTACCGGTCGAGACTTTTGCTTAAAGGTTGCACCAGTTCCTAGTCTTCATCGTTAAATGCACTCATCTTGCTTCGAACTCTAGAAACAGCCGCTTCAAAGAAGCCTTCAGTCCTTTACAGATTAACCGCTACATACGCTCTGCATGCGTGCCATTAGAAAAGGTGTAAAACACGAGCAATTGTAGCAAAGCTAATTTTGAATCTGGAAAACCGTTCCGATAAACATCATGCAGAAGGGAGAGGAGTCGCCTAGATATTCGCCCCGTCGATTATAGATTCCACGACGCTCCGTATCCGTGACGCTCAGTGCGCTCATCGGCACCTCTGGTAGGAAATCGTAAGAAACACTAAGCAGATGTTATGTAAAGTTGGTCTACTCACTCATTTTGAGTCTTAGTGTTGATGAGATAGTGTCATAGTGCTCGATTCAAATCGACAGTCCGCTATCGTGTAGGTGGAAACTTATTCATACTTCTATCTCACGCTCAGAATATCCGGGTATCCTAGTTGGATGGTTTAGCGAACGTAGCTTTTGCCGTCGGAAAGACGGTTGGTCTTGGCGTCTTCGGTTACCGGAAAGTGGCAGTGAGAGTAAAGTCTTGCGTTTGGGTGTGTATGGGCGTGGT